>OY982575.1:17103707-17700916 GCA_963859945.1 Euplagia quadripunctaria | reverse complement strand
GCCCTTTGTCGCCTCTATACGTATTTTTTTTTCCTAGACATCAAAGGAAAAACACAAACCACTCACCCGTTCAAGAACAAATTGGTACCAGCTTGAAACAGTCCGATACCGAGTCCCAGTTCCATGCTGAGTGCAGCAGCCGCATTGCTCTCTTCGGCGAACGTTTGCGCTTCCATCTTTTCGCCCGCAAACGCACGGACTGTACGCATGTTCGAAATCGCCTCTTCTGCTACCAGTGTGGACTTTTCTATCTAATTGAACAAAAAATATTGATAATGAAATGGAAATATATCGTTGTATCTAGTAAATAGAAAAAAAATTAACAAAGCATAAAACGTTTATTAGAAACTATACGGTTTTACTCACGTTTGTATTTCGGGGATGCCCGACTAGTTTCGGACCCGATGGGGGCCCTTTTTCAAAGAGTGAAGCGTCTTGCCGCGATGGTGTCAGGCGTCACACACACGAAATACAAACGTGAGTAAAACCGTATAGTTTCTAATAAACATGAACACCACTTACGAAACTCTTGAGTTGCAGGTGCCCATGGGCAACGGTAGTGATTTACCATCAGGAGACCCGTCTGCTCGTTTGCTCCCTATATCATAAAAAAACATGGTTGAGCAAAGTAAAATAGATAAAAAAAATTGTCCCAGTTCTACGTTCTTACGATTTCTTAAAAAAAAAACTTCCATTACTTGTTTATTTCCTGACGAGTGATTATATAATCACTTGTCAGGAAATAAACAAGTAATGGAAGTTTTTTTATTTATATAATTTTAATCTGCAAATCATTAAAAAAATACGGGATAACTTACAAACTTGCAAAGAAATATACATAAAAAAGATGTACCTGTGTCTGAGCTTCTCTGGACAGCTTCCTAAGAAGTGACCCAATAAAAGTTCCTCCGATAACGACCGATGGTACACAGAGGAGTGTCAGGCCCGTTAAGTGTGGAGATATGACTATTAAACTGACAGCCGAACCCACGATCTGAAAACGTTAAAAAAATTTATTACTCTATATTGTCAAATATCCATAAATATACCTATTTAATATATAAACATAGCTCTGTCGACGCGTCACTTTTGCACTACAACTTAGCCATATACTTCTGGACCTGGAGCAGGTCCTGAGCTAAGCTGGAACCTCGAGATGGACAGAATTTTTTATCGGGTTTAAACAAAAACCCACGAGAAAAAAAATAGAAAAGAATGTGAATCTTCTCTTTGGAATTAAAATCGCCCAAAGGCACCACATCGTATACCTCCCTTCGCAGGATATATGACTGAAGGATATGCTGATTAGCATCTTCACCCTCATAACCAGTCGTATTTTTCTAATAGCGAATAAGGTCACCAGTATTTATACTCAAACACATTTGGCTATAAACTAGGTAGCACCTGCATAGTGAACAATTTGTGTACCTACAATATTGTATTTGATAATAAGCATTCACCTGTGTTATTGCTCGAAGTCCACCAGAAATGGTCTGTTTGAAGGAACTCTTGAAATCTTGAACATCGACTGTGAGCCTGTAATTTTAGATTTATAGCTTGTCAATTAATGCCGCGTTCCAATAAACAAGAAACGATTCGTTTTGCTTACGGACGGTAAAATTTCGTTGAATTTTCAATGAAAAATTTACCGTCTGTAAGCAAAACGAATTGTTTCTTGTTTATTGGAACGCGGCATAAGTCTACAAAGAAGGCTGAATATCTAAAACCTAATCTAAAAACAATACTAGGTTGAAATTTAATCAAATATTCAATTGCCTTTTGTATTTAGCAGTTCAAAGAAGTAGCTCAGCAAATACCTGTTGGATTCGGAGACCATCTGGTTCAAATTTTAATAGTTTGTTTATCTAAAACAGCATTTAATAACTAAGACTGAGTTTGCACACCTATTAACTAGTTCACCAGTCCTTTCTTGATCAAAAAATGCCATGTCCTGTCTCAATATGGACTCAAACAGGTCCTGTTTCATTTCAGTAGCAACTCTCTCACCTACTTGTGATAATAAGTGGATGTAGAGGAATGTGAATGTTGCCTGTAAAAAAAACAGACCCTGTTATGTGGAATCAAAAATATAGGAGCCCAAAGTTAGTGCAGTACATCTCTGCCTATCCATTCTGCTATACAGGTATCTACACTATACCAATAATATAATAAAAGTGATGAGTTTTTAGAGTTTACTCTTTAAGAATCGATTTTCATATAAGGAACTTGGTATGAAAAAATATGAAGAGTAAAATTTAATGATCGGAGGGCAGCGTAATGCTTTGTTGTAAACAAACATCGCAAAACTTAATGACCAAATTAACTTTTCTAATATAACCTTAGCGTTTTTGACATAACTGTCAGTAGTTTGACAGTTGGTGGGATTGACAAAAAGCATGCTGCAAATTATACCAATTCGAATTCAATATTCATAGTTAAAACAGGACAATGTCTGTTGGGTCAGCTAGTTATCAATAAAGAAATAATTATAATCATACCTGTCCTATGTACAATGCTAAGAGTTTCATAGCAGGCAACTTGATTTCTTCTATAAAGTCGGCACTAGGATTTTGCCTTAAATTTGCTAATACATTCACTATTACTCCCAACGTCATTGGAATGTACACATTTAGGAATGCCACTGTTAAAGCTGACTGTAACAGAAAAAATTAAAATATCAGGTGAGAATAGAGGTACCCATATAGAGTATATATATGTATATTTATATATATAATAGTACAGTTCCAGAGGAATTTCCTCCCGCGACCGAGGGACTGCAGTATGGGCTTCTTCAAGAAATTAGTGTATAGGTTTTAAAAGGTCGGTAACATGCATTAGAATCCTCTGTAATTGTAAGCGTCATTAGGCTATGGTAACCGCTTAACTCAAGACCATCAATCATATACATTATAGTTAAGAAAATGAGAAAAAAACATGCTTTAATAACAAACCAAATTAAATAGTAGGTAACAAAAAAGTTCCACTATCCAGCTCCTGGCTCCATCACCATAGGTTACAAGCCCATTTTGTTTGATTCATCAAAGCAAATCATATGAGCCCAAAACTCAAAGGGCTTACTAAAGAGTTAAACAATGTACTCCTGGCATTCATCATCAGATCAGCTCCAAGATGCCAGATTATAGTATTGTCATCCAAACTACTACATATACATTTAGATATATATAAGTATGTTTATGAGCAGTCTGGTTACCATAGTACAGGCTCTGCCTAGTTTGGAATCAGACAGCTGTGTGTGAGATGTGTGAAGTTATTATTATTATCAATTAAGACCAACAGAACAATAAAAAAGAATAAAAGATAATGTTAAAGCATACTTACAGCAACAGCAGCAACCAGTAACAGTTTGTGAGGTCCCAGATACGAGAACAACTTATGCCAGTCAAACTTAGCATTGTCATTCTGTAGATTAGATCTTCTCTGAACTATTCTACTACTTGGTGCCACCTTACAGAATACAGGTCCATTACTTATTAAATATTTAACACCAAGGCCCAAGCTGACACCTGTACACAATTTCCAAGGACTACAAAGCAACAACAAGCCAGACTTTGTACAATTTTCTCTCGAAGTTTTAACAACAGATATATACCTTTTTACTACATTAGACGGACTATTTTTTATTATATTTGTTAAATGTACATTGCTTTTGCTTGTCGATAACCTGTAAGAATTTATTTGTCAGTTTTACAGCAAAATTTCATGTTTATTTATGAAAATACATCCTTGAATATTCCTTAACACTTACCTCTGCCGCATAAGCATACACGAATGTGAATTTATTAACTGCCACATTTTTTTTAAATGTATACTTATTATTCTATTCGAATTTATATTATTTAGACATACTTTAAGTCTTAATTACATAAATTAAGTAATTTTACAACATCACTAACTTTATAACCTCAACTTAAATGTCAATGTCACTGTCAACATGATGATGTAATACCAACAGTCCAAAAACTTTGTAAGGCCTTTCCTCATCGCAATAATCTTTAAACCCAAAAATAGGAAATTGAACCATAATGTAACAAATCAAGATTTTATTTGACTAATATATCAGTTATACATACACTAATATACTTCAGTAAAAAAATGCTCTGAATTATTATGTTGTATTTATCTGTATCAAAGTAAGGACCTTTTAAGTTTCGAGTAATATAATTTTTTTTTTACTCTAAAATTTATAATATTTTATGACGACAAAATTTTATACAGGTAACAACTTAAATTTTTATAGCAGCTTCCTGTTTCCGAACAAAGAAATTACATTCCTTTCTAAGCAGCTGGACGTATCTTTAGGATACTTGGCCTGTTGTCTAGTAGTAGTGATCCAGACTGCTGAGCGAGAGGTTCGTGGATTCGATTCCCACACAGGACAAATTATTATGTTATGAGCATGATCATTTGGGGTCAGACTGCCGTGTGTGAGATGTGTCAAATTATTATTATTTTATTTAAAATATATTATTACTTCAAGTTTAGAAAATAATAAAATATATTATATAAATTACCTAACTAAGTATACATCAAATAATGAAGGATTTCGTTGAATCCACTGTCCTATATAAGTAATTTAGGGACAAAGTATTTACATGTCCGCTTGTAAATTAATGCGAGTTACCTATTTCTCGCCACACCCAACGTACTAACAAAACGAATGCTTTATAAGGATCTTTTTCGTTTTGGTGGTGAAAGTGGTTTTATTTGTGAATCTTACATCTCGAAACATTATAGTAATAACTATAACTAATTGTGTGTATGTGGGTATTTCAAGACCCTTTCTTATTATGTTTTCTAGTCGCTGATCCACATGTTGCATAATGAAAAAATACTTCTAATCTCTCTCTTCTCTTCAAGAAACGTTCAACTATGTACCTACGATTTAGTCATAGGGTTTAGTGTACGACGTAGGGCAGTTATTGCAAAGCCTTTATATTTTGGGGCGGGAATCATGACAAAATTTAACACATTAAACGAACATTGTAAAAATGTGGACTACTAATTAATAGAAAAATATCTCTCGAATCAATTGACTAAAGCGAAAAAACTTCACCTTTTCTCAAAAATGTTGTATCTATATCTACGTAGGTACGTATGTCACGTTATAACCCTGTCATTGACCACATACTAGTTAGAAATTTCACCCCTGAGAAGCTATGACCAAAATCGCGCCCCTTTATTGCAATGTTTTTATCCCCAACTAGACGGACCCTCCCCGCACTGTAAAGTGCCGATAATAAAATGCATTACGCTTTAAATAATGTTTAATTTGTCCGACTTTATTGTTGCTGTTTAATAACTTAGAAATAGGGATAAACGTAGCTTCCACAGATTCGTATCTTTGTATTTTAAAAACTACTAACGGAATTTTTATTTGTGATCTATCTATTACAATGATACCTAAATTATATCTTGAGGAACAGGTTATTCCAATTTATTGTAAACTGACCTTGAAATACGATTCGACTAGTAAACTTACTCCAATTTTAAATGTTTGATATTCTCATCCGACTCCATTATTTTTCTTTCATGAAATCGGTTTAGTTCTTTTTGTGAAAAGAAGAGGTTTTAAATTCGTAAATTTTAATTGTTTTCAAATGTTACCTATGTTATTAAATCGAGTAGTTGCAACTGAAGTGTTATCCAATTTATATTCGTTTCAAAAACGCAGACCTCACTGATGTGCCGACCTTTAGAAAACTGTGGTTGTTCCTGTTACTGGCAAACTCGTATTGGCGAACTGGTCACCTAATATCTATTTGTACTAGGTAGTTGTTGATTTTCCTAATGGCCGATTAGAATATTTATTTATTAAAAAAACACGGTGTCATAACTACTTACATCAGTATGAATAAACAGCTCCAAAATTGTACTAACCTGTTTACATTACTAAAATAGTAATGTAAACACATTACAAACTGATAAACAAATATAATGAACAGTAAATTATTATAATCAAAGAAAATTTACATAATGACGTTCAGTACAAACTTTAAATAGGTACCTACCTCCTTGGTAAAAAAAAAATCACAGATGGTCAAGTGGCGGGTACGCGCCCTGATTTTGGCGCCAATAAAACCTATTGTTTGACACAAGTGGTGCGTTTAAATCGCTATTATTTGTGTATCGCCAGTTTTATTTGATTTCATTTTATTATTGAGCACCTACGCATTTTATTATAGACAGTTCAGTTTTTGAATCTGAATGGTTGGAAATATATTTTTTGAATATATACGAGTGCTTTTATGTAGATTGGTAGGTAGGTACTTATATTAACAATAAAAATGACCCAAAATTCAAGGCGACATTTACCTAGTAAAAATATTTTAACGGTATCTAGGATATCAGTTGTATTCATATGTTTGTGGGTTTTATTGTGTTCACAAAGGAGCTACATAGATATGAGCTAAACACACTAAAATCTTGAAAAATATATAAATCACACTAAAAACTATGCTGCAATTATTATCACCATTTGAAAGGTCTAAAATGTGTTATTTTCACGAAACTCATTAAAAGCGGTTTCAGAAGTAAAATAGATACCTACACCATCTTATGTATATATATAAATAAAAGATGATGTAGGTATCTACTTAAATAGTCTTAAAAACTCTTGATTTTATAAAAAACAAATTACAAAGTTACAAGAAACAACAGAAATCTGCGATATAATATTATTTTTTGCCATAGATGCAATAAATGAAAAATCTATTGATATTTATTGCAAGTTTAGAATAGAAAGAATAGAATTAATCTATTAATATAATTATTATTTATAAAAATAAACTAAGGTCCTTTTCACAAAATACATTAGTAAACGTAATTTAGCGATTTTGCACTATATTTATCAATTCTCTTTTAAAAATATCGTATTTATTTTTGTTTTAATTTAAATTTCACAAATCGCCCCACAATAACGTAATAATAACAATCATTTATTGTGTTTCGCCCGTTTCTCACACTGACCATTGGATAGGGACCAACCGCCACATATCGCCAAATCATGGTAAACATTATAAATCAATTGTTGTAATATAGTGTGTAAATTATATGCAGTAGCAGTGTAAAATGTAGAAGTATTATCTTTTCAAATAACAAGTCAAGGATACTTTTAAATTATTTACAAACATACAATTTTTGATGGTCGTTGGGCCCAAAAAGTTGTCAAATGGAGACCACGGAAAAGCGACGTCCATTATCGCGGAGGATAGACACCTAGTAAAGATCGCAGACCGTCGGTGGGTGTACGCCGCTTCCAACCAGTCGTCTGGGAAGTCATTAAGGGAAGCCTATGTCCAACAGTGGACGTCCTATGGCTGAAATTATGATGATGATACAATTTTCGTCGATGATGCGGAGTTCTGTGACGCATGCATGTAAACAGTCCTCGGGGGTTAAAAATATATTTTAAAAAAGTATCACTGACTTCAATGTGCCTAAATCATGAAAAATTCAGCCATAAATTATGTCACACGAATTTTGAACCCCCCCGTCCTTGTAACGTGTTTCCATATGTGGAACCCCCCCACCCTCAGGGTAAGACGTCACATATTTTTGCAATTTTACACCTAGCACTGAAAACTTTTTTAGCTTATATAATTTTTAAAACTTTCCGAAGGGACAGCTCTCAGCAGAGTCAAAACTTTAGAAGGAATGGCTTTATCTGATTTAGAACCTTCTAAACTGTTAAGTAAACTCTTCAATGAACTAGCATTAGCAGAAATGCACCGATTGAGAAATTTCATTTCTGACGAAAGGCAGACACCGGGAGAGAACCTCCTCATTTTTTGAAGTCGGTTCAATATTAATTTTATTTTAAAATTTTTAGCGGAAAGTAGATGTATTTTGTTTAAATATAAAATGGGTAGGCCAACTAAACGCACTGCTCCAATGAGACAGCGAGGTTTCGGAGTAAACGAAAATATCATCGGTTATACAATTTTTAAATGTTTGTTGATTTTTCAAAAACCGCTCGACCGATTTCGATAAAATTTAAACGGGACCACCTGGGAAGTATATACCCTTTGAAACAAAAAAACAATTTTCCAAATTGGTTCAGGCGTCTTTGAGTAATTGGTGAACATACATTGAAGATTGAAGTGAACCTCCTCCTTTTTTGAAGTCAGTTAAAAATAACTTAAGTACATATATGTGATAACTTTTAATTTATTCGCTAAAGCACTAGGAACGAAAGACAATTAACCAAACACAGTAATTTTTTAACTTCGTTATTCTGTCTTGTGAAAGCACATATCTTCTTAGAAGGGCTGGCGTGTACTTGTATGTGAAATAATTGTGAAACGGTGTATCGAATCAAAACGGTCCTTATAAATACTTCTTCTTCTCTTAACTCAATGGCTTATAAGTAGTTGGTTTGTTTGTTTGAGCAATTGACCTATGCTGTTTGACTTACTACCCCTCAATGCTTTATAAATCTTGTCGTTGGTCACGAAAAGCCTTTAAAAGTAAAAAAATACCTTTAGAATGATGACTGTATGTCTATGTGTCGACTTTTTGGAAAGACAGAAATATAAAAAATCCTTGGGATAGATATTTGCTTAGGGATATGTAGGTAGGTATACGTGGGGTATACTGAAAGCTTTGCGTAATTCATTAATAAAACAATTTCCATGTAAAGTAATATATTTACTGCTTTTCAAGGTATTCTTCACTACATTTTATACACTCTTTCATTCGGACTAAGGGCACGTTTTTACGTGCTGGTTGAAAGCTATCACGGCCTCTTTTGGCCCCGTAAATATCATACCTCTCATTAAATCTTTAATTTTTGGGAAAATACAAAAATTGCATGATGCCAGGTCTGGACTATGAGCGTGATGGGTCACTAGCTCTACCTTTTCAGAAGCCAAAAATGACTTTGTCTTGATCGCGGTGTGCACCGAAGCATTGCCATGGTGCAATAGGATGCGAATTCTTGGTCGTTTTTTCCTAACTTTTTCAAAGACACTGGACAAACAAATGGTGGTGTACCACTCAGCACTGGTGGGAACGTGCAGACAGGACCCGTTCGGGAGAAAAAAACGCAATAATTTTGTTGCCTACGTTTCTCGCCTGCCTCAATTTTGTTGGTTTGCCGTCACCTTCGAACACCCATACAGAAGGCTCTTGCTTTCTTTCCGGCATGTAACAATATATCCATGTTTCATCTCCTGTCACAATGTCACACAGCATTTAAACGTCCGTGAATGTACTTTAACAATATTTTTTTACACCAATCAACACGAGTCCGTTTTTGTTCTGGGGTGAGATCATGAGGAATTAAGCGGCAACAAAGTTTTCTAACTTTTAAATGTTGATATAAGATTTTTGAATTTGGCTCCTAACAATAACCAAATGTCCTCGAATCTCCTCATAGGTGATACGCCGGTTTTCTTCAATTAATTGCCTGACAGTAGTACATTTTCCTAAGTGATCGTAGTTGAGGGCCGACCTTCACGAATTTTATCATGGAGAGAAACACCGCCACGATCAAATTCTGCGTACCTACCAACGCCTTACGGTGCTCAAATGAGGTGCTTCCCTTCCAAAAGCATTTTGAAGACGAGCAGTGCAGTCTTGCGCAGACAATGAATTTTTAAAACCATAAAAAATCATCACCCTAAAATCTTTTAATATAAGTTCTGTTAATTTCATTTTTGCTACGTACGACGAACTTCAACTTGTGTTATTAAACAATTGACATGCGATTTCCCGCCAATTTTTTTAAATCCATGATTGAGTTTCTTATGTTTAAAAAAATATAACATTCGAAATTCAAACATTTGTGAGCGGCTAGGAGCGCAGAACTTTCAGTGTACCCTATGTAAGATATCTAAAAAGTTATTTAAAGAGTGAACAAATAACTTTGAAATAATTGTCGGTGAGATAAGCCAGAGAAAAAAACGGAAGTTCCGATTTACAGTTTTTCATTTCATTATAAGTATTCATTGTAAATCTTTATTTTTTTTAATTAGATACCATTAAAATGCAAGCTGGTTGGTAGGTTTACCTAGCTATTATTTAGAGTTAATGTGTAGTAAACTAATTAAAACATAAGTGTCATATTTAACATACTTACTTACCTATATGTAATTTTTTTCACATGGTAATTATATGAGTCAACACAGAATAAACACATAGAATCTCATTCCATTAACACAGAACGATCTATTCACCCTGGTTTTCTCATACAATAATCTTAATAAAACCGTCATAAATTCAAAATTTACCAAAATATCACTTAAATTTAAAATTTCAGAGAGGATCAGAACGAACAAAAATAAGTTATTGATTGATTAAACGACTATCCTAAACTAATCTCCGGATATACCGCCTGTTTATAGAAACGATCATAAATAATTGCCAGTCCATATGCCATGATCCGGTAGCACAATTTAAACGACAAATATCAATAATATTCAATACGTAGTAATACCGTAATTTATTATCTGTGGTGACCTCAAAATATGCTATCGTTTACTCCCCTAGCCGGTGCCCTAATGACGAGGGCGTGATATTACGAAATTGTAAAGGATTACCATAGTTTTATTGGTTGCATAAATAAATATTAATGTTATCTGGTCAATTGGGAATGAAAATTTGTCATTTGCGAGTGATGTAGAATTTGTTTTAATATACAAATAAAAGTATCATTATGTGTACAAATAACTTTCAATCTCAATTTAAAAAAAAAAGTATATTTTTTTTACAGTTTGCTTTTGTACTGTTAAACCTTCCTTACAGATCAAAATCACACCTTAAGCTGTAGGTTAGCCACTTGTCACCTAAAAACCTGACAAAGAGACTGATAGAAACACGACTAAAATCAATTTGTGTTGGAGTTTTTTTTTTAATCAAAGTAGGTACTTTGATTTAAAAAAAAATACTTATAATTATTTATAACGTTTGCATTGAATCATAAACGCTTTGGTTACCTACTGTACTATTTTCTTCTGTCTTTTTAACATCAGGTAAAAAGCTGAAATAAAAATTAAACATTTTGTTTCTGTAATGCAATTCTTGCTTCGATGTTATAGGAGTGAGTAGTTTCTAAACATAGATTATTAAATCACTTTATTTTTCCATAGAATTTCTATGAGTAGATTTTTTTTACCTAGCCTTGCACTTTTAAGTAACGGTTTTGAGTCTTAGTTGATAGTTGGACTTTCTAATATAAAGTGACTGTTGGATTGGATACTTTGGATACACAATATAAATTTAAAAATCAGATGGAACAACTGAATGTTAATTTAAAAAAAAAATAGTTCAACCACGTGTTTGATAGTGCCCGTTAAAACATAATCCTATTAGCCACACTTGTTGTGTGCAAGTGTTTAATGAATCGGATTATAGTGCATTCGATTCTTGGTTTGTATTTTGGGGTGGTAAAATGCTGCTTGCACGATGTTGTTCTTGATGATGAATGCAAAAAGTCATAAAATTTGTGTCATATGTCATAAAATAAAATATAGGTATATACATATAATTGTTGGATATCATTAAATTATTATTTAAATTTAGTGTCAGCAATTTTTTGTTTCTCGTTTGCATTAACATTTGCGATATCTATTGTTTTATTTACTGTAATAAAAAATCTACGTAAAGTTTACATTTCATTGTACACATTTTATTTTTAAGTTTTAGTACTAACCTTTACCAATGCTATGTCACCAAGAATTTTAGAAAACTGAAATATATATTTGTTAATATATATATAATAATAATTTCCGAACACAAATATAATGTACTTATATGTAATCATTTCAAATCAAAATGAGAACATTTTAGTGACGTGGTGTCATCGCAGCTCATAATGACCACCCGGGTTTCGACTCTTCACTTCGACTTTTAATCTGCCAACTGCATTTGCAGTTCGCCAATCCGCATCACCTCTTCGTTCCAAGGCATAGGGTTCATTTTAGTTTGGTTGTCATTTTCTGAAGGACAGTATTAAATTTGTGCTAGTTGGGTGTTCGAAACTGCAGACAGATGGCGTGATAGGATAATACTGTTCCGTTACGATGAGTATTGGTTATGATATAAATCGAATGGGTGCTTTACGAGTGGTTTGTTTGTTAAACAAAAGTTATGAATACCGTGCAGTAGGAATATTCAAAAATTTTGAGTAAAAATTTGTTTATATATTAAAATTTAAATGCAATCATGACTTTTCTCCCCGACGACTTTTGTGTACCTATTTGAAACTACACAACACTGTAATAACTATTTTTATCGTTCTTCACAAAATAATCCGTCTTCGTTGATCTAAATATTCATGTAATATGTATCTTACAATTATTTCATAAAAATAATAATGTGTTCATGCTTAAATATTGTGTTTATCAATTAAAATTTACAAACAAAAACATACATTAGTATCATCAATATTAGCCTATTCTAGTCTACTGCTGGGCATAGGCCTCTCCCAATGAGCGCCATAGCACCCGGTCCTCCGCCTTCTGCATTCAGTCCCTCCCAAAAACATAGATATTATACTTAATAATAATTTTTTAAACAAAAAACTATCAGAAAAATAATAACATACATAAAATGCCATTTATATCTTGGCTTCTGGAGGGTAGGGATACGAAAAATACGTACTTAGCTACCTATATCTAACCATCATTAAAAAAAAAAAAATAGATTTTTATTTTGTTTTTTGCAGTAAAAAGTGTGTAACTCAAGCTCTTAGTGGGTACTTACCTAGGGACTTATATCGTGGGCATTTAACTCTACTAGCTAGGTAGCGTTATCCAACATCTCTTTGACCCTATGGTCGCTTATATCACCTTTGTAGTACCTAAATGAAATACAAATCGCTCTACATGAGAATCATTGTAGGTACTAAACACCAGTCAAGATTGTATATAAATATTTACAAAAATGTTCACAACTGTTCGAAATTTAGAGGATTATGGTATTTTTATGATGAGAAACTCCTTTGTTAGATATTATTACTGGGGATACGTAAGCCTACGTACAGATGTTTGGTAAACAAACGCACTGCTTGTGCTTAATGAGTTTTTTGAAGATGGGAGATTGTGTAATCAATGTTGATGTTTATTATACGTCAAACTACACATATCCTTGGCACAAGCGCTCGTTTTGCTATTTCAACATTCTTTAAACGATTGGGACGGTTCCTTTTGCCATAGGGATGGCCTTTTATGAGTTGGTTCTGCATCTAGTAGACATCGATGACAGGGACTTCTTAATCCGATACTGCTGATGATGATGAGGCTAGATTTTTAGGCCTAGATTTACTAGCAATGAGAACCATGAGATAGTGTGCAGCAATTCCTGAGTAAAGAAAACCTTAAAACCAACAAAGTTTGCAGCCATCGCAGGAGTTTAAGACATTACGTTACCCTTTGGAACTTTAAAGTGGAGATCGGTACTTGTATTCCACTCCAAAACAAGGTTGATACCACATTGTTTACTTTCGCAATCCTGTTGAAAATTAACTTACAAAAACTGAATTTAAAATTAAATAATATAATAAATTTATTTGGAGTTATTATACTACTCGTGAATATCCACTGTTAAATTGCACGGCAGCATACCCTTTCCAATTTAACTATATTGCTAGTATGTAAGATCAGATCAAAAACAGTAATGTAAGTTCTTTGCCACTATAAAAAGTGATACGATGAAAACTGTATCCTTTTGAATTGATTTTATGGAATAAAAAGAAATTACACGGTGCTAAATTATGGCTGTAAAAAGGTTGACGAATTCTGATTTGTTTTCTTTTTTAGTGACAAAAACTATTCTCGGTTTTGATCTGATTTCAGATATTTTTGTCCGTCTGAAGTGGAGAACGCGGCTCGTCCCGCTCGCAAGTTTGCGACCGTGGCGGTCATGTATGATGATAGATAGTAGATAACTGGACCCGATTCCTGGATTTAAAGGTATATTAACCGTTTGATAAATCCTAGCCATGTATTGAATTTAATGTTTCTAGGTGATCTAGAAGACAAGAAATCGATTTTTGAAGATCTGTCAGTCAGTCAATCACTCCCAACATGTGTGATTTTCAGACGTTCATTTCTCGTAAAGTATTAAAGTTAGCAAATAGTGACAAGGACCTTTTCATTTCAATAGGTTTATCCGATGCTAAGGGGGTCTGAAAATGGTACGTATATGTATAGGTATGTAGCATTGGAGTGCTTTGGGCTCGAGAATTGTCTGCACACTTTCTTGAAATTTCCAAGCTGTAAGCTTAGCTAAGAAAAATATCTAATTCTAAACAAATAAAAAAAATATTTTCTCATAACATTTTCAATCAGATTTAAAGTTTCTTTCCAAACAAAATTGTGATAAATGCTGCTATAATGGTATCTACATTTTAAGAACAAATAGACCCCACTACTGCAAACTTACCCTGCCGACCCGCAAGTCAAGTAGTGCAGTATACAAAGCGGTGAAATCCCATCTTATTTCGACGGCGACATCTGACGGCCACACTCAACACTACCCCGACAATCCACCCATAATTTCCACTCAGCCCTTTGACATAACCTCGTCTGAAATTCATAATAATTGAGGAACAATTAAGGCCGGCCGACCTTTTGGTACACCTTTGAGGTAGGAGCCATTGCGTCCTATTTTACTTTGAGCGTTTAATAGAGAGTAACCTCAAAGAAAAATGTACTTTCAAACAATTACACCTACGTATGTAACTATGAGGCACTCGGTAGGGAGCTGAGTCAGGCTTTAGGGATGTAATTGAAATGTCGATAAAAATATTTTAAATAGTTTGGGTACTACATTAAATGGATGTCTTTTGTTAAAGTGAAGTTGAAGGTGACTTTATTAAAGTAACTAATTCTCCGCCAATATTATTGCATGTAAAGACACTTATTAAACTTTTATAAAAATTTACAAAATATTAACCTGTCACCAAAGAATACTTTTATATAAAAATAACGAAATTTTTGGTTTTTAATTGAGAAACAGCATACTAACAGCTGGAAACAATACACTCATAGTGTCGTCGCATCAAAATCAGGATAGCATCACCGAAATTACTATTAACATATGCTTTGTTATTAGCGGCGGAATTACACATTTGCCGGCAGTAGGTTATTAAAATTTTGCCACCCCTACCGGTCGGTCTATTTAATTCGATACCCCAGGACAAGACATAAAAAATAATGGGGGCCCCAAATTTGCCGCCCCTAAAATCTGCCGCCCTAGGTTTCAGCCTAGTCAGCCTGGTGGTAAATCTGCCACTTAATGCGTATAAGTTTTCAAACTGATCGTTTAATTACTAATGGAAGTTATTTAAAAATAATTCATATTATTACATCTTTTACATACTTATTAATACACGACAATAAACATAATAGAAACTTCCCGCTTCCCAACTGCATTACTCGAATACCTACCTCACCTAATCTCAACGTTTCTTGGTTTAGTTAATACAATGTACAATATGGTCCTGTTTATATTATCATTCAGAGACTAATACTTATTAATTACAGCATTATTATATGTATTATAGCAGATTAAAAGCCTCAAGGCTATTAGGCATAATATGATCTTGTGAAATACCACTTAGATCTAATCGCATAAGATAAGATTACTAATAAAGCTTTTATACTTACTATAAAATTAAGTAAACTTTTTTGAAGGGTTTCATTAAACTTTTCAGCCTTATTACTGTCCTAGATGTCACTGCTCACTGCATTCTGCAATATTTAATTCAATAATATATATATTTTTCATCGAAGTCAAATCTACGAAGGCCAAGTGAGTGCGAAATGCGAATGTGAGTTTGTTTATTTTTTTGGTTACGCATTCACGCTTTAACTACTAAATCGATTATTATGAAATTTTGCACACGTGTTATCAGGGGTACAAAAAAAGACTTAAGAAGAGAACAAGAAAGTACTGTTCCCGAGGGATAGAAATATCATTTTACGCAAGCGACCCAGACCACACAAAAAACCGGCAGAAAAGCAATGATGGCATTGTTTTTCGAGCAGTGAGTGAGGTTACCGGAGGCCCTAACCCTTCCCTCTCCCCTCCCTCACACTCTCTTCCCTTCTTCCCAGTTCCCCTACTCAGACCTTAAAGGCCGGCAACGCACTTGTGACTCTTGAGTTGCCCATGGACTGTGTGCCTATGGACGGCGGTAGTCACTTACTATCAGGTAACACGTCTGCTCGTTTCACCGTCACATACTAATAGGTACGTTAAGTTAAGATTAACTTATTTTTATAAAGCATACTACCAAAACCAAATAACTTTGACCATCGACATGTAATGTATATCGACAAATACACTTCCCTAGCGTGCCTCCGCTACCGCGTGGCCTTTGTGGAGTCTCTCCAATATTCGCTTTGTTACTCTGAAAAATGTACCAAGCCGGTCGCATCGGTCGCATTACTTTGTCATAAATGTTTGCCTTGATATAAATACTCGGTATTCACTGTATTATATCCTGTTAGATATTAAATTTTTATGTACAATTCTTCTGTATTTTTGACGTTAAATTTTTGGTACTGCTTTTATGATTTAGCATTTACTTTTATAGAAATAGAGACACACAGAATTGAATAATTCAAATGTTTATGTTGTTACGCACAAGTAACTACGTTTGAATATACATACTTACTGAGATTATTTTGGCAACTTCGTGATTCACCTTTTATTTTAAACGTACTTGCCCTAGCAAGTTTAGTGGTAACGTATAACGGACGCTTCCAACAAATCAGCATTATGTGTAAAGACATAAAAATTATTAGAGGAATACTTTACTACAGCTTACTAAGTAGTTACTACGTAGAGTCTGTGCGGAAAGAGAACCATCGTAGGATTTGAGGTTTGAACCTCATGGCTGGGGCATTACTAAATTACCTCTTTACACTGTTACGTCATTAGTGTTTACTGTATTGTACTGTATTGTTTACTGTCGAACTACAATGACGTAACAGTGTTGTCAACCTAACAAAAAGGGAATTTAACACTGTTGCGACCTCAAATCCTACAACGATTCTCTTTCCGCACCCTATAGTATTAGTAATAGTAGTAGGAACAATAATTCCATCTTAATCGAACAAAATGCTTTGACAGTTCCTTTTTTTGTTAGAGTCGCCAAAGTGAATGAACTGCCTGCATCTATTTTTCCAGACAATTATAATCCTGGAAGAGTAGAGTGAACAGGTTTATCTCTTCTGAGTTGCAAGAGAAACGCCTATTCCATTACCCCAACAAAAAGGTTCCATATACCATTGGTTTCTGTGTAAGCGTCACTGTATAAATACATACATTCTTGATTATACACCACTATACATACAGAAATACCTACACTATTAGACACGATTTATGATAGGCGGTTAGTAAAATGCGGCTTTATCATTAATAAACATAAATTTAAAATTTAAAACACCCCGACTCGAAAATGCCTTCAACGATTAGAAAAGGGCTCATGACCGTCGAACAGAATAGATTTCCTCGAATTATATCTAAGGACACTCTCGATCAAGTTACGTTTCAAACAAAAAAAACGCACTTAAATCGGTCCATTCGTTTGGGAGCTACGATGCCACTGACAGACACACAGACACGTCAAACTTATATCACCCCTCTTTTTGCGTCGGAAGTAAGAAAGGATGTCTGTTAGATATAACATTTGGTTGAAAAAAAAACAGACGATAATAAGACGTAGCTAGTGACGTACTAAAAATATTTAAATTTACAGAGTAAACGAGCACAGTGATCATTTTGAGAAGTTTATTAATTTTTAAGTATAAAATTGTATTTGATTAAAAGGTGTTAAAAAGCTACATCAAAAATAATTTCGTCGATTCCCGCCTTACTTTATTTAAAATTACAACTATTATTTGTGGCGATTTACTTTATGTCGAGAGTGTGTGTATCATTTAGTTAAAAAATAAAGATCTTAACCTTACTATAATAATCACGCTCGCTCGCAAAAAAATGTGACTGATTTTGTGATTGTAAAAGTAATTTTCTTTGTATCTCTGTCTATCTGATTGTTACCCTTTCACAACTAAAACTTTATTCCGATCGTAATGGAATTTGGCAATGAGGTATTCTGACACGACACCAGAAAATCTTACAAACCCGTCCTTTTAAAAAACTTTGAAAAACAAACTCAATGTAATCATAAGTCCGTTTATTTTCAATCTCAACGATATACCTACACTTACTTACACAAAAATACTGTGTAGTATTTGGCAAAGAAACATTTTTTCCGAAAAGCAATTCATTGGGTTCGCACCTAATGAATTTAGGACGTTAATGGAAAGGGACCCTCGTCCGGCAAATGGCCGTCGAGACGTCGATATTGACCGGGAATTCTATTGCACATATTTCTGCTGTGTTTTTGTGTTAGCTGTTTTGATTAAGGAATGAAAGGTCTGCACAACTAGTTGTTGAGTTGATTGTTGATCAGTGGTTGACTCTTTGTTTTGCTTTTTGTAATTAACTTAATGTTATATCTCGGTAATTTAAGTTGCTAAATTATAAATGAAAACGCCCAGGCCGATCCTAATAAACATTTTTATGGACACAGATAATTGTAATGAGATAATCAGGTCTGGAATGAACTGCCTGCGTCCATTTGTCCAGACAATTACAATCTTGGAACGTTCAAGAGTAAAGTGTTAGAGAGAGTTATCGAAAACCCTAACCCTTCCCCCCCTCTTCCGCCCCTCCCCTACTCCCCTACTTACTACTTAAAGGCCGGCAATGCACTTGTAACTCTTGAGTTACAGGCGCCCATGGACGACGGTAGTCATTTACTATCAGGTGACCCGTCTCCTCGTTTGCCCCGACCATAAAAAAACAAAAAAGGTGAGTTGGAAGACAAACGCTTATTCCAATACAGAAGAAAAAAAATTAATCCAACTCGCGACTGTTTAAAACATATTTGAATGCTCGGTAGTCACGCCATATACAGGAACACAGGCATCGCGAAAACGAACAATTTGATTCCGGATAATCCGCTGCCCAAAAACCACTAAAATATCATAGTCAAATACCATCTCTATCTCAGAGACAATATCTATTTACACTAATAAAGTTTTTCCGTATTCAGATTCTAATTAAAACATATTGGGTTTTTAAAAGACAACAGCCATAGTGGGACATGTACCCTGTAGCGGCGATTTGGAAAATACTGGAGATCGTCTTAAAGTCGAATTTTGACCATAGTTTGTTTTATTGGCCAGTATAACTTGAACTGTCATTGTATAGACTTACGTACCATGACGTATTCAAGTAATTTTTTAATTTGTAAGACATATATTCTTTAAAAATTGCAGCTTTCTGCACTTCTTCCATACATTTTTATGTGGAAGAGCCATGCTTCGGCACGTATGGGCCGGCTCGACTCCGCTCGTTACCACGGCCTCACAGAAAACCGGCCGTGAAGCAATGCTTGCATTGCATTTCGCCGTGTGAGTGAGGTTACCAGAGGCCCTAACCCTTCCCTCTCCCTTATTCCCGTCTTTCCCCTCTCACCCCTCTTCCCACTATTCCCCTCTCGGTCACAAGGGCGGCAACGCACTTGTGACCAAAAACAAAACAACAAACAAAAACATTATAAACTGTAAGTATTCCAAACACGTTAATGCGTTCGAGAAATTTTCTTAAAAAGGGGTACAAATAATTCTCTTCACGTATACATATAGATATAAAGGAGGTTAGATAACTCCTTCGTGGTTAATTAATGTTGTTAAGAGATCAAACATTGATGGCACAACATAATTATCAATTCAAGCTCCTTCTC
The DNA here is from genome assembly GCA_963859945.1 of Euplagia quadripunctaria. Taxonomy (NCBI): domain Eukaryota; kingdom Metazoa; phylum Arthropoda; class Insecta; order Lepidoptera; family Erebidae; genus Euplagia; species Euplagia quadripunctaria. The sequence continues at coordinate 17,681,133 of OY982575.1, read as the reverse complement.
CTATACGACAAGAATACAAACTTCACTACCAATCTTCTACAGAAAACACAAACCAACAAGAACACCCATAACAGAAAGACAACAGCATATAAATAGTTATGAGCAACAAAAATTGTCCATTTGCTCACTAACAAAGATTCCTGTACGCGTCTTCCATATTGGCAAGGTTCGTGAAGTCAGATGGCCGAAGATGGTCGGAGGCAATCCACAGCGTGTCCGCCGCAGCAATATCGCGATGGCCGCCGGCTCATTTAATCACGCGAAGGAATTTGCGGGACAAAACGACCTTCTAGCTGAAAAATATGGAAAGAGATGTTTTATATAGTTTTACATTAAAGAGGTCCATGCGATGTGTATGATCTTTTCTTTTTTTATCTTTTATTGATTTATGAAACTCACCTGATAGAAAGTGACTATAAAGAGGAAGATGGTAACGCCTATCCAAGAGAAACCTATTCACCTACTTTTGAAGGTTCCAGGATTATAATTGTCTGAAAAAATAGACAGTTCCTTCCTATTATTTGCGTCGTATCCAGAAGATCGGTACAGCCTGACTGGAAAGTATCTCAATCCATTTCATTCCTGCTGGTGAGTGAAGTCGATACAGCATCAGCATTAGCAACTACGAACAGGAAAGTGGAGTCTCGTTCCGATTACAGATTACTATATTAGCACTATCCTCTGGTGTAGCAAGTATGACAGACTCTTATATTAGCCTTAAATTATAAATGGCTTTCTTTAATTAAAAAATCTCCAGGCTATTTTTTGGGCAAGATAAAGACCATGAAATTATCTTTACAATACAGTAGATAAAAGACATAGAGCATTAACATATTTATTTGTGGAATTAAGCTATATGAGAGTTATTATACTCACTGACAACAGTTTATTATCTAACTCAGTTATAAATAAACAATGTTTCATACCAGCTTAAAAAGCGGTCGTACTAGCCTATGAACGTTTGCAATACCAGAGGTGACACCAGATTCAGATCAAGTGTTGACATTCTACTAGGATCAGGTTCGAAGCTATATTGATAAGATAAATAAGTGATTTTATCGCACCAGGAGAAACGAAGACTGTTAGACATTTTGTTCCTGTCTTAGTGGCCTCTCCAGTCACAGGAAACACAGGGCATTCGGGTACGCGACCCCAGTCTCTGCGAGCTACTGCAGTCTCAGTCCAATTCCCCATCCGAGACTTACAGTACCCCCAGTGGCGTAGCTAGGTAACCAAAGGCCCTGGGGCAAAAAATAAACTAGAGCCCCAACTAAACTATTTAAAATCGTTTGTTCCCTATTCGTGTTCCGAATTCCATGTACTCCAGATTTGTCGTAATCTAGATTCGTCGTACGGTCGTACTCCATATTCAAGTTATCAAGTACGCAATTTAATATAAATAGTGATTTAGTTACAACTCTAGTCCAAACCTGATAACTTTTGGTTCTAAAAAATCTGGTTTATTTAAATTCCGAATGTGGGCGAAATTTTCACCATTTATAGTTTGTAAGTCAGCGTCCGATGCCCACTGAGCTTGGATGCCCCGGGGCCCCGTCTAGCCCTCCGATAGCTACGCCACTGAGTATCCCCTACCCTAGGTTCCTCTTCCTACCCATTTTTTTTATACAAATTTACCTTTTTCCTTCTTTACCGTCTTAAAACAACTAGGTACATTCTCAAAGAGGGTTGGCGTCAGGCAGGCGCCTGGCCATAAGAGAAACCAAACCCCTTTGGAATGTTACACATTCCGCCGATTCCAATGAAAGTTTAATTAATTCCACGGTTTTAGGCCATTGGCCATTGGCTTTAAAACGTCTTTAAGGTTGACAAACTAAAGGAGGATTACTATCTTAAATTTTTATTTTATCTCTTAGCTTCGGGAAATTCGTGCTATGATACCTAAATAGTTAGTAAAATACTTTACAATTTAAGGTCATCATACACTATAACGGCACTGCCACGTCACCATCGGCGGCGAGGTGCAAGCTAATTTCATCGTCTTCATGTGCGACACGACGCGAAGTTTTTTCGCTGGCGGCTAGCAGTCGGCGCGCTGTAAGCACGCGGACCGCGCGCTGTAAGTGAGCTGAGCTTTTAATTTACAATCTTGCCGGAAAATATGTGACGAGCATTCTTCTAAGTAGGGTTGCCATAACTCTTTGGATTGGCAATCGGGGATTATTTATTTGTATACCTATACCAGTTAGTGCGAGTTTTTTTTTTAAGAGCTATCTCCTTCCTTATCAAACATCCAGCTTGTAAAAGGCGCGCGGACATCGTACGCTTATTGGACGAGTCAATAATGTACTGGTATAGGGCCGAATGCCGGGGCTAGACAGCATACTTGTATGTATAGATAGCAATAAGGATGTCAACGATAATGTTGGCTTGTCACCGTGCAGAGCGTGATTTTGTCCTTTGTTCTTGTTTTGAAGGTTGTACCTACTTTTTGTTTTTATATTTTGCAAAAGATGTGTCTAAGGTCTGTGAAACCATTGGCTATCTGACAGTAGTCACGTCTTTAAGTAGCCTGCGTCAGTTTTAATTGCCCACTGCTTTTGGCTGGATTGTTGTGGTTTGCTCTCTACATGGATATCCATAAACGAGCAGACAGGTCACCTGATGGTAAATTACTACCGCCACCCATGGACACCTGGAACTCAAGAGTCACAAGCGCATTGCCGGCCTTTAAGGGGGGAGTAGGGGAAGGGGGGGAGGGGGGAAGAACGGGAAGTGGGGGAGAGGGAAGGGTTAGGGCCTCCGGTAAACTCACTCACGCGGCGAAAAGCAATGCAAATATTGCTTCACTGCTGGTTTTCTGTGAGGCCGTGGTATATCTCCGGTGGAGCGGAACGTGCCAAGGCATGGCTCACCCACGAATCAAAATAATTATTTATGTGAGAGTCACATATAGATGACCTGGGTATCTATTCCGAGTTTGCTACGTCATTCTCTTACTAAAAGACAAATATCTAACTTCATCTACTTATCGTTTACTAGCTGTTCCACGTCGTTTCAAAAGCGTTTATGGTCACTTTTTCTCTCGTAAGGGTCGTAGCGTGGTGTTACATAGCCTATTCAACTCATACTCTATTTAATACAAAAGAAAATTATTTTAATCTGAATGATAGTTCTAGAGATTAGCGTGCTTAAATAAAAAATAATCAAACAAGAAAACTCGTTAGCTTTATTATATTAAAGTTTGGCGCCGTCTTATAATTATTTAGATATTTACATTAGTGTAGGAGTTTAGTTAGGCTCACAAGTTTATACTTTTCAGTTCTTTTCTTGTTTCATCGGTTTAATTTTTTGTTAAAAAAGTTTTATTCTTTCGTTTCGTTTTTTTTTTGTGGATAAAACAATCAACTCCGTCATGTTGTAGTATCATTAAAACTGCATTATGTACTCTAAGTTTCAACAAAATCGATTCACAAGTGAAATGTCAATGGGTAAACAATCATTCATCCCCTATTTTTCCACTCTTAGGGTTCAAATATGTATTTGAAATTTACATGGGACCAACTTCGAAGTATGCCCTATCCAATGAAAAAAGAGTTATCAAAATCGGACTACCCTGTAAAGAGTTATGAGTGGTCATACATAAAAAATATATATATGTATCTACCAGTCGACTTGAAAACCTCCTTTGTTTTCATCGGTTAAAAAGAATTATTTAAACAAATATGACTGACATCAAACAAAAAACTCTACAGTTTTATCACTACATCACAACATATTATAAAACAAAGTCCCGAAAGGTTTTTTTATAAGATGAACGAATAGACGTCCATTTTTCTACGTTTTTGTTATTTAACTTGTATAATTATAAAACACTTGACATTGGCGGAATTCCTGCACTGATTCTTCGTGCGGGATTGAGTCCATAATAAAATAAATAATAAAACAAAGTCCCACACCGCGTCTGTCTGTCTATCTGTTCGCGATAAACTGAAAAACTACAGAATGGATTTTCATGCGGTTTTCAATAATAGACAAAGTGATTCATGAGGAAGGTTTAGGTGTATAATTTATTAAGATTTTGTGGAAATTGATTGAAATATATTGATGATTGTTGAAAATGATGTATTTCTATTAACTAATGATTGACTGGCCTGTTGGTCTAGTGGTTAGTGACCCTGACTGCTATGCCATAGGTCGTGGATTCGATTCCCACCCGAGTCTGGGTGTTCTTTGTGTCCGTTGTTTGTAAATTTGTAAAGTCCCCCACGACACAGGAGTCATTCTTATTGCAGGAGTTGTCTAAAAAAATTAAAAAAAGTATTTTGTTGTCCTGTTTTTATTACCCTAACTAACCTACTAGCTATAGGTAGCTCTACTATACGTAGCTATACATTTTCTTCTTCTGGGTTTTACAAGGATTTCCTTTCCTTGGTTATACCTATACCTGAGGCAAGGCAATAATACCCAGTTATCGATAACCGTGCGGATTCAATCGGTGAGACTTTCTTTTATAGTATATTATCTATGGGTGAGATTCTGACATAACGCTCTTACCCGTGGGTAAAAAGACATTTATTACTTTATGTTGTCAATCAATTACCCCAGCTGTAATAGAAAATAACAAATTCAAGTAATATTTATGCTGCAATCTTTATCAATTAATATTATAAACATGAATTAATCTTTCATATTTTTTTTTATAGTTTACTAGCAACCCGACCCGGCTTCGCACAGGTACAATTATACACCTAAACCTTCCTCATGAATCACTCTGTCTATTAGTGAAAACCGCATGAAAATCCGTTCAGTAGTTTTTCCATTTATCGCGAACAGACAGACAGACAGATGCGGCGGGGGACTTTGTTTTATAATTATGTTGTGATACAGCGAGCAACGATTTGACGTGATCAGTTCTAAGTAGGATATCTAGGTATTTCCACTTTGTCTATTTATTTATTTATTTATTTCTTTACACTTTATGCACATTTGGTACATAGGCGGACTTAATGCCTAAGGCATTCTCTACCAGTCAATCATTGGGTGATGCAGAGGAAACAGGAAGTAGGTGCGTTTTAACTAAAGGTAGTTTATAAAACAAAATATTATCTATTGCACTAAATATACTACGTAATATATTACCACTTATATAAATACCATACACATATATACCACATACATATCATATATACATCTATTATATCAAACCAAAATCTTAAGTTGATATTATTTTAATATGTACTCGTACCTATAGGTATGCTTGTACGTAATGATTACTACATCATCTTACAACTTTGTATATTATCGTAAGCTTACCCCTTCCTTGTACGGGTGTAATGATAAACCAAGAAGTGCTATGTATGTATATATAAATAAAATATTTTACTTTAATCATTTCGTAACTTTAACTGTCTTGAACCTTATTAATTACAAATAAGCATGTTTCTTCTATGGCTCATAATTTTATTGCTACTTATCATGCCTCGCAGTTTAATCAACGTTTATGGTCACTGACATTTTTGATAGTAGCGTAAAGTTACAAATCGAAGCTTAATTATCAAACTTCGTAATCGATTTTTTATTTCAATGCCATCTAGTGTAAAATGCCGTAACGAACACGATGGAATCACTCGTATTTCCTACTTGTTTTTTAGTTTTTTTTTTTGCTAATTACAAAAAATAAACTACGTACTTCTTAAGTCCATTACACATGTTTGAGAAGTATACGTAAGTCCACTTATTTAATCATGTTATCAGATAGTAAATAATAATTACAACAAACATAAGTACAATTAATATTTAAATGTAAATAAAGCTGTTTGTCTATGTTTTATAGTTAGTTATATAATAAAATAGATTTTTCTTCCTTCTGTAAAATTTTACCAAATGGAGTTACGAAATTTGAAAAAATTAGGCCACCAATATTTTACATTATTCCCGATAAACGGCCAACTACAAAACAATTTAAAACATTGGGGTCTTATAACCTGAGAATAACGCGTTCAAACCATCAAACAAACTTCAACTTAATTGTATTAGTTTAATCAGCCAATTTATTTGAAATAAGTATAGTAAAGTATTATATTAAAGGCTAAATTAGCATCACAAACTTTAACTTTTTTAAATTGCGTTCAGCACTCTCGAATCTCGTGATGGCTACTATAAAATCGTTTGATAAAAATCCACCAGTCATTATCGGTGACCGTGGCTCATTCTCTTGAGCACATCTTCACGCTCTCAAGTGCGTAATCCTTCAGGCTTCTCCACTATTGTGCTGCCGAGACAGAGCATTAATCCTGCCTTTTCAAGACGAGAGATATTCATCAATTGTCAACATTGAACCGGTGTGGTGCGGCCCCTTTGCCACCCCAACCACCCTGCCTCCACACTCACACAAAGATAACTGTCATAGATTATACGAATGTTTTTGATAATTGAATATAGGTTTGTGGATAACTACCGTAGGTTTCAGAGAGGATTCTGTTTTTATTTGAGGAAAAAAATGTTTAGATTTCTTTGAGCCCTTTTTGGAGCTCAGAGTAGAGTAAAAAGACACTCAAACTATCAGAAGACATATAATATTAATACGCGTTTGATTTAACAGTTATTTCAGTGTGCGTCGAGAAAAAGTCCAGCGTTGCCATGCGTATTATAGAAGATAAAAGAAAATTTTATAGCTTTGCTGCAACAACTTGGTTGAGGATACCACTTTACTCTCAGCGCGTACCGCCACCATCTATTATGTTCAATAAAAAAATCAAAATATATACCTACAGAATAGAAGAATCATTTCTACATCCTTTGTTATCTATTTGCATTATCATTCAGGATATATTCAATTACAATTGACTGAATTCAATTATTAAATCTTGGAAATACTTCCATACCTAGGTACTATAATAAAAATACAGACTATTTACAAGCATCTGCCAAAAAATTGCCACGTTGAATGGCAATGTTAATTCTCTGTGCAAGAAAAAGGTCTACCTTCTGGTCACGAGTGTGTCAAAGTGTCAGTCAAATGAAATAAACTCAAGCGAGTTATACATAAAAAAATTAAAGTACCAGGCACTAATTGCACTGCAGGGACGGATAAAGCTAAATATTCCATCGAATTTTAATTAAACTAACCATACTATTACATCACAACAGCGTTTTCTATTGAGTTTTCTATTAAACATACTTACACGATAGACACCATGAAGCCCTAAAACTTCACTTACAAAAGCTGTCTGCCTCAAATAATCTTTGACAACCGCCAGTGTACGTAGCTATATGAGTGAGCTAGTGATTGTCAAAATTTGGCTTCGTAGAACAAAGCGTTATTTACCGAGCCGGGAGGGCCTTTGTGTCGGCATTACACCACTCTACATAATATTGTGAAAGTTCTCACAATACACTGTTTGCTCCAAGGTATTATGGAGCTTTGGTGAAAAATTGCGACTTGTTTCACAGAGGTGACTCGGATTATGGGTCTGTGATTTCGATGGGGGTTTGGTGTCGTCGAGAGGCTCTATATGAGTTTTATGTAGGATTAAGAACTCTTTTTACTTTTATTTTGCTGCTGTTAGTAAGCACTTCAGGTATATTTAACTTCCTCAGTTGTTAGATTTGTTACCATGATTGGAGTTAATATAAGTACATTTTGTTTTGATCAAGTATCTGACAAAAAATATTTACCTAACAGCTTTTTATAGCTCTAGGTACAAGTGAATACTTTTCAATAATATTGATACTGAATCAAAATACAACTAAAATGTTATGATGCATTACCCCTTTTGAAACCAACCGACTATTTAATAACAATAAAGCCATCACTCTTCATAGGCAGGATTCGAATTACACAGAAATTAATTGGCCGAAAACCCATCGGAACACACGTTCGGAAAGCTCGCGTTCGAAATTCAAATGAGGCGGCACGCCCCACCCTCGGCAACGCCCCGCCGCCATCTTGGATTCGAGTGGGGGTGCGGAGGGGGGCTATTAAATTATTTCATTCCACATTGGGCCGCTTGCGCTATCGGATTAAAACAATTGCCTGTGAAACCGTAAATGGATAATGAATTTTGCGAAGAAAATAATATGGTAGGAAATTTAATTTCGCTAGAAGCTCTTTCTTGTTTTATTTCTTTTGTGATGTTATGTATGTCTGTAATTTTCAATTTTAATTAATTTAATTATTACTTATATCTTTGAAATATATCATTGTTTCGTGTAATGTTATGTCAGATCAAAAAAGTAATGAAAAAACGAGCGTCTATGAAAATTCATTTGGAAGTAAAAGATGCCGCGAGATTTAGGTACAAAATATGATAGGTAACTTTTTTATTTATTTCAAAACTAAAAGTATTTTAAATTAAATAAAAAAAAGACATATTTATGTGTAAGAAATAGCTTCAATCATAATTAACTAAGCTTTTATTTTTGTTATAATTTTTTTCACTTATCCTGGATGTTTATGTATGAAGATATGACAAAAATAGTCAAAGGGAAGTGATAAAATAGATATTAGTCTATATTTTTTCAAGTAAAGTAGGTACCTATAGCATACATTTGCTTACCGAGGGGGGGGGGGGGGGAGCAGGGGAGAGCAACTTTCGACCCTTGGCTTTAGCAAGCTTACGTAGTACTAAGATAATTTTGAGTCTAATTTTTGATTTGCCCCACTATAGACCGATAAATTCAAATTTTACCCATGAGAACAATGATTACACCGTTTGAAAGGTACATTATTTTAAACTCTAGCCAGACATAAACTACATAATTAAAGATAATTGTTCAAGCAGTAATGATAATTTATTTCCAAAATGTTTACATTAACTTTCAACTTTTTATAATTCGAGTAGGTTGAACATAACACATGCACGCATCTTACAAAGTTGCGGTTGCGCCGCTGTTCTCCTAGCTAGACTACGGAGTAGTCTGTATTCAGGAGAATCAGTGTCAACCCCCGGGCGTTTAATAAAGCAGGTCATTGTGTACAGCTTTACTATGTCTTGGTATATATTGCAGTGTACAGTATACATTACATATCACCCACAGATAACAGCAAGATTTCGTTAACAGATAATGTTTTGTCTTTAATACTTTAGTTACGTAGTAGGTAACTACTTAGTAATCTGTGCTTTAGTTTTTGACATGTGACGTCACGAAGCTTATGACCCCCCCCCCCCCCTCTTGTCACACAATATCACACTTCGTTGACCCCCCCCCCCCTTAACGTGTGACGTAATTTATGGATGACCCCTAAGCAATATCCCTTTCCTTAAATTGCCTTGCCTTCTTACCTCCCTTCCCTATTACGTTAGAGGGACCAAATTATACCAATTTGGCAAAATCTGGATGTTTAATATGCCTCTGTCTCTCCTCTGCATAGAGGCGTGAATGAAAGAGAAAAGAAAAAAATATATATTTTTATTCTGACTCATTCTCATACAGGATAGGTTCTTAATTTTTAACAACGCTGGTTGAATTGTTTAAGAAGGAAAAAATTAAAAAAATAATATTAAAATGTTGCTTAGCTCAGCATTATGCTACTTCGCATGATTAACGAATTAATGTATGTATGTACTTAAATATAATAGGTAGGTACCATGTGCTGAGTAATTGTTTCTTTCATGAAGTTGACTACCTCTGTGGCGCGGCGTTAATAGGTCGCGGGTTCGATTCAGTGCAAAGATTTGTATCTATGCGTGAATATGTTACGTCAAATCAAAATATACCACTATAGTAAATTATTTTCCATAATTGAGTTGGAAAACAAACACACCGTCCGCCTGTTGGCAAACTGCTCAACACGATGATGTCACCAACGCGTTGCTAATCTTATTCTCTGTGGACCTAATGGGGATCTCTATAGACCTAGGGAAAAAAGACGTTCCTGTCTGTCTGTCCCGCCCTGTTTTTTTGACTGGGTACCCATATATTTACCCTGGATAATATTAGAGATAGCCTGGTGGTCAAATTTCGACCATGGTTTTTTCATTGGCTGTATAACTTGAGCTGTCATTGTATAGACTTACTTACCATGACAGGTGATATACTGGACGCGTGTAATTTCATTAAGCGGTTTTCACGTAATTTTTAAAGTTGTAAGACATACCTTTTGTTTAAAAATTTTAGCTTTCTGCACTTCTATATATAAACTGTAAATATTTCAAAATTTACGTTACTACGTTCGCGATATTTTCTTAAAAAGGGGTACAAAGAATTCTCTTCACGTATAAATATAATGATATACGAACATTTAAAAAAAAAGTATGTTAGAAACGAACCTCTACGACATAACATACCTAGTACCTATAGCACAGATTACTAAGTAGTTATGGTACAAAATACTTCAATAAAAAATACTCTTTCTACCTGTTTGCCAACTAAAGTTTTGTTAGATGACATAAAGTTTATTATGTATCCTAGATATATACATATGAAAATAATAATAATAATATATTATCTAATAGTTGTATCGTCATCGGTTTCAACAACACAACCGCTCTACCAATAGGTGGTAATAATTTGTCCTATGACAAATTATTTATATAATTATATGTATCACACCTATGTGTGATACAAACAAAATATGACGACATCGAGGGACGCGGTTTCGATTCCCGATCATGCATTGCGTCTATGTGTATTATGTGTAAAAATATATTTTACCACACGGTGTTTCTATGTGTATTATGTATTTACAACAAATATATATATCGAAGTATGTTTATCCGCGTTCTAGAGCTAAACTGAATTTAGTCATAAATTTGATAAATTGAACTCTAATCTGTAAAAAAATTGTATTCAAAATCAAATCAAACCAATCAAATCAAAACCATTTATTTCAATTAAACCAATAATAGGTATTTTTGAATTGTCAGGAGTAGGAGTTAGACTAAGTCAGTCGTGAAGCTAGTTGTCTGTTCCAATACGTAGATCCTATGGAGAAGAACAGGCAAGAAACTCCAAGGTCATTCATTTTCAAAATGTTTGATACAAATTTCTGGTTACATTGCTTATAAGCATAAATTAAATGTGAGGACACTGTAACATACCTATTATTCTAAAATATAAGTAAACGCGCTAATTACTACTATACATATTTAAGTAATAGCAGTCCGAAGATGACTGCCCCGACCAACGGCACCCGTTCACGAGCATGACGTACACGCCAGCCATCGTACAGATCAACCATATTGAAGGGAGCCGAACGACCCGACACATACGCCACCATCGGCAGGACTTCTAGGCGAGAATGAAATACTCAGAACTGCCATGCAACATATAAAATTTAACTAAATAAGATAACAATATACAACTTACACATTAAAACTAATAAAAAAAGAAAAAGAACTGTATATGGGCTATTTAAATGCATGCGTCATAAAATTCCTGCACATCGTCGCCTACTGGCAGTGTTCCCAGAAGGCAGGCAGCATTGCCACGTTGAATGGCAACGATGGCTGGCGTGTACGTCATGCTCGTGAACAGGTGCCGTTGGTCGGGGCAGTCATCTTCGGACTGCTATTACTTAAATATGTATAGTAGTAATTAGCGCGTCTACTTATATTTTAGAATAATAGGTATGTTACAGTGTCCTCACATTTATCTGTATGTATGTGAAAATAATTAATTAAATACTATTAAACTAGATAAGTGACTACACAGTTCTCAAATTAACAATTCAAATAGTAGAGCCAAAGATTTAAATCGTTGCGAAAATCGCGCTACTTAGATGGCTCGAAATAGTAGCCATACTCAGTGAAGTCAATCATAGGATTGACTTCACTGAGTCACTGCCCACACAATACCTTAGCATCAGCGACTGACGATAGTTTTAAGAATCCGACTGCGGACGAATGATCGTTAATGTAATACAGCGAATAATGAAATCACTAATTCATACCCTTTTTTGCGACAGTGATCGAACTGAGGCAGCGATCCAAAACAGAAAGTTGGAAAAATGCAAGATTAGTGCAGCATGCAATCGCAAAATTGTTTCCGACACTAATAGTAGCGTGCGGTAGCCTTTGGATTAGGACCGAAATTAAAACAAAGAAAAAAAACTGACAAACGATTTAAACCAATAAATGATAGTTTAGGAAAACTAATAAGAAAAACAAACAGTCGCACGTCAGGAGGAGAGAAAACACATACATACACATACCCATCTATATGTCATCATGACAATATATGTCAACTGAGCGTAACGGTCACGCGAGTTCAGTGCTTTTTCCCCATACCAAAAGTCCATAAGTGCCCAACGTGGATAAAGAAGTTTTCACTTCAATAATTTTGTTGTAAATTTTTAGCGTGGGTTGCTAGATGTTAATTATTATACGTATTTTACTGACAGATATTGGTAAAGGTTAAGTCATTGAATAATATTTTTAAAAGCACCCCACGCTTTTTACGATAAAATTATATTTTTCTTAATCACTCTATTTTTTAACATTAAATTATTTTCTACTTTTTAGTTCAGCTAGTTACAAGAGCGTGGTTTTTTAGTTTTATAAACTATAATTTATTTTTGCTTTTATTTTTGATCATACAATATTAAAGACTAACTTTAATATGGTATTGTCATCGGTCCTTGACAAGTGTACGAAGTTTCAATTCAATCCGACGTTTAATAACGAACCTAAATTAAAAGTAAGAAGAGTTCCATTAATCACCTCCTGGCTCCATCATCAGATCAGCTCCAAGATGCCAAATTATAGTATTGTCATCCAAACTACATATTATGTAGTTTCTATTCGATACGATAATTAGAAGTAGGTAGAAATTGGCCTACAAGATTTGTTTAAATAGTTATTTACAAGTGAAGCTAATAAAAACGTGTTAAAATTAATAAATACACGTAGGTAGATCAGATAAAGATATTCTTTATTTAAATTTTTTTCATTAATGGCTTTTATAGAGTGCATGTGACTTGGTTAAACTTTATTTATACGGCGAAAGGACTCATGGCATGCATCCGGGGCCGATTGCAGTCTAAAAGGTGCATTCAATTACTTATTTTCAAACAGGATGTCAGAAAACTCCCATCCTCAATTCCAAATAAGTTCTTGAGTATAACGCCCCCAGAACATCAGTGACCCGGACTCGCTCTGAAGTTCTTTTCGATATTCGCTTCGCAACTTACGAAGTTGTTAGCGAAACTTGTGGCTGCGAGTGCTTCGGTTAAGCGTCGAGGAGGTGACAGTTTACAGTGGCGAACATTTGCGGTACAGTCGTGTAGTGGCGGAAGTATCGCGTACTGGAATGGAAACGTAAGTTGCTCTATTTTAAGATATAAAACTATTGTCTTAACTTATAAATACGGTTGGTAACCGAATACAAACCTGATACAGAAAGTTTGAATTTGCTCAAGTTTATTAATCATAGATGAACTTTGTATTAAAGTTTTAGATTACCAACAGAAAATCGATGCTTACCGTGTCACAAAAATTCTTCACGTGGCAAATAATTATTACTTAGACTGCGACCACATATCTCTACGAACCATTAACGAACATTTCATTAAAGAGAAAACTATTGATGTTCTCACTTCTAGATGCTGTATCTATACATTTACAATGAGAAGACTGAGGTTTATGTGCGTATTCAGTGAACAGATCATGCTCACTTTGTTTACAGCTTTTTAAATAAGTTAATAAATTGATAAGTTAAATATAGTAGTTAGAGATACGATATGAACAATAAGAAACGTTTCTTACTTGATGTTATGAATTCATATCTGTCTATTACTGTGTTACCTCACATCACTTGTTTGAACAAGTAATTTGAAGTAGCATACAGTATAAACAGAAGAAATAGTAATATACCTACAACAGAAGAGGACGACCAAAGAAAAGATGGATGGACTGTGTGAAGAAGATAGAAGAAATGGCTAGAAGGAGTAAAAGCTGTGAAATGACGAACTATAGAGTAGAATGGAAAAATAAAACAGTGCACCAACCCTAAATAACAAATTAGAAATGATGATGATGACTACTGCTTTGAAAATGGTGAGGTAACACATAAATAGACAGATATGAATTCATGACGTCAAGCAAGAAACGTTTCAGTACAATAAAAATTTTCGCAAGTGGTATTTATGTTTATTAAAGATATACTCACGTGTTTATTTCGGGGATGCCCGACTAGTTTCGGACCCGACGGGGGCCCTTTTTCAAGGAGTGAAGCGTCCTGGTCCGCAACGCTTTAATAAACAAGAAACATTTTTTTCTGTTCATATCATATCTCTAACTACTACATTTAACTTATCAATTTTGTAAAGTAAATTAAAGATATAATATGTAGACTCACTTGTGAAGGAACACCGTATGGTTTTATTCGGTTCGATTCCGAAATACCACTTTACCAGTAGCCCCGGTGAAGTGATGACCCGTGGGTGACCCAGAGAATGAAAAAAGAAAAGATATATGACATAAAATATTTTTGTTTATAAATGTAACTAGAGCAATAAATCCAGCATCCTTCACTCCAGGTGCGAATCGAACACGATTTAGCCATCAGTGCGCGGCGTCGTCAGTCGTCCCCCCGCCCGTCCCCTTGTCTCTGATTCAAATTGAATCGTCGAGTTGCACTCGCTTGAACTATGTGCACGCGATTGGGCGGATGCGGCATCCGAGACAATGCGGCTTCTAGGCGATCGATACTTGGGTGTATTCTGCGGGATAATATTTAGGTAAGTAAGGCTGTATGGTAAAATAAAAAGGGGTATTCGAAGACGGTTTGGATCATCTTTATTCTAATAAGACAGGAAATATGACACAACAGACTTCTATGCGAATGTAAAAATGTCATGTAGTCCAGCCCGTTTTTCTATGGACGAATAATGTCACTAGGTGTCAACAAGAGGGGATAGATGGGTTTGGCAATGCACAAAGGAATATTCTGCTTATATGAGTATTTATAGAGCAGATTTCTACTCAAATGGAAGCCCTCAACTGATCCAGCGCAGTCAATAACTAGCGCAGTGCGGCTTTCTACATTTGTTCTAGTGTTCTTTTAGATTAAAAAAACAACCTAATCTTATCCTATAGTACATATAATATAAGTGAGAGAATTTGTATCCAATTTTAAGCAAATTTCACGCCCGGAGAATGGTGAAACAATTGGAGATAGCCCAATTTTTAAGCCAGATGTGTAGGCTATATAATTATACCTACAATGACAGTTCAATATATACTGGAAATGAATAGGTTAATTTATATTACCAATAAGTCAATGAAATAAAACATTTAAAACTTAATGACTTAGGGTCGAACTTCGACCACCACGAGATCTAGTACATTTATTATTGGCAACGCGCGAGTGACTCTACCGATGTTGCGCGTGTCTATAACTTACGAAGTAACTATTATCTTATCTGTGCTTTAACAGACAAATTGTTTGCCACCTTGTTCAATTGAATAGTTAGGACTTTTGCAAACGTGTACAATCTTATATTGTTCATGCAAAGAACATTTTTATTATTTTTTATTAACATTCTTCGGGGAGAGCAGTTGCAGGATGTTTTAACATGATTGAGCATTAAATAGCTACTTTTTTATTAGCTAATTTGAGCTTAGATTTTTGTTTTTTGTAACTTAATACAGAAATATTTTTTAATTTTTGTAACTTAATCCAGTAAAATTATAATAGGTACTAAGTTTGGATAGATGGATGTTTGTTTCTGAATCACGCCAGAGCGGCTGAACGGATCTGGCTCAAATTTGGTACCGGGATACGAAATCCCGGAGAAATGTACAGTTAACGCGGGTTTTTTTTCTTTTTTATTACTATAATTAGTAAGTTCTGAATGTGTGTATGTGCGTGTGTGAATTAATAGGTATACGTTTTACTCCTTAACGGCTCGATGGATTCGGATGAAAGAGACACAAAAAGTATCACAACACCTAGGCAGGGAAAACCGAGGCGGCGACGGTTTTTTTTCTTGTTGAGATATTTGAGTTACCTATATTTACTTATTTCCATAACGTTATCTGATTCAGTTGTACCTATAGTAAATACAAATAGTTTTATGTACCGAAAAGCAAGACACTTTTATAAAATTGTGTGTTTTGAAATGCAGTTTCACTCGATAATTTAGATGAACATTCAAATAACTAAGAACTAAACTATTGTTTATTCAGATACAGGATTAATTCATTCCTCATATTTAATCACAAACTAGAAAGAGGACCTACTTACTTTTTTCTAAATTTGAAAATATATACTTATACCTATTTAAAAAACAAACAGCCAAATAGGCAAAACTTTAGAATGATTTTTGACAGAGACAGATAATTTACGATTAGGTAATAGTATTAGCGTTATTATTATTAGTTAAATTTAATGTTGTTCAAGTCCTATTCGACGAAGCGCTTCAAAAACGTTCCCTTCATCTTTTTTTATTAAATGTTTAAAGCAATTTAATAGAGGGGCGGGCATTTGGGTTGCAAATTAACAAGCGTATAAATTATTCATTACTTAACGACTTACTAACAGTTTTATTTGCATATATTATGGCAACTTCATAGAACTTTTAAATATATCAATTAATACCCTCGTGTGGATAAGTAAATCTTGGGTTGGTATGCCTATATGCTATAGGGCCAGTTCGCTGTCGGAGCCCACTAGAGGACGACGAAAATTCCTTTAGCTTACAGAAGAACATGATTAAGGAATATAATTAGAACCTCTTGCGATATAAAAATGTATCTATTACTTACAGTGACGCTCCATTCAGTTACATAACTATACGTCTTGCCCTTCTCTAGGTGAACACAAATATTTCACGGAAATTAATATATATATGTTACGGGTAAAACGCGAAGTACGGTTACTCCTAGTTCTAGCCGGCCGCGGCTAAACCCAGGTGCAGTCGATAGCAATTGGTTAAACATAGGTGTCTCCTTTTTATTCACGGCTAATATTAGGTGTAGCCGGTTGCATTAGGCTAAAACTAGATCTAGCCCTCTTTCTACCGACCGCACCTCGGTTTAGGGGGGTTAGAAGTATGTGTAACCGTACTTCGGCTTTTAGCCGTGACAGATATTTTATGTAAAATATACTCACGCATGTGAAAATCTGTCTGCGAAGACTTGAAGCTCGAGACTTCGAATGCTTAGTAGGTAGGAAGTGTTAGCTATTTTATTTATATACATTATTCATCGTTTGTACCTCTCAACCATACCATAATTATCAAAGAAGCCTGTGATCGTCACTTTAAATTTTCACCAATATTGACGTATATTTTTGGGTTTCGGTTCATTTTCGAGATGCCATTCCAAAGAACACCCACGTATTATCCAGCCTGTTAAAACGCAAGGAAGGGTTCTTAGAATCACGGATAACCATATCTTGAGCTATCTCCATCGATGCTCATTCTAAGGAAAACAAACTCTTTCGGAACGAACATGTCAGAATCTTATAAAAGGAAGAAGAGGAATTCGATCATATGTTCAACTCTGAATCCAGCTAAGACTCTCACGAAGTTTTTGTCAGTCGTAGTCGTCAAAGATCAACCAGAACTAGACAAGTGAACTACTTCTTCACAATCATCTTTGAATGCTTTGTCCCATTAATAACATCATAATTTTTTATATGCACGTGTCACCGTAGGTTTACTTCAACGACTGGATCATTCACGAATAACCTTCATCACCGACACAAATTTCATTTGAAACCACAATCTTAAGGCAATCTTTTTGGTCAACATACTAACTGGCAGAACGTAACTGACAGGTCGTTTAAGGACGAATTTATATATTTTCCTGAATTAACTTGTTATTCACAATTGTTTAAGTAAACTTTAGTAAAATCTAAATAGATATTTTGTAAAATGAGACCTATTTCGTGCGTGATCAGCGAGGAATGCCACACACCATTTTGAATGTAGAAAAAATGTGAGATATGAATCACTAAGTTATTTGTCATACTTACCTACTTAGGTATAGATTTCCTAAACATACTAATGTCTATGGTACACGGGCGTTACCCTCTGCACTTTGCAGTGCACTTAACCCAAAAAAATTAAATCTGTACATGTAAACATATATTAGAGAATTCCTAAGATCCTGTCACCATGTCAGACTAATAAATAATTCTTTAAAAAATAAACCGACTTCAAAAAAAAGCCCGGTAATATAAAAACTGTGTGGTGTCGTAGGACGCCAGATAGGAACGAAGTTCCTTATTATAAAAATATTAATTTCAAGTTCTATTCGAGGTATTAAGAAAATAATTGTTCGGGTATACATTTTTATTATGATTTTTTTATCGATAAAAATCAAAAAAAACTACTTTACAAAATTATCTAAACACCTTTATTTTATTTACAATGAAATGAGTTATAAAAATATATAATAATAATAACAGTCATCACGTAGACTATACATTAGACACTGTATAGCCATCATACATAGACTATATATATAAAAAATTTACGCTCTTTTTTTAACGTTACGGACGTTTTTTTGCCGGCTACTACTACCCCTCCGCAACGCCCCATAAGGCACTTCGTTCCAAAAAAAATATTCCATAAAAGACTTATATGGTTTTCTTATGGATGTCATTGTCAGAACTGGACCAAATAAAAAAAGAATCATCAAAATCGGTTCACCCAGTCGAAAGTTCTGAGGTAACAAACATAAAAAAAAGTCGAATTGAGAACCTCCAACTTTTTTGAAGTCGCTTAAAAAATAAATCAATAATATTTAAGTGATACCACTACGATATTAATTTATAGGCACATATACCGAAACCTTTTTTTATATTCAATTAAATAAAGAGGTCAACAATATTGTTACATATAAATATAGAATTATCTTTTTCCGTACAGCTTGGTAATTATTGAACCAATCCTAAAATCAATTGCAACGTATTTTAATTTTCAAATTTGCAACTTAACGTGACAATTTAATTTTGGCAGTACACCTCTCTAATAATTTAGGAACAAAGCAAAAACCTTCAATGAAAAATACTTAAATAATAATCCAATTCCATCCATTACATATACATTATATGCAGTAGGGTGGCAACGTTGCAGTGTCGGCAGTATCGACCCGCTAAGTGATTTGTCCGCTTGCATGCATTATTGATGTCCACCGGGCCGATTTCCCAATTCACTCTAAACTCGGATACGTATACAGAATGTGATTGTATCTATAGATTGAAGTATTTGTAGCTATGGGTATTATAGTTGTATAATGGCACGATGAAAATGTACGCCACCTTATAGTCTATTTTTGTTTGAATCGGTCGGGAAGGAAACTGTCAACATTAAAACATGACAGTGTGAAACTTTAAGAACATTGTGTGGCCTTATTCTGAAAAGTAATAAGCACCCTAAAAATTTTAAGGTATTAAGTTCAAAAAGTTTTATTTCTGTTAGCAATACCTATCGTAATCACGAATTAAAAAGTTGCAGTTAAAATGAAATTCAATCAATCGTGTTGATTTTGTTCCTAATAGACAGGCTTTAGCGTAATTCCTACATATTTTATATACTTATTAATAACTAGCAGTGCCCCGCGGTTTCACCCGCGTAAGTCCCGGTGCCGTGGGAATATCGATGGCCTATGTGTTAATCCAGGTTTCCAGCTATCTACATACCAAGTTTCATCGCAATCGGTTAAGTAGTTTTTGCGTGAAAGAGTAACAAACATCCATACATCCTCACAAACTTTTACATTTACTCGTATAATATTAGTAGGATTAGTATCATAACTACTAAACAGCGAACGATTAGTTGATACTCACTAGCAAAAATAAAACTACACGGACCTAAAATGTATTTAGAATACATCTTGCTAATTGTTTAAGATAGTCTGCATTTAATTTTTTATCCACCTAACCTGGAAAACCAGCACATGTTCCGCCTTGAAGCACTTGGCGGTGCTTATAAACATTACGTTTATGTATAAGCGGAATAGAGGTTTCATTTGTCCATACTCAACCCTATTGCCCCCCCTCATTGAGCTCTAGTCACCTTACTCACTCACATAAAAAATGGTAGCAGGTACTACTCTAGTAATAATTAAATACCGTGTTTTTTTTAGAGCGGAGGTACTCGATTAGTAGGCCAGATGCAATCTACCTATTACCTACTTAATTACAAAAATCGTTATTTATACAGGGTGTATTTGAAAAAAGAACACTCACTGAAATCACTGAAATGGCATGACTAGCATGCAGTTACAATAAGATTTTTTTTTTAATTATCCGTCTACAAGTTATGACCGTTTGAATTCCAAGGTATTCTAAAAATTCTTGTTTTTATGAATTTTCTTCTTAACGGAATAGAAAATTCCAAAATAAGAAAAACGTATGATTTAAAATCTTCAACTTTACACATTCCATCTACTTTTATGAAAAACTGAGGCAAAAATGCATGGAAATTCAAACGGTCATAACTTGTTAACGGATAGTTTTTCTTTCAATTTTTTTATTGTAACTGCATGCTAGAGTCGTGCCCTTTCAATGATTTAAGTAAGTGTTCCCTTTTGAAATACAGCCTGTATAAGTGTCTAATGAGTTACTATCATTATCTGTTCTATAACCGTAGTCAGGTTCAGTAATATATACCGTTGCTATCCAACTACGTCAGCCTGCTACACTCACACATACAATATTCGCAATACTCACATACTGATACTCACACATAGCCAAACTTAGAACAAAAATTTACCGTTAAAAAAAACAAAAGGCAAAAGAATTTAAGACAAACGCCAGTTATAAAGTGAACATTCTTGATAACAAAAGTGAGGCGCCGAAGAATGTGAAGTCTATTCTTTCAGCTCTATCGGATAAGACTTAATGAAATACTTCGTTGATGAAGCGGACACTGCCAGCGGCCATTTTGAAGGCTTTTTTTAAATCATTCTTTTTTTAATTTTGTTTTTATTGGTAGAGGAAATGTAGATAAAAAACGTTTTGATAAAGGGATGAGCTTTATAAACTGGTCGTGGTTTTGTATAATCTTAAGTCATTACGAATCTATGCAGGTATTCTAGTTCACTTATGTGATCTGAACTAATATATTTCGCGAGATCTTTTGTTTCCTAGAGATCGCCTAGTGGTCGAACTCTGACCATAATTAATGAAATAAATGTTTTGATTTCTTTAATTGACCTATTTGTAACTTAAATTGAGCTATTAATTTCCAGTATAAGCTGAACTGCCATTGTATATACCTTCCGTAATATGGCAGGTCAACATGTGTAGCTTGACACTTGTAGCTTGATGTAGTCGTGTTTTTTAAAGTTAGCTTTCCACACTTCTTCTCCTTGTAAATGTTCAGTATTCGAACTTTCACATTCCTCTCAATTTACCTTAAAAGGGGTACAAAACATTATCTTTACATATTAATATATAGATGACTGCAAGTAAACAATAGGGGTCGAGTCTATTTCCGTCTGCTGAGAACGTGTCTAGACTCCCTGCTGCTACTGAGGATCTCTTTAAAGAAAAACCCAATAATGAAATGTTTGATCCGGGAATCAAACTAAAGGTCTCACAATTGCACGGAACAGGAGCAACGATACAGTCAAACTACACATAAAATGACTTGGTATTGGTATTGGTATAGGGCTCTGCCTCATCTAGACTCATAGGCGGTCCATTATGCTTTCAGATAAGCTGACTAGTTGAGCCAGTCTAGCTCCTTCCAGAAGCACAGAAGCCTCCTGGGGCGTTCACAGGCTTCTAGGAGCTACCTCACTCCCGCGAGGATACTTGCCCGTTGTGGGGCCACTCCCTCGCACTCCAGGACAACGTGGGCGGCCGTTTCCTCCACGTTGAGACAGCCTCTGCATAGAGGACTGCTTGTCGCATTAATGGTGAATAGGTGCCGGTTTAGGGCTTAGTAGCCCGTAATGGTTCCTACAACTATTCGGATGTCAAGTCGGTTGAGACTGAGCAGTCTGCAGGTTAAACGTGGTGAGACCTCCGTCAGCACCAGTCTAGATTATCTACAGCCGGGTGTGTCAGCCCAGCGACCGTTGTGCGCTTCACGAGTCCGTTGCCTTACCCATGAGCAAAGTTGATTAAACGAAAGTGGCAGCAGTATAGTTGGACCTGCCACTGACGTTACAGATCCCTAAATCTCTTCATAAAATGACTAATATAATCACGAATAATGCACATAGGTAATATCTTTATCAGAATGGCCACAAATGTTCAGTAACATTTTTAACACACTAAACTCCAACGTAACAGAATTGAAAAACAACAAAATCTTAATACGATTTCCATGGGAACATCACAAAGTACATGAGCAAATAGTTCTCTACTTTGGCACACTAATATCCGTTGGGCAAACGAAAAACAGACATTTCTACCAAGATAATGCTACATTTAAAACCCTACACGGAAGACTCTATTATTTAGGTAATAAAGTTTATAATAGCTTGGTATTTTGTGCGGAATGGTATTTATATTATGTGTAGTCCCGCAGTTACATGTTGACAACTTTTGAAGGGGGCTGGAAACAAATAAAAATGTAATATTGCTCTGAAGAGAGTCACGTGCGGCGGGCACTGATCTCTCTAATATTGAGATGGTGTTGAGATAATTAACATACAATTTGTCGTTAAAATAGGGGTAAGTGTTTTATGATGTATTTTTACCCGACTACGGAAGGGTAATGATTTTAGCAGTCTATGTATGTATGTTTTTATTTACGTGTGTTCCATCGTAGCGCCTAAACTACTGAACCGAATTTGATGAATGAGTTATCGATTCATAATAATGATCCATGTGACATAGGCTATAAATTTGATATGGTGGACTTTACACGTAAATGACTGACCTTGAAAAATTTTTTATGTAGATAATCATGACATGTTTTGGTATCAAAAGTAAAGTCTTGACGAGCACATTACAAATATGTGTGAATAATTAAATATCATATTGTCTAAAATAAATATGTTTAAATTGCCAACAAACAAGCTAACGTAAGGCTGGGCAACGTACGATGCGGCTGTAGAATGAATACCTGATTAATATCAATAAAAACCGAAAAATATTAAATAAAAATAAAAATTTTCGTAGTTGGGTTACAGGTTTTTAAACTTATTTGAAGATAGAAATACACAAAGTTAGTTTACAGAGTTAACCTACTGTAAGGAATACTACGTTGTACTTTACTTCATTCTAGAAGTTCATTATAGAATAACAGTAAATATAATGAATAATAAAATGTTATATAAACAAAAAATATGGAATAGAGTGTGAGTTTTTTATGAGAATGGGGTTTTTAGTACCTATATATTATGACAAAGAAGCTGATATTCAGTTAAGGGTGTACCCATACCACTGCGTAACAGGAATACAAACCTCTGCATCTACTGCGAAGGAAGGAAAGTAGAAAGTCTATCACGGTTCGTGAAGAAGCGATTAACACTACAACCTACACTATTTCAAAAGCTCATAGGCATCCGTCACCGATGGCAATGAAACGAGCCATATCTATGCTTGTTTACCAACTTAATTCTATAAAAATATACCATTTTGGAGGGTAGACTATATATAAAAATAATTTAAGTTATATCTAAATTATTATGCAGTACTTCTTATGAGTTTGTGCACTAGTCTGACACCAATCCCTCAAAAGCAACAAATACGACAATGCATTTTCTTATTAATTTCAAGATAATTGTCAACAAAATGGAGAGGAGAAATGCATTTTTAAGATTATAAAGCGTTCCCATTACAGTAAGCAAAGGAAAAAACGACACTTGTCATAGCCTCGCAATAACTGCAAAGTCGCAGCGCAATTATAAATATTTCAATTAAAACCAGACAGATTCAACGGTTTTATTCTTGTGGGGATTGTTCACAATGAGGTACAGTGATTTTTAGAATTATAATGTGCATCTTTGTAAGATCCAGCTGACTTCGCGGTAAAGTAGTAGCTTTAAGGTCGTCACACACTATAACGGCACTGCAACGGTACAGCTGCTGCACGGCGCCGCCTGAAATTGAGGCTACCGCTAGCCGCCAGCTTGCTTTACCTAGCGTCACCCGCGAGGTGCAAGCTCGCAGTACGCGCGCCGCCCGCGAGGTGCAAGCTAATTTCATCGTCTTCGTGTGCGCCACGACGTGAAGTTTTTTCGCTGGCGACTCTGTAAGCTCGCGATCAGCTCGCTTATAGCACGCCGACTGCGAGTAGAGTTGTATGGTTGCAACAAGCGCGCTTACGGCCCGCCGTTGGCTTTTTCATATTGACATTATACGACCAAGTTTTAATGTTCAGATTTGAATGACAACTTAATTGCTGGATTAGAACCGTGCCATTACCATTGGCATAAAAGTCATCACACTTTACCGTAACGGTATAGTGTGTGATGACCTTTATACCTCGCCGAGTGGCCGCTACCAGGATTCTCAAAGACTACATGAGAACTATTTAATAAAGGTATGTCAGTATTTTAGAACGTTTTTTGACATTATTTTGACATAGAACAACTTAGACCAATTCGGTTATCTTTTTGCACGAGTTTTGAATATGCATTCACATTTGAGTTAACATATAGTAACATGGATATTGGCGAATTCAAATTTACACTGCATAAATGATTGAAGAAATTAAGTTTATGATAAAATTTTATGAAATCTGGCTAGCAATACTCACGAAACTATCGTAGAGTTACTGGCTATGCTTCGTAGCTTATTGTTTTCGCCAACCCAACACGTTCGCAACGCGGCGTTTAGGCGCGGCAACCACGTGAACCTGTCTAGAGACCACTTTTTACAGCAAAATAACTTCTATTTTCTGGCAATTACTATTTACATTAGACCAAGACCGATGCAGTCTTAGCGACGACGTAGACAACGTGCGGCGACCGCTTGGACAACGTGCGGCGGCTGCGTGAACAACGTGCGGCGGCCGCGTGGATTCAACGTGCAGCGGCCGCACATCTGCGATCGCGTCCGCGCGGTGTCGTGATTAATAGGAATTTAAATGTTGTTGTCTAGTAAATAGAATCCACATTCGTTATTAACATTGCGGTGGCCGTAAGGAAACTTTTGCTGTCGTCTAACCGAGACCTTAGTCTATTACTAAAGTAGGGACAAGATAATAGGTCACTTTTGACATTTCATCAAAATTCAACAACGTAACCTTGTAACGGCGGGCATAAAATAAGAACTGCACAATTGCTTAACTTTTTTCAATTACGTTTACATATTTATTGTAATAATGACCGATACGAGTAATTTTACGATTTGCTTTCACTAATAAACCATTCTAAACATAATAAACAATTTCTGATCTAAAGAACTGAACGTCGTTACAATGTTGCGTCAGTCAACCCTTTTCTTTTTAAACACTAGGGATGTTACTCTAAAAATCGAAAGCTGATAGGATTGTAAGTTGAATCGAATGCAATGATTACTTGTGAAGAAAAATCACCATAAATTTATAACCACGTTGTGATTATAATAAAACCTAATTATACATATTTATTATTCTTTTAACTAACTATAAAAATACAAAAAAATAACTAAATAGAAAGGTCATTGATGTTGGGTGCAATTTAGGTGGATGTTGCTGGCAACACCAGTGCCTGTCGATGACGCATGTCATGTCGCCATAACATGATGATGACGCAGTCTTTTGTTGTTGTGCGAAGTGACTGTGCGTTTTTGGTGTGCTCTCTGTTATTTTCTTCTGATCCGGCTTTTTCATTGAACTGACCTTACTGACTACGTTTACCTGGCTATAAATTGGACTCCTATTGCTTAACGATTATTAAACAAGAAAAACATTACAGTCTTACTATGTCGAAACGGGGGAAAACTCTAAACAGTCAATCTCGCGAACTAGTGCTGAAATTGTACAATTATTTTGGACGTGAATCAGTTAACGATGGGCCTCTTTTACCATTGAAACCACCGAGAGAACGCGTTGCCGAAGCATTGGGAATAGGGAAGAAGACGGTAACTCAAATTTTGAAAGAGAAATACGGACCATCAGGCTCAGAAGATAATACTTTACGTACACCGAAAAAACGAAAGAGGGAGAAGAAAATTGTTGACGTTGATAATTTTGATGCTGCTGCAATTCGCAACCACATTTATGGATATTACTCGAGAAAAGAATATCCTACACGGGAAAAGCTATTGAGTTCGTTAAAAGGCGCAGGCTTATTTTTTGGAGGCAAATCGTCTCTATCAAAGGTTTTGAAATCGATTGGCTTTAGATTTAAAAAATCCGACAAGCGGAAAATCCTGCTAGAACGCTACGATATTATTTTGAAGAGAATAACATTCTTACGTCAGGTAAATAAAATTACGGATTGGGACAATGTCGTGTTTATTGACGAAACATGGTTGAATGCGAACCATACGGTTGCGCGGACATGGACCGATGATACAGCGGCCTCCACCTCAAAAGTTCCATCGGGAAAAGGAGCCCGACTTATTATATGTCACGCGGGATCAGCTTCTCAAGGTTTTATTCCAGACTGCCTCCTCGCATTCGCCTCTAAAACTACAACAGATTACCATGAGGAAATGAACTTTGATGTTTTTAAAAAGTGGTTTGAGAAGCTGCTAGTCAGCTTAGAAAACCCATCGAAAATTATAATGGACAATGCTCCGTATCATTCTGTACAAGTTGATAAACCACCAACTCAAGCAAATAAAAAGCAAGAAATTGTCTCGTGGCTGGTAAGAAATGGTGTGGAGGCAAGTCCAACTTTATTAAAAGTTGAGTTGTTAAATCTGGTAAAAGCAACTAAGCCGTCCAAGCTCCGCTATGTAATCGATGAACTAGCCGTAGAGCATGGACACGAAGTTATTCGATTGCCTCCCTACCATTGCCAGTATAACGCCATCGAGCTTATTTGGGCACAAATAAAGGGTCATGCAGCGCGGAACAATACTGAACCACCCTTCAGTACTGCTAAAATGATGACTCTGCTACAAACTGCATGTGCAGAAGTCACTACAGAAGACTGGCGAAAAGTCGTGGAGAAGACAAAGAAAATAATTTTACAAGATTTTGAACGAGATGTGAGAATAGACAATATTATTGAAAATGAATTAATAATATCTCTGAGTGCTGACAGCAGTGATGAAGATAGCAGTACCGATAGTTCAAGTGAATAAAAGGAATTTTTTTGTTAAATTACGTAGGTACTTGTCTTATTTTGCTCCTTTAATTTATGAAAGAAAAAATAATAATGGGACAGGGATTCGCATGATCATTTTTAAAATTCACATATGTTTCAAGTCTGTATCGATTCATTCGATTCATTCATTTAATCGATGTTTTTAAGCAGGTCACCTCACTATGAATATAAAACTGACATCTGTCAAAAGTGACCTATTACCTTGTCCCTACTTTAAATAAGAAGCTATCCACTGCTTATAACCTATCAATGCTGGTCACATTACTAGCAAAATTATCTCAAATCTGTAAGTCAGACTTAAGTCAATTTAACAATTTAATTTACTCGCATACATAGTATGTCACTGGTTTATACTATCGGTATTAAGAATTGTTTAAATAAATACATACTTAGTGAATTCTGTTTTTGTAGAGAAATATTGAGAACTTTTAAAACTTCAATTTGACGAATTCTTCAAAGGTTTAATGTGCAACGGTGGACATCCGATGAACGATAATCATGGTGGTTTATCATTGTAGGTTCATCCTAGCTACCTAGAGTGGATCCAGACCACTTAAAAAACCGCCTTCTAATTTATTTCCAATTGTGACCAAAAAATCGCGAAACAATGCCTCTGAGTTTTTATTGTCTACAATTGACAAGTAAACACTGAATTATGACCTAAAGCGAATAAAACGTTTCCGCATAAGAAGTTCTTTCAGAAGAAATTTAAAAAAAAGAATTCAGCCTCTCAATTCGAACTGAGTTGTACAATATTCATGATTGGTGAGTTAACACTCATTACGCGGCGTCGCCCGCTATTCATTACGTTTCTGTTTAATGCGCGGAATCGAATTAACGATAAACATGTTTTATGAAAAGACATTTGTAAGGTAATGGATTGTAAAAACTGGGGGGGATGGGAAAGACCGTAGTTACGATAATTACGTCATAATTAAGGGTTTTTGTGACACGAAGGTAGAAACTAATGAGTTAAGTAACGGAGGAAGACCTTGAGGAGTATGCGCTTGGAATTATTTATGTATCCCTTCCGTCGTAAGCCCTATTTAACACGTAATGACGTAACTATGTAGCAAGGAGGTAATTATTATCGATTTCCAATCTATTATCGATATTGGACAATATCGATAATAGATTGGAATCCAAGGGTTCCCTGTAAGAGATCGCTCTTGGCGAAAAGGCTGCCCATTGTTCATATCCACTTTGTGCATTTATTTAAGGTAATACGTTTTTAGTGTAAACTAGCAGCGCCGAGTCCCGATTTCGTGGGAATATCGGGATAAAAAGTAGCCTATGCGTTAATCCAGGTCTCCAGCTATCTACATACTAAGTTTCATTGAAATCGGTTTAGTGGTTTTTGCGTGAAAGAGTAACAAACATCCATCCATCCATCCAAACTTTCACATTTATAATATTAGTGGGATAAATGAAAAAAAATAATAACTTGACACATCTCACACACGGCCGTCGGATCTCACACTAGGCATACAGGCTCTAGCCTGTACTATGGTAAACAGACTGCTGATAAACAAACTGTAACATTTCTAAGTACATAAATATTATAGTTAAATTACACCTAGACACAGAACATATGATCATGCTCATCACACAATTATTTCTCCTAGGTGAGATTCGACTAGATCACTACACTAACCACTAGATCAACATGCCAGTCAATAAAAAATATTATTTTCTATTCCAATTCCATAATTTGAGCGACCTCATGATTAAATGCCTGAACCACACAGACAATCGATCAGTTTTAATTAGGCACTTTCATTATTACTAAGCAGGAAGGGCACAGGTGGTTTCTGCTTAGATTAGAGCCTGTTGAGCCTGACTCCATGCTTAAGAGGACCATTATTGGACATGCTTTAGTGTTACCAACACATAAGTAACGTCACTGTTGTCGCAACTGGTAATAGTTACCGGCGACCGCTTACCACCAGATGGATTTGTTTGCCAATTTGTTAAAAAAAAAAGTACCTACTTGATATTTAAAAGTACCATTCACCTCTTGAATGCCCACATTAAGTATTTACTAATTACCTCATCACTATTACAAATATAAATAAATGACAATTGTCGCATAATGCCGTCCTAAGGGCGGATACAGACACGCGACTAGGCGACAGTGCGAATCGCAAACACCCCAGCGGCGACGCGTATTAATTACATCCTTGTAAATTGTAATATACGCTGATTGTGTTTGTTGTACTATTTGAAGAGTGAAGTGCGTGTAGAGGATTTAGTGTAGGTGGTCTACGAGGAATGACATTCAAAGTAAAACCTGCTTTTATTTGACGCTGATACCCATACCTATACAAGAAGTACAATACTAATTTTTCTTGAGACCTTTGCGTTCCTTTTACTTACTTGATGTTTAGATCAATCGTGATCATGGGGAACAGACTTAACTTTTTTAGTGAATAACACTGATGATAAGAATCACTATATCAGATATTAAAAATGTGTGCAGTGTAGACCTACATCTGTATTAAGAAATATAATGGAGGAGAAAATTTAGGTTAGTTGATTTTGTATTGCAGAAATATCAGCAATGTGGCAAAACAGACATTACATTGTCATTATAACACGTTCACCATCTGTTCAAATAAAAGAAAAGTGAGGACAAATAAAATCATGTATAGAAAAAGAATTGAAAGATTTAAATATTAACGGCTTGACCGTCTTCATACTAGAAGCATTATTTTTTTATAAAGTCAAAAATAACAATCAGACAGAACAGAGCCCTTCCATTTCAACAACACATTACGTCAATTGAAGATAGCACGATACAGAAATTCAAACTCATCCGTTTTATCTCAAACTTTTACTAATCATAATATATCCACTAGGGTAAATATGAACACCCTCTTAACACATCTAAATGATACACAACAAAGACATAAAACTAGCTAAAATTACATTCCGAAATTAACAAAACACTTTCATAGGTACCGGAGTGTGAAATGTTTTGTGTTTGATGTCAGGCCCATGTCCTCGTGTCGTTGTAACTGACACGTGTCAACGTAATCAATCGACGCCTTTTTATCAATTGCAAACACTTATTGCGACTGACTAGCGCGACATTATTTGTAGTGAGGTTTGGACGTAGCTTTGTCGAGAAATTTTTCCTTTGACAAAATGTCAGTCTAGGAATAAGCAAAGGGGGGATAGTTTACTGTATTATTTTTCTAGATTAACTTTTTATAAGACATTTTGAGTTAAGGCAACTCACAGTGAACCGGTAAAGTAGGTATTGTTGTATTGTATGTGTCGAAAGTACATTTGCACATTTGCAACGCATGCTGTGAAATGACAGTTAAGCAGCGGTAGCGTAATGGCTAAGTAAGGCGTCGGACTTGCGATCAGGAGGCGGCAGGTGCCAGGTTGCCAGTATTCTTTTTAAAAAAAGATAGAGACGAACAACAAAGTGATCCTATAAGGGTTCCTTTTTTTCCTTTTAAGGAACGGAACCCTAAAAAAATAAAACAAAAACAGTTTTCGTTGCGACAATATTTATTATACACGCGTTAGTAATGGCCTAGACAGCCTTTTGTCAGGTATCTTAAATTATTATTCCTCTTTATTCAACTTAATACTTATAAATTACATTTTTAAATATCTACAAAACAATTTATATATTTAAAAATATAAAAAATAGTAGGCCACCGACATCGGGTACAGGGACCAAGTATTAAGTTATTAACTTAATATATCTTAAATTATTATTATTATTACCACACGGGCTCTGAATTTAAATATTGTATAAGGATTGTATAAGAAAAAATATGGATTATAATTACATGAGTAACTTATTTCACAAAGTATAATAGTGAAAGAGGTTCGCAAGCCACATTTGACATTATAACTACCTTACAAAGACAATGTTACCTTAACAATTATATCTAGTGGTTAGTAACCCTGACTGCTGAGCCAGAGGTCGTAGGTTCGATTCCCACTCAGGACAAATAATTGTGCGATGAGTATGATCATTTGTTCTGTGTCTGGGTGTAATTTATCTATAATATGTATGTATTTAGATATATAAGTATGTTTACCAGCAGTCTGATTACAATAGTACAGGCTCTGCCTAGTTAGGAATCAGACGGCCGTGTGTGAGATGTGTAAAGTTATTATTATAGTAAGTTCGTATGTTTCAACTATAATTCATTAAGTTTTGACTGTTTTCTTTGACATCATTAAACAGTATATCTTGAACTGTCGTTGTCATAGAGTTTCTGTTCCATAACGGGTCAACATAATACATACACGTGTAGCATCAACGCAAAAATCTGAAAATTATGAAAGAATAAAGTATTATTGTTTCATAATTTTTAACATTCTTATCTAATAACCATTCAATATTTATCATCATCTAAAAAGTAGACAACGTATATGCATTTTCATTTGATACGTAGACAGCCGTGGTCGTATGCCATATTACGTCGAGTAGTATGAACATACTTACGTGCATGCGTGTATACGTGCTAAAATCATAACCCTCCATTTAGCATCGGCGTAGTCGGATAAAAAGAAGCTGGCGTACTCGTAAAACTCTGGACTCACCTTGGAACATAGTTGTTGGATGTCAATAAGACTTTCTGGTCATAATCTTCAGCACACACACACACAGCACAGAAATAAATTGATACATAGTTTTCACCCGACTGCGGCGAATTAAAAAAAGAAGGGTTATGTGTTTGACCTGTATATATGTCCATCCCTGTGTACCCTCGTAACTACTCAACGGCTGAACAGATTTCGATTAATTGTATGTCGTTAGATTCGTTTTTATAATAAAGTTTTTTTCTAGTCAAAACATATTTAAAAAAAAAGAAGTCTCCTAAACCTCAGAGAGGGATATCAAAATGAAGGGTTTTAATAGGTGATTATAAAATATGTAGAACTCACAAATGCACATCACATTCATTCATTCATTCTTCTTACAGTCATCGGTCAATAAAAACTCACTCACAGGAACAAAAAATTTGTAGGGAAAAAAATTGCCAATACTATCCTACAACAAAGGGCTAATTCTAATGTACATGTCTCAGATTCACATAACAATCATACATAACACTCTTTTTTTAAAGCAACCTCCGCGGAGGTGTGAGTGCCGACACAAACACGGCTAACAACCTACTCGGAGAGTGCCGCGACTCTCTGACTGATGCTGTCTAATCTCACTCATGTTGCACTCCGGATGCTTTTTCAAAATGTGTCTTTGTACTGATGCCACTAATATTCCTACGCAGTGAGCTCAGTCGCTTCGTTGTTTCATACCACGAACTGTTATTATATGTTACACTTTGATATTGATTAGTATTTGATTTAGTTATATAACTATGTGGTACCAGATGATATTAAGCAGCAGGTGGAACTGCGGGCATCGACCGATGCTGACCACCGAAAATGCAGTTGAAGTAATATGGATGTCACACATCTCTGTCTACCCCTTCCGATTTACTCGCTTTAGTTAAGTTTGGACTTGTCCTTTTTTACTGTCTAGTTATTATAATATAATATTTATTTGTTTGTTTGTCTAAATTATCAAATGATTATTATGAAATTTTGAACAACTGTTGTCAGAGGTACAAAAAAAAGGACATAGGGCTACCTTTCATCCAAAAAAGTATCTTCTGTTTGCGAGGGATAGGGAGGTAACTTTAACGCGAGCAAAGTCGCAGGCAAAAGCTTTTAAAACAAAAAAAACCGGCCAAGTGCGAGTTGAACTCGCGCATGAAGGGTTCCGCACCATCTTACAAGATTTAATACTATAAGACAAAAAAATACGTCTCTAGTAGAGGAGCCCCCTTTAATTTTTAATTTATTTTTATTATTTGTTGTTACAGCGGCAACAGATTTACACAGTCTGTGAAAATTTCAACTGTCTACCTATTACGGATCCTGAGATACAGCCTGGTGACAGACGGACAGACAGACGGACGGACAGCAGAGTCTTAGTGATAGGGTCCCGTTTTACCCTTTGGGTACGGAACCCTAAAAAAGGACATAGGGCTACCTTTCATCCGGAAAAAAAGTAAAAGTACTGTTTGCGAGGAATAGAGATACTTTACTATATACTATAACGTGTACAAAGTTGCAAGCAAAAACTTGTAAAACAATTAAAATTATTAAAAAGTTTTTGTCAAATGAACAAATGCATACTAAAAAATTGTAAGCCCTTGTAATGACTTAAGAAACACTTAAAATTAATTTCAAACACCCCACTTTACAAGTAATCAAGGATTACATGAGTAATATCAAATAACAGTGCTTGAGTGTCGACTAAATGTTTGTTAAATTGTTAGAGTATTTATTGTATTTTAAACCTGTTTCGTTTGATTATAGTGCGAATATAGTTTTATTATAAATTAAATGCTTAAATCGAGATTTTTCTTCAAACAGCAATTAGTTGAACACAGTTTATCTGGTAATCGAGTCAGGTCAGGTCAGTCATCAATATAGCCCTAAGATTACCAATCTGTCTCTGTATGAACTTATGGAGGTACCAGCAACCCGCCCCGGCCTCGCACGCGTAGCAGAGACATCTTCAACAATCATCTACAAATTTTAATCAATTGACACAAAATCTTAACAAATTATACACCTAAACCTTCCTCATAAATCACTCTGTCTATTAGTAAAAACTGGATGAAAATCCGTTCAGTAGTTTTTCAGTTTATCACGAACAGACAGACAGACGCAGCTGGGGACTTTGTTTTATAATATGTAGTGATGATGTAATTAACGTTTAAAAATCACCGTCTTCAAAGCGCCTAAATCATGATATAGATATAAAATAAACTGTATTTTTTATTCCTTAATTTTTTACCCTTAGAGGTATTATCAAAGTTAAATGTGACCAACCTTCAGTACAACCATTTCAATAAAAAAATACCTCCCTACTAAAATCCGTTCACAAATGGCGAAGACATCGCGTAACATACATACAGGAAAAAAAAACAGTTAGTCGTAGGACTGCGAGTCCGAAGTGAAAACATAACTTCACAGTGTATTTGCATATATATAAAAAGTAATTAATAACATATCTAAATGTATACATAGGGTGCACTGGAAGTTCTGCGCTCCTGGCCGCTCATAAATGTTTGAATTTCGAATGTTATATTTTTTTAAATATAAGAAACTCGGCTCCGTCTTACGAATTGTCGATCAGGTCACGTGTCCTGACGCGAGTTTAACATTTTTTACCTATCCCAAAAAGTGCACAACGCCGCTAAAGAAGTTTTCACTTCAAAAATTGTTCAATCCTCCTCCTTTTAGAAGACGGTTTAAAATTTAAAAATACAAAAGTTTCTTCATGCTATATATAACTTTGTGTATTAATCACAAACTAATCGTGTCACAAACATTACAGATGTCATTTTTGATGTGAAACTTCTTTAGAATCGTTATTATTTGAAAATTCAATGAAACGAAAAAATCACACATAAAAGAGACAAACATATTCATAAATAGGATTTTAGCCTGCGAGAGAATGAGATAGAATACAAGTATACAGTGTTTCCTATAATATTCGTATGCTAGCACGTGTCTCTGCGCCTGCGTACTACGAAGCTTTCTGAAAATGCGTCATAGTCAACGTGGTGTTTTTCTGAAGTTTCACTTCTGCCGTGTGTGAATTGCAACACTTTTATTTCTTTATTTTTATTTCGAATTATTTTATGACGTCAAATAATTAGACAACCACACACAGAGAAATCTTTTTTTTTACTTTTTTCAGCTGTTATATCACACTTTTGTATTATTATTAATATGAAACGCGGAACAATCCTTGAGGCTGAATATCATAAAGGTACGCCTAGTGTCTCTATATTGTCGGTAGAGACGGCAATAGAGAGCCGGTTTATTTGCGCTTATATTGTGTGGACACAATACTTCAGGGGGATCATGTCGCTTCTACTGTACGACCTACCGCTGTTTGCATATATATGTAGAGCTCTACATGTCTGTCTGTGTTTAGAGATACATAGTAATGGATGTACTGCTGATGTTTTGGGTTCATTCGTTATCAAGTGCGCTAGTAATCTATATATTAATACGTGAAGAGAAAACTTTAAATCCCTTTTTACGAAAATTGGGCGGACGGAGGAGTATGAAATTTCGCACACTTATAGTTCATACAAAGAAGAAGTGACGAATGCTAAAATTTTTGAACAATATTTGCTACAAAGTTAAAAATATGCAAAAACGGGTACATACAGCTATGAGTGTCCAGTATATATTTTGACCTGTCATGGTACAAAATTCTATACAATGACAGGTCAAGTAATATTGGCCAATGAAATAAACCATGGTCGAAATTCGACCACCACGCGATCTCTAGTTCTTATAATTGCTTCATTAAGACTGTTGACAGCAATCACAAATTTATGTTGCGTTGTAACTAAATGATTAATTGTAATATTTAAAAAGGTTAACGCATGTTTTTTTTTTTTTAAATGTATTATAAATTAAGTGAAACTAATTATAATCAAACACCAACCACATAAATTACGTTTTACTGATAAACAAGCTGACAGCTGTCAGTTGGCATCATACGTACTATTTACTTATACTGCTATGGAACACTGTCAATTTATCGGTTAGTGACGTAATAACGATGTAGTAACTTTATTTTTTTCTTTTCAATTAAAGTACTTAATAGAATTTTTTTTTTTTGCGTCAAATAAGGGCATTGCTATAAAATAAAAGTAGTTCCGAAAATTTGTCAACATCCCTATCCTCTGTACAGTGAAAAACCTTCCCCAATAGGGTTCCTCCAAATCAAACAGAAATCTGTTGTCCCTTAGAAGACTATATTTTGTGGTTTAAATAGAGTGGTGGTAGAGTAATGAATACTGCATTATTTTTATATTGATTGTTTTAGCAGTCTAAACAGTCGAGCATTCGACTGCAAAGTTAAAGGGATCGTGGGTTCGATTCTCGCTTTGTGATAATATTTATTTATCACAAATTAAAACGTGAAGGGAATTCTTTGTATGCCTTTTTTGGTTTATGTATAAGAAGTGCAGAAAGCTAAAATTTAAATAAAATGTGTGTTACAAATTCAAAAATTACGTGAGAATGGCTACATAATGCTATAAAACAATGATAATAAACACTTTCATTTTAATTATGTATATTACTGATATTCTTTATATGAATAACTAGTTGACCCGCGTAACTTAAACCGCGTTTGTAAATTTACCCCGTTTTTGCAACATTTTTTATTAATGCTCCGCTTCTATTGGTTGAAGCGTCATGTTATATAGCCTATAGCCTTCCTCAATAAATGGGCTATCCAACACTAAAAGAATTTTTCAATTCGGACCAGTAGTTCCTGAGATTAGTGCGTTCAACCAAACAAACAAACTCTTCAGCTTTATAATATAGTCATATTAGTATAGATAATAACTCCAAACATCTCATACACGACCGTCTGATCCCAAACTAGGCAGAGCCTATCAGAGCCTGTACTGTACTGTACATTACGTCACCGTTATAATTATAAACGAGTTAAATGAATCGTGAATTGACTTTTATTTATCAAATTCTCATAAAAATATGGTATATTTACGATCGTAAATATAATTATATTTGTACAGTACATTATTGCATGAATGGTGTACAATAAAGAGAAAAAAAATGTAAACCATTAGATACATTTTTTTTAATTAAGTTCTATTTTCTGTAGGTTTGTAGCTGCACATCGCATTTTGTTTTGCTAATCTTCTCTCAAACATATAATAATAATAATTATTAATTCATATATGTGTAATTATTACTATTATTATATAAACATCATCCTCATCCTCCGCGACTTAATTTTTTTTCCCAACTAAGTTGGGGTCCGCTTTCACTCTAACTACGATACGGCTGAACTTTGACAATTAACGTGAAGCGACTGCCATCATACCTCCACAACCCAAGTACTAGGCGATATCGAAGTTCTGTAGTTAGACCAGGTTGTCGGACTTTGTAGGGCTCCAACTACCCGTAACGAATGCCACAGATGTTCGTATGGCACACGGGACCGACGGTTTAACGTGCTCTCCTAGGCACGGAGGATCTCAATGTGTTATGAATGGTCACCCATCCTAGACTGACCTGGCTAGTATTACTTAACTTTATAATGTGTTAACCTACTTGGTTACCACTTAGCCACGAGCCCCTCTATTACTATATAAACAATCTTGGAAAATACATTTCATCTTATTTTGTACTGTTTATAAAACCTAATCTTGGAAGTTACATTTCATCTCTTTTTCTTCACTAATGCCGCGTTCCTAAACTTAAGAAACGATTCGTTTTGCATACGGACGGTAAATATTTCCTTGAAAATTCGACGGAATGAAGCAAAACGAATCGTTTCTTGATTATAGGAACGCGGCATTAGTAATACAAAATAAAATTTAGTTTAGTTTGATAAATAATTTTTTGTTGGACACCAGTTTCTTGATTGTCTTG
The DNA here is from genome assembly GCA_963859945.1 of Euplagia quadripunctaria. Taxonomy (NCBI): domain Eukaryota; kingdom Metazoa; phylum Arthropoda; class Insecta; order Lepidoptera; family Erebidae; genus Euplagia; species Euplagia quadripunctaria. The sequence goes on along the minus strand of OY982575.1, from coordinate 17,643,580 downwards.
CTATTCAGCACGCCTCCCCAAGTGTTCTCCACAAACATCTATCTCTTGCTTTCCTCGTCCAAGTCGTTCCTGCCACCATTTTACCATCTTCATATCTACGATATTGTCTATCAAGGTACATTAAAAGGTAAAGACAAAATACTTCAGTTTCCTTTTGTTTATGATTTTCTTTTTTTTTACTTATCCGCCATTGACAGAAGGCTTTTTTCACTACCTACTATTGTCAATAATTAAAATGGCTATTAAATAAAAACCTTTTATTAAATTAACAAGTCACCGATGAATACTTAGATGCTGCCGGAGAAACTGCCCTCCGAGCGCTGGGAGTCCCACTGCTCAACCCATTAGAGCACAGACCCGTTGAAAGTAAAAGCAGGGCTCGTAATTTTCGCCGTGCACCTTTTGGCATCAGTGGAAGTCTAGGTAGTTCTGGTAGCAGTACCTTGTCCTCTTTGGTTAAGAAACCACTGGTCAAAAGGTGCAGTTTTGATGTCGGCGGGCAACTTGATCATCGTAGGCATTATAATTAATTAATATACCATTTAATAATGTATGGTTGAAATCAGCCTTCAAGTATTAATAACAGCTAGAGATCACCTGGTGGTAGAATTCGACAATAATCCATTATCGTACCATGACAGGTCATATAGGGTGCATAAGACACTGGAACACTTACTTAAATCACTGAAAGGGCATGACTCTGGCATGCAGTTACAAAAAGCAGGTGGAATGTGTATAGTTAAAGATTTTAAATCGTACAGTTTTTTATTTTAAAATATTATTCAATCTGTTATTGAGAAAATCCATAATAGCTAACTTCAAAAAATTAGGTATGTTAGTTTATGTGGATTTTCTTCTTCGGCATTTTGTAGCCGTTGTCGCATAGATAATTCTTAGTAGAAGAATTTATCACATTTTTTTCTGCTTTCTACTCTTCTTCTACTAAAAATTTCACGTTCCTACTTTGTCGGATTTTTTAAAAATGCGTACAAACTTCACATATATACATAGAATATATATATATCATATATACATAGAAGATAATAGAAGAAATCGATATGACTATTGACGACACATTAAGCAGTTTTGTCTGAAGTTTGTATTAAAAAATATCGCCTAGCACACCATTAGTGATATCTATGCGTATACATACGTACTTTTATATATATTCATGCATACGAGGAAGGAATCGTTATAAATGTAATTTTAGAAACTACGTTAAATGTACCTGCGAACAAACACTCTGAAAATAACGCCAAAAGTTTTCTATAGTCTGAATAAATGATATGAAACTTAAACAAATGCCTTTATTTGTCGTAGTGCTCGACGTCTCGGTATGGGAACCCATCCAACTGTGATGCGCCCTAAGCTGTATCGCAAACAGGACTCCCGGGGTCTTTTATAATACTGAGCACTTTAAACAGATTTAACTTTGTGGATTTTGATCAAAAATAGCACGGTACAAAACGATTTTTTTAACTTCTTTGATTTATTTTAATTAAAGGACAACATACAAGATAACATTAACACTGTAATCTTTGAAACCTCGGATGACATAAGTTATTAGTTGATTTTACTTGTTAATCTTACTAATATTACTTGGCAGTGAAGTTGGAAAGTTTCTTCATTCACGTGGATAAAAAACCTTACGGACTCAACGACAGAAGGCGAATCGTTGTACCATGTGCCACAGCAAGTGTTACCTGGTCAAAATCTCAGGCAGTTCACAGGTATCTGTAAACTAAAACAGATTGCATTATTTCTCGTTAGAATCAGATCAGAATTCTTACCCCTTTCACTAGATTGTCAGTCGATCTAGAGGTGGAACCGTGGAACTTTCTAGAATTTTTTTTATTTCAATTACAACCGTATTGTAAACGTAACGGCGAAAGCAAGTAACTTACATATCATTTCTTGAGACTAAAAACCAGTCTTTATCTACTGATATATTAAAACCCTAAGCACTGATTGACGAGACTGACGAGTTCTAGAAGCATGCTCTTTTCATAGAAGTTTTTTTAACATAGGTACTTAGAAAAAGACACAAAATTCATCTTAATTTACCTCAGCTGTTTAAATAACAAAAAAGGATTGTATAAGATAGGGACTGTATGAGCAGCCAATGAATCCAACACAAGACAGCGTTTAACAGCACTACGACACACGAGTACACACGACGTATTGACGAATAAGGTTGCCAGCTTTTTTTAAGAAAAAAAGCAAAAAAGTGTATCGAATTCTTTGAATAGGAAAAAGTAAAGTATAAAGTATGTATTTCGCAGAAAAATAAAGTATTTTTGCTATCTGTTTTTTTTAGCCCTACAATTATTAATTAATAAAGTTTCATAACTAGTTTTACAGTCGAATCTGAGCTTCAAATAAATAAATAGTTTTAATTAAAATTGTGGACAGTCTGTTTCTCGTTTCTTACCACTTCAAAAATGTTTAGTTTTTTGTAGTGTAGTAAATGTTGGAAATAAAGTATTTTTGCATACTTTATTTTCACGCAAAAGTTTAAAGTATATTTATCGAAAATAAAATTAAAATAAAGTATGGTTAACCCTAGTTAGTAAACTTAACAACCGTCAACTGACACCAAGATTTTGGAGTGTTCAGCGATTCAGTAACCCCTTAGCAGGTAAACTGTAAAATACAACTAAAACTACTGAAACAATTAGAAAGCCATCGTTAGCCTTATAGAACAAGTATCTGCTGCTATGTGGAAAGAGTGTCTTTTCTCCCACGGGATTAGTATTATTGAGCTCGAACGCCTCCCTTGCAATTGAAGCAATGCATACAAAACTGTTGACTTTGTAAACTAAAAACTACAAATAAGATTTAAATGAGAGGGCAGGCGATTGGGGTTGAGAGAAATTTGTAGGGCACATTAGCGGAATACAAATAACAAATGAATTTTATGCTCAACTGATTGAAAATTGATATACTAAATATTTTTTATAGAATGCTAGGTTAAGATCTAAGACAAGTTACCTATAGGTCAAATCTTAGTTCTAGTCTAATTAGTGGGCTTGGACTTCCCGGCGACTAGCCGATTGGAGTTACAGGACCCTTACCTTCTCCAGCTCTTGCTTACGGGGAGACCGTATAAGCAATTTCCTTTTCCTTGCATTGCGTTCCCTTCTTGCCTACCTTTCCTTATGTGTATCGATCTAGCGGGGCCACTCGAGCTAGACCGAAAAAAAACTAGTGTAAATGCTTTGTTTGTTCAATGTGCCTCACGAATTTATTAACAAGATTCAATGTACCTCAACTATTTTGACAAAAATTACAATTAATCGCCTGATCCATCCAGCGGGGCCCGCGGTTGTATTACGCTCCAAATACATCAAAATAATACTGATCGTAACTTGTGCCAATGTACCTCTCAATTCATGTACCTATTAACCCCAAGGGATCTTTAACAGAACAGGAGAAATCCAGCAAGAAAATTTTGTCTGCCCAGCAGCATCCTCATTGCGGGAAATATTTGTTATGTTGATCTTATCTTATCAAGCACCTACTACCTACTAGAATCATTATTTTGCATTTAAAATAAAATGTAGACTGGCTGGGCAATAATCCATAATCCATGCCCTCCACACGGGTAGGCTGAAAACACGTTTACTTGGTATGAAAAACAAAACACGAGACATGACGCGACAACGTTTTTTAAAGAAATTAAAGAAAAATATCACCTATGAATCTCTAACTCACCAACGCTTCCTTCTTCCTTACATCATCACAATTCTGTGCTACTGAGGCCCAAAACCAAAAGCAGAAGACAATCGTACTTCTAATTTGCCATATCACAAGTTCTAGTCTGGAGACAAATTAAAATAAAAAAGGGCGAGATATCTCCGACCCGACTATTAAAGTCACAACTCCCGCTTTGCCAATCGCGCTTTGTCAACAACCCTTTTTTTTTTTTTTTTTTTTTTTTTGTGCGTGTGGAAACCCCCTCGGGCCGTCACCCCACCGGGGTTTTCGGTGGGGCGGTGTGTCGGAATCGAACCGACTAAAACCACACGGTGTGCCGTACTGCGCCTTAAGTAGGAGGGATCCGGGAACAGCTTTTATTAAGACATCCGGTTTGTCAACAACCCTACAACAACGATAACTTAAAATATTTTTCAAATCTGAATTCACTGCTTCCACTTTTGTAGACAGCGGTCGCAAAAAGCATAAAAAATATATGTTCTACGTGTCGCAAGCGGTCACAATCTAAGGAGACCGTTACTATATCTGCTTATTTGCCATCTCAACTGTATAAAAAAATCATTGCCTTCCGAACCACAAAGACTTCACACATCACAAGATATAATCAGGATAAAGCAACAATTAACTCCGGTAGTAAGTTTCCGCCCAATGTCACGCAATACAGAATAATGCACATTATGCATGGTCCTTAACCGTCAACAATCGGGCGTTTTGCGAAATGGCCGGGCAGCGTCAAATTGAGGGTTTGTGCACCCAGGCGTTATGCAATTTGCCCCACCGGCATAATATTTATTTCATTACTTCTATTCATAGGCTGTAATCTGTGTTGCCGTTAAAGTGTGCAGTTGGTGTTTCTATAAAGTTATTAACATGAATTATTTCTAACTTTATGCAGTAGGCATTTTAATGTATTAGATACATCATTTAATTCAATATTTTTTACATTCATGTCCTTCCTTATACAATAAACCAAAATATACTTTTGTTTGATCATAACGTTTGATTAAAATTACTATACTCCTGCGAAAGCTGTAGAACTGAGTTAAATGTAAATCTTACCTAAAACCTTTACCCGTATTCCTTTCCTATATTTAGATCGACTCAGACCGAATTAGATGCCCTTGGCAGGAGAGTCCATACACTGCTGATTGCATTCTGAATGCACCACCCACGTATGAATGCACTACCCACGGTAATGAGGCTGTATATCCCGCGAAAGTTTAGGGGTCGTGGTCTCTTAAACATTAAGACCTTGTACAATCGCGAGATATACAGCTTCGGAGAATAGTTTCTTCATACCGATGTAGGAGTGCATCGAAATGTAGTCGCAGTGGACAACGGTTTCACTCGCTTGCTATGACTAAAGAGAACTGGCGCAAACCTGTTGTACTTAGCACTAATGATCGCAAGGAGGCATGGAAGGGCAAAGAGCTCTTTGGTCATTTTCATCGGGCCCTAAATGGGCCATATGTAGACTTAACGTCCACATTTTGGCTACGGTTTAGTGATCTCTTCCGAGAAGTCAAAGGTTTTGTCTTTGCGATTATGAATCAAGTTGTTATGACGAATAATTATCGGAAATATATTTTGAAGGATGGTACGGTTGACATCTGTCACTGTCCTGGTGAATTATTTCTGGTTGTTCTCGTCTTGCCAAAGGAGAATATTTGCACAGACCAAGTGGCCAGGATTATACAACAACAACGTGCTCTTAATATAATCTTTTCAGTTCAGAGGTACTCGAACTGACGGGATCTGTCTATCATCACTGACAGAACTATTGTGCCAATATGCCTACCATAGTGGTGATAGAGTGATTTAGGCGCCGAACAATAATTGTTGATGTCGCTGTTGCTAATGACGAGAACCTCGTGAAAATTGCAAAGATAAACTACACAAGATTTGGATTTGTCTCACGGAATTGTCAATATATGTAATGTGAATTCGCTGATCATTGTTCCGATAGTAATATCTACTCATGGATGGATAGCCAAGATCCTCGACACACACCTTAAGAGGATCGCGGTGGACGGCTGGCTCAAGGGACGGATGCAGAAGGCAGCAGTATATGTAACTGCCCTTAAATTAATATAAGAAAGTTCACAAATACATTTTATTTAAATATACACTTTCTGTGAACAGATTTGAAAAAAGAACCGTCTGCCATTTTATTTATTTCAAGGTATTCGTTTTTAGAATTTCACATTGCTACTTGTTTAGTTTTTAAACACAAATTTTGAAAATAATATAATAACGATTCAAAGTTCACAAAATCTAAACTAATACAAACTGAAAGTTGCCTGATTTTTCATTCTACCAGCAGCATGTCAACATACGAACAGATCATAGCTTACTTCACGGGGCGTCACTATCAAGGGCTGGATTTTTCGACCCCTGTGGCGGTATTATCATATCAGTGTACATAAAATCGACCCTATTATTGCCTCAAATACAGTCGAAAATTCTTCGACAACAATTTGTCAACGAAGCTTCAATGCGGAACACTATTGTGAGGATAATACCGCGATCAAACGTACACCCATTGTCAACAAAGGATGTACACAATTCTGTAACTTATTTCTGTTGTGTAGAGTATAAAATCCTTTGGTTAAGTTAATAGTGGTTTTGAATAAGGGGTAAGTGAGATTCGTTTAATTCATGTAGACGTGCACAGGACTCTTAATTTTGTTGTAGGGTGTGCCAAGACACTTACACGACTTGTGCTAAGCAATTTAGTTAGATTAAAACTATAAGTCTAGTTGAAATTAGCCTTTTACTAAGTTCACTCACACACATTAGAGAAGGCAGTAGAAAGTCTTAAACTACGTTTTTAGGGTTCAGTTCCTCAAAAACAGGAACCATTATAGGATAGGTATGTCTGTATGTTGTCAAGACCCTTTTTCTCGGGAACGCATGTAGATATCAAGTTGAAATTAACACAACAGTCACAAAGTGCTCCTTTATGAAATGCCAAAACGATGTAATTGTAAATGCAATATTTCACAAATTCCAAAATAACAAAATAGCTAAGGAACCATAAGGGACCAGGTAAATTCTCGGAGTATTTTTGCTCTCCTGTAAAATTAAGAAAATGTAGATACGTTCATCTGGTTCTTATACCGCAATATAGACCGTATCACTGGGAATGATGTAAAGATTCTAAAAATACCCTACTAATCCAAATCTGTTCAGATATTTAGAAGTTATGGTAGAATAAACTTAAACAGGTGGCGAAGAGAAGAGTGGGTGTACCGTGTATGTGAGATCCAATTCTGTGTAGTATATTGCAGTACATACATACATACACACACACACGCACGAAGGCACGCACACACGCACACACACACACGCACGCACGCACACACACACGCACACACACACACACACTTACACTTGTTCTTTTGAGTTGTCATTTATTGGTTCTATGGTTTTTTATGTTATGTTTTTGCTGCAACTTCTATATTTTTTATTCACATTTCTGCTGTAACAAGATTTGGACTTGTTTATAATGTTATCTAAATTGTATTTATGTGGTTAACATTAATTGGTTTCTCCTTATTTGTAGAAATTAGATTAGTAATATTTAATGTTATGGACTGTTGTTAACCCTAATAGTCACACTACACTCTGTGTGACGCCTGACACCGTCGCGGCAGGACGCTTCACTCCTTGAAAAAGGGCCCCCGTCGGGTCCGAAACTAGTCGGGCATCCCCGAAATACAAACGTGAGTAAAACCGTATAATCTCTAATAAACATGAATATCACTCACGAAAGTTTTTATTGTAACCCTAATAGTTTAAAAATAAAATAAATAAATAAGAAACTCACAGAGTAAAAAAAATCATTACATTTCTTTGTCGGGCAGTCGTAGTCACACGCTCACACGACTACGAATATCCGCAATACTAGTGTAATATTTGTTTACAGTATAGTGAGTGATCTTATTACACAATAAGATCACTCACTATATTGTAAACTGAGCTGAACTGATCTGACCTAGTTCAATTGGCTACGTATTATCTTTTTATACAACTAACTTGGCAATTAAGCGGTTCAATCAATCAATCAGCTTATTGCAGGAGATCTAGACATATGCCTCTCGCAATGTGTGCTATAGCAATCGGTCCTTCGCCTTCCGCATATGACTGGATGCCCCAGCTATCTTCTTCAAGTCATCAATCAGTCGTATCACTACAGTAATGTCACTTCTACGTAGCAACGCCTATCCCCCACCATGAAGCTTTCGTGACCGTCGGTTTCTGTAAAGTATTTCCTCAGTCCTTTGTCTGCAAATCAAGCAGCAATCCGCAATGCCTTCGATATTATAACTATAGAATTGTAATAAAACTCCTGACGTTTATTAATGACTAGCAGCGCCCCGCGGATTCACCCGCGTAAGTCGATCTTTTATCCCGATATCCCGTGGGAATATCGGGATAAAAAGTAGCCTATGCGTTAATCCAGGTCTCTAGCTATCTACATACCAAGTTTCATTGCAATCGGTTCAGCAGTTTTTGCGTAAAAGAGTAACAAACATCCATCCATCCATCCAAACTTTCACATTTATAATATTAGTGGAATGCAGTCTACGTACGGCACTTTCTCAAGCGCGTAGAGGTAACTAAAAAGGAACTCTTTGAACTAAACTAAATCTTAAACCATTCGGAACTTCGGAATAAAATCCAGCAAGAAGTTCTGAACCCTTTGTGGGAGAAAATGCATTCACGAAATAAGAATGCGTCCTGTTTGTGTGTACGGTAGAAGTGCTTGCTATACATAGCGTTTCATACAATAATTACTTAATCCGCAAGTTGGTCACTAATTAACCTTTAATCTAACTTTTTTTCTCTAATTGTAAAGGAATATACGTATGCCTTTTACAGTACAACAGTAAAATTCATCTTTGAACCCTCGGTAGCCTTCCTTGGATAGGGTGTGGCAGTTTCTCATATTTGTTAATTACTACCTACTGCATATTGTTTTATTACCAACTTCGTAAATCGCCAGTGAATGATATTCTGGTAGTAGTTAAAACACAGAAGGAAATTACCAAATCTATTAAAAATATTTCTTCGATATATAAATATAGGTATGAAGAATTAGAAAGATTTCTCCATAAACACATTATTACTATGGTTCTAAAAAGTTTACTGTTAAAAAAACATTGTCACAAAAGTCACAAAATAAAGCTCAAATAAGGAGCAAGCTTTCAATCAATCAATCAATTTATTTATTGTTTGTTACGGGTATGTGGGAGAGCCATGCTTCGGCACGTATGGGCCGGCTCGACTCCGCTCGATACCACGGCCTCACAGAAAACCGGTAGTGTAGCAATGCTTGCATTGTATTTCGCCGCGTGAGTGAGGTTACCGGAGACCCTAACCCTTCCCTCTCCCCTATTCCCATCCTTCCCCTCTCCCCTTTTCCTACTCTTCCCCACCTTCCCCCTTTCTCCTACTCCCACCTTAAAGGGCGGCAACGCACTTGTGACTCTCGAGTTACAAGTGCTCATGGGCGGCTGTAGTCTTTTACCATCAGGTGACCCGTCTGCTCGTTTGCCCCCTATACCATAAAAAAAAGGTAGGATTACATTAGATGTTATAGTTAAAATAAGTGCAACCGTAACGTGCCTGATTAGGCGTACAATAAGATTATACAATCACTTTAAGTTAAGATAAAGCTGTACTTATCGTTATTATTATACATAATTATTAGAATTAAAATAACATTTATAATAGAATTTAAAGTTTTATGTCAACATTGCATCAAATTATTAATAAACTGTCTAGATGCCCAATTGTACAAAAAAATATCTCATGTCCTATGTGTAATTTGTCCTAACCTGTTTGTATGCCATGTCACCTTTACTCAATAGATTTTTTTTTAAATTAGATTATATAAAATTTTTGTCAAAATATAGTACATTAGGTGGCAAGGAGCAAGCTTTCTTAACATTTACTATTTAACTTTTCACAAAGGTAATTTTTACTTGAATGAAATCACTACTAAAGTATCATATACCCAATGCAAAATGAATTTGGAAGAACACAATCAACACGACTACAACAAATAAAAAAACGAATACTTCCAAATAACTCTTTTAAAAACACAATATCTACACATAAAAGTGTTCGTGTGTTCTTTACATAGTACACAATATACGGATTGTATTGTATAAGAAGGGATGACAGCCCTTCGGCAAATCTAATAAACATCCCTGAAAGGGACATTCGCAAAACAATTTGCCAACGATTTGATTTGATGTGTGTCTAATAATGCTGTTATATACAGAAAGTTATTTTTATACCAGTTTATTTTATTGACGTATTTGATATATTAACTCAGCAAACAAGCACACGGTAGTAACAAGTAGCTGTTCTAGACCAGGCGCGTAAGGTAATTCACAACAACAAGAACTTGATATGCAATACCTCTTTTAAATGTTTAATGAAATGGATTTATACACGGTGTATATAAATGTGTATATGTACGTCGTTCGCTACGATTGATCAATAGCGATTACTTAGGTAACTTTTAAAATTGATTGTCAAACTTTTAGACAAGTGTTAAAAATATTTTAAAACACATTTAAATACCGTTAAAACACTAAATTTTTGTACGCCTATAGGCAAAACATGTTGATACAACAAACAAATGTAACACCATTATGACACATGTTTGCAGAAATAAATGAATCTGAATCTAACTAATTTAAAGTTAGCTTACAAAAGATTACAGAGTTTCATTTAATTGTAAGCAGTGAAATTCGAGCGCTGTAATTCGAGTGTTATAATAACCCCTAATAATATACACTTATAAATACGCACATATTATAGGTAAATTACACCCAGACACAGAACAAAATTAAATGATCCTGCTCACCACACAAATATTTGTCCTGGGTGGGAATAGAACACCCAAACCCCTAAATCCTTGTAATTGCAATCCTTACTACCTACCACTAGCAGAAATTCAATAATACACCATTCACGTCATATTAGTTGTCCGTCTTCTTGATTGCGAAAAGTTTACACGCTTTATTAATTTCACTTATAACTAACTGACCAACTAACAATGTAAAGAACAAATCTTGGAAGTCAATTTTATCTTACTTCCAATTATCGTATCGAAATGAAACTTTGTATGTATATGCAGGTTGGATGACAATAGTATAATTTCGCATCTTAAAGCTAATTCGATGATGGAGCCAGGAGATTGATAGTGGAACTCATATGATTCGTTTTGAGTCCAACAGATTGGGCTTGTAACATTCATCTGACGATCAAGGCAGGAGGTGGATAGTTAAACTCTTTTTTCTATCTTATTTGGTTCGCTAAAGCGTGTTTTAAAGCGTTAAATTATAATTTACTTATCTTAAAAATATCTCTATCTATTTCACTCATACAGAAAAAATACAGACCAATATATAGTTGATTTCAACTCACATGTCTTGAATTAAATTTAACAATTCAATAAAACTTATTTTACGCCATATTATACTACACATCATAAATTATACATCGCGCACAGTAGCAACCAAAAAGCACTTAAAACCCATAGAGTGGAGGACAAAAACATCTTCAAATAATAAATTCAATAAGAATCACGGTACATGTGGTTGAGTACAATCGTGCCCACTTGAGCGCACACGTCATAATATGTAGATACATTTGTTAGGGCATAATTGATCGTAAGTATAGGGGTGTAATAGTTCAGCACAGAGGGGAAAATAGGTAGAAATAGTAACTGTAATAGGGTGAGAAATAAGAGAATAGTAATGACAAATGTTTTAAATCAATGTACTGATAATTTATTTCAAATAGATTTTCAAAAGTAGTAAACGATTCGGTTAGGTTGTCGAAACGATTAACGTTTCGACAACCTAACCGAATCGTTTACTACTTTTGAAAATCTATTGTAAAAATGTTTTAAGAGTAACTGTATTACTACAAAACCGTGTTTAACACATGTGTTTTAGGTTATTTTGTTTGTCTTTAGGGTTTTATAGAACAAGTAGAATAAGTGGTAAAAGTAAAGCGGTAACCATAAAAAAGTGTTTTTTAATACTTACGCTCTATTTTAAAACGGATATTACGAACTGTACTAAGGATGTTGATTGAATGTTCGGATTTGTACGTAAATGTCCGTACAGAAGAATTAATAAACAGAATCATTGAAATCGATAAAAACATAGTAAAATGAGTTGTGAAGGTGTGCAAGGACAAACATTTCTTAGAGAAAAACGTTCATTCACATATACAGGATATGAGCCCTAGTAGAGTAGTACTCTAGCAACCACACTCACCAGGACTCCAAAGAAAAAGAAGAAAAGAAAGAAAGAAGCTAACAACATTCAACACCATATTTTTCATTATTAATGTACATTTGTGCAACCATTTATATAAATTTATTTATAAGGCCTATTTGGAAATAAATAAGGAATTTGAATTTGAATTTGAACACAGCTACAAATTTATTGTTCTTCGCTATCCTTGGAGCCACAAGCTTACGATTGTCACTTCTGTATTTTTAACTCTTTGCAATTTGCACTGCATAACAAAGCGATTACGATCGACCGCGCACAGTACCGATCAATTGTGTGCGCAACAATCTATAATCACAATACATTCTTACACTTCGTCAAATATATCTCGAATGTGTCTCAGAAACAGTGGGGTGTCTCTAGTTATTGTTTAATTGAGAGTTTGTCAAATCATGCTTATAATTACCTGCGGTGAATGGTGATAAGTACAAATCACTGGAACTGGAGCATAGTTCACTGGATAACTGTCATTGTCAAATTTTGTTTTATTTTATTTGGGATGCTTACGGCTTAAACAGTATTAAAATGAAATACGTAATAGCACATGCCAATTACAAGCTTACACATTTAAATTAACACCGGAATTCTTACTATAAGCGACAAACAGTTTTCTATCTTGATATTTAAAAAAATGTTAATTATTTAATAAATAATTGTTTTATTGTTAGGGTGCCGACCCCAAAGGATAAAAACGGAACCCTTTTACTAAGATTCCGCTGTCCGTCCGTCTGTCTGTCCGTCTGTCACCAGGCTGTATCTCAGGATCCGTAATAGGTAGACAGTTGAAATTTTCACAGAATGTGTATATATATCTGTTGCCGCTATAACAACAAATAATAAAAATAAAAATCAATTAAAAATTAAAGGGGGCTCTCCTTAAAGCTTGTACGATTTAGCGCACCACCCTTCACCCTTCTTGCGCGAGCCCGACTCACACTTGGCCGGCTTTTTTTAAACTTACGCCACTTTGATACAAAATTAGATGTGTAATTTGGGACTTCATTGCGAGAATATTTATAAGGTATAATTCATTTTATGGTTACCCGACGTTTTGATCGAATTGCACCGATATTATCGCGATTAAGTCCCGAGGGTGTATTTGGGACTAATCACGATCTAATTATTATATTTAAAAAAAGTTAAGTTATATTTTAGGTCTTAAATATTTAGTATCAGGGATACGGAAGAGGACAAAGGAAACGTTTTATCCAGAAGAAAGTAACTGTACCCAAGGAATGGAAAAATAATTTTAACGCAAGCCGAGCCGTGGGCATAACTTAGTTATAGATAAAGGTTGTTTTATGCTTCCGAATGATTATTTTGCACCCCATTTTATAAACCAACGAGCCAGTTGCAACCGGTTCACGTTATCGTATTTGCAAACAGAGCCGACAAGAAAACAATTTAGCATAATAAGTATTTAAGTAAACTCAAATATTGCAAAATAAATAAAAGTCTTTAAAGACAGTTTATCACTATGAGAGTTTATATATATTTATTAATTTTCCTTTTTTTGTTATTCTGAAATTTAGTTTATTTTAGTATTTGCGGGACATATGGGAATGGACTAATTTGTGACTTGTGACATAACACGGTGTGGTTATAGTCGGTTCGATTCCGACATACCACTTCACCTTGAGCCGTTAGCGGTAGCGTTATTTAGGTAATTTAAAGTTAGTACCAAGTTTTTACCACGGCCTCACAGAAAACCGGCCGTGAAGCAATGCTTGCATTGCATTTCGCCGCGTGAGTGAGGTTACAGGAGGCCCTAACCTTTACCTCTCCCTTATTCCCGTCCTTCCCCTTTCCCCCCTCTTCCCACTCTTCCCCCCCTCACCCTCTTCTCCTACTCCCACCTTAAAGGGCGGCAACGCACTTGTGACTCTCAAGTTGCAGGTGCCCATGGGCGGCGGTAGTCATTTACCATCAGGTGACCCGTCTGCTCGTTTGCCCCCTACACCATAAAAAAAAAAATCATCATATACTCGTACATATCATACATCACACACACGGCCGTCTGATCCCAAACTAGGTAGAACCTGTACTATGGTAACCACACTGCTGATAAACATACATATTTCTAAATACGCACATATCACTACACTTCATCATATTATAAAACAAAGTCCCCCGACGCATCTGTCTGTCTGTCCGTTCGCGATAAACTGAAAAACTACTGAACGGATTTTCATGCGGTTTTCACTAATAGGCAGAGTGATTAATGAGGAAGGTTTTGGTATATAATTTGTAGCGGGTTGCTAGTTATAGATAAATTACACCCAGACACAGAACAAAATTAAATGATCGTGCTCATCACACAATTATTTGTCATATATTATGTGGGAATCGAATCCACGACCACCAGCCCAACAAACCAGGTATTATTGGAGTTAGGGCTAAATGAGTGTTTATGAGCACGGATAACCACTTGCCATCAGACGGGCTATGTACCAACTTGTCTGCCAATTGTATGCTTTAAAAAATTATATGAATTTTGTTAAAATAAGTTTTTCATGGCATACAACCTTGTATTATTAGAACATTGTAATACTTTGGCTTGACTCTCATGATTCGATAAGTGTACTTGTTAAGGCTCTTCCATAATTTGTTTTTTCAACCACGTTGATCGTTTGGTGTCCATCCATTCTCTCCCACCACAATGAGATATCCAGAATCCTAAACTGTAGCGTCGTAACTAGAAAATCGCTTACATCTTAGGAACTTACAATCGTCATAAATAATCTTTATTGGGTGTCTTGCGGTCAATAAACACTTTTTTAATGGTATAGGGGGCAAACGAGCAGACGGGTCACCTGATGGTAAATGACTACCACCGCCCATGGACACCTGCAGCTCAAGAGTCACAAGTGCGTTGCCAGCCTTTAAGGTGGAAGTAAGAGAAGGGGGGAAGACGGGTAGAGGAGGGGAGAGGGAAGGGTTAGGGCCCCCGGTAACCTCACTCACTCGGTGAAAGCAATGCAAGCGTTGCTTAACTGCCGGTTTTCTGTGAGGCCGTGGTATCTATCTACAATAAGATGAACCCCCCCATTTATCTCCATGCATGGTTATTAAATGTATAAATAATATTGGCTATCACATTTAGGTTCGGAACCTAGTAGTTAAGACATACATAGGAAATAAATTTTACGTTATTCTATTTTACAGACCAAAATTCGTCAAATTGTAGACAGAATATCCTGAATACGAAAAAATGTATTTTATGGATAAAATCGCACACCTAGATCTAAAGGGAGCCAAATCGAAAAAGCACTTTTTCCAGAAAACGCGAAAAACTAACTATACACTGCAGGAGTTTTGGAGTTTTATATGCAGCTAGAAGATAGATATTGTAGGAACCTTGTGTTTTAATCATGTTTTGGGGCTGAAAATTGGATTTTTGTAGTTATTTTCTTTATGCTTAACAATGTATTATATATATGTTTAGTTTTTGAGTTGAGCCCGTGTTAATGAATTTAGCGTCTAGCGTCGACTAGTGGCGATATTTTTTAAATTTGTTTTATCAGTCGGTAGGTATTGAGATAAGGAATTCGATGGTGTGCATAACTCAAAAATTTTAATTTTTGAGTTAGCTCCCTTTAGACCTAGGGGTGCGAAATGTGCACTGATTTGTTCTAGACTGAGATTGACTGTTGACTTGCCTTGAATGTTTTCAGATCTGCACAACAAAATTACTTTGAAACCAACTTCGGCTGGTTTTCTTTATGTTTAAAAGTTTAAATAATTCTATTTCTAATTGAGACTTTCCTGACAACGGTTTATGATTGTTTAAGTTTTCGTCTTACAAAAAAATTATTATGCATTTTATGGAAAAATAACTAACGTGCTATAATATTTACTTGTTTTTATTTTTTTGTATTGATGTATACATGTCTTTAACTGTTATAATTGGTTAAACCGTTTTAATTAAAGTAAATAAATAAAAAATATGTGCACCCTTTAAAAAAGAATAATAAAAAAGTAAACTAACAATAAAGATACACATTATTATTTCACACATTACATTATACACTGCAAAAACATACACACACAAATGACAGTTGTAATGTCAAAACAAACAAGGCTATCGCAATTCGCACACACCTTAAACAAACTCTAATTGAATTATTATTGTTGTTACAATGTTGTTAATACTTCTGTTGTCATAATAAGTATAATATTTGTTGAGCCAATAGTCGAGAAATACTTCCCCGACCTTGTGAAGTGCTAATATTCAAGAAATAATAATATTATGGTATCTTATTACACGTCGTTGACTTGACCCAAAATAAGCATAGCTTGTAACTTGCTTCTAGACTCGGATAAAGATACTTTGATGCACTTTTTTTTGCAAATACCTACATATTAAACATAGAAACAGCCTAATTAAAATGGTACACAACCAATACACATTCGTGGTCACAAATGTTGATCTGAGCTGGAAAAAAAGGAGATCTCGACGTGGCAGTTGAATGCTCAGCTCAACCACGAGATAGATACAGTTAGACTAAAGGTTTAACCTTATTTACGCCGTCTATAACGAACTTTATCGACGGTGTAAAAAGGGTAACCTTTAGTCTCTCTATTAAAAATTAATGAACATGCATAATAGAAGTTATTATTATTTGTTCAATGATGAAGGAAAACATCGCGAGGAAAAAAACACATCTGAAAGTTCTTCGTAACATTTCGAAAACGTTGTGGAACGATACATAAAGTTTTTTTTAATTGAGTAAAAATCACATCGTTGCCAACACTATTCTCAGTTCAGTGGTTACGAACCTAATAAGTTGCAAAAAAAAATGGTTTTCGTAATAGATAGCGTATAGAGGTTGAATCATAATTTTTGTGCTTTTGCCGACAAACAACAAACACAACACATCTGTCTACCTAATTGGGTTTCACAGATTGCCCACGAAGATCATACCCTGATCAAATAGATGATGTTCTTAAGAAAGGCTAGGTCAGAAATATCCAAAATCGGAGGGTTTGTATGAAAAGTTATGTGACGGAAGAAAAGCGTGCATTAATATATAAAGGTAGATATGTATTTAATTGAGTTTCTTCAGGTCTGTTTCTGGAACGAATCGACTTCATGTTCATATACGGTCCAGCATCAAAAGACAATATATTTTACATATAATTCTACATGTATACTTAGTTGTACAAATAATTGTATTCATAACAGATGACTGAAGCAACTACTGAGATCACCATTAATTTTAAAACAAAAAAAAATTAAACAAAAATATTAAAGAATAGTTTTGACAACAAAGCCTTTGCATGCTTGTCTTAAAAAATAAGTCATGTGTCAATCTCAAACATTCTTCACTATCAGACGTTACTCTTAATAATGCAATCTTACGAAAGAGTCTCATAATGTGTTAGGCAAGCTGCTATAAAAAAAAAATGTTTTGTTTTCGATGTTGTATGTTGATGTTGAATGCGAATTCGGTGATCATTGTTCCGATACTCATCCGTTATAGACTCCGGATTACGGAGCCGTTTATGGATGGATAGCCAATAGCTTCAATCTAGTAACTGGTGGCTAACACAATTAACACACATCTGAGCTGCTCGAGCTATAGCTTAAACTCTTCAATCCTTACATATAAGCAATAAGCATATACCGTATAATACAATGTGGGAGAGCCATGCTTCGGCACGTTTGGGCCGGCTCGACTCCGCTCGATACCACGGCCTCACAGAAAACCGGCAGTGAAGCAATCCTTGCATTGCATTTCGCCGCATGAGTGAGGTTACCGGAGGCCGGAACCCTTCCCTCTCCCTCATTCCCGTCCTTCCCCTCTCCCTCTCTTCCCCCCCTATCCCTCTTCTCTTACTCCCACCTTAAAGGGCGGCAACGCACTTGTGACTCTCGAGTTGCAGTTGCCCATGGGCGGCGGTAGTCATTTATCATCAGGTGACCCATCTGCTCGTTTGCCCCCTATACCATAAAAAAAATAAAAAAGCATTAAGTTCAGCAATAAATAAGGGATGATGATTAGGATAAATATCCATTCCATTGCCTCCCTTTTTAACTTATCTTTCCCATTCTGCAAATTCCCAATTTTCCCATCGTCAATTACCGACAATAATTGACGCCAATAGGGTAGCCCGCTTTTACGTGAGTAGAACCAAATTGCCGTAGGTATAGTGTGGGTGTTTAATTCGTCTTTCCCTTTGAGGATAATACACTCACATTTATGTATACTGAGATTGCGTGGTGGTCGAATTTCGACCATGGTTTTTTTCATTGGCCCGTATAACTTGAACTGTCACTGTATAGACTTACTTACCATGACAGGTAATCACATATATACTGGACGCGTGTAATTTCATTAAGCCGTTTTCACGTAATTTTTAAAGTTGTAAGACATATTGTTTAAAAATTTTAGTGTTTTAAATTTTTCACGTTACTACGTTTGCGAAATTTACGAAAAGGGGTACAAAGAATTCTCTTCACGTATTAATATAATGATATTTTCCATTGCAACGACATAGTTTCAGTTATACGTTTTTAAATAGTACGGAATCTATAGTTTATAGTTTTGATAAAGGCTAAATAGGTACCTTCTAGAGCGTACCGGCAGAGAGTGATTGAAATCACGACGTGCAAGTTTTTTTCGGTTATAAGATTTGTCGTTTTTAACCGACTTCAAAAAAGGAGGAGGTTCTCAATTCGACTGTATTTTTTTTATGTTTGTTACCTCAGAACTTTCGACTGGGTGAACCGATTTTGATGATTCTTTTTTTATTTGAAAGCTGGTGCTTCCCGTGTGGTCCCATTTCAATTTGGTCCAGTTCATGTCCATAAGAAAACCATATAAGTCTTTTATGGATTTTTTTAAGTCTTTTTTTTTAAAGAATTATGTAAATAGCAATCCTTATTATAAATAGTCATAACGTATTGTTTTGTTGGAAATTGTATCAATACGAACTATAAGGTTTAAATTAAAGCATCATTGATTAAGGTTGGTTAATAATTATAGTATCCTTCAGTTCTAAATGACCATTTTAAAGTGTTAACTTTATGCCAAACTAGCAGCGCCCCGCGGTTTCACCCGCGTAAGTCCCGATCCCGTGGGAATATCGGGATGAAAGTAGTCTATGTGTTAATCCAGGTCTCCAGCTATCTACATACCAAGTTTAATCGCAATCGGTTCAATGGTTTTTGCGTGAAAGAGTAACAAACATCCATCCCATCCGTCCATCCATCCATCCATCTAAACTTTCACATTTATAATATTAGTGGGATTAAAAAAAAGTAATAACAAAAGGTAAACGTAACATTATAGAAAGTACAATAGAGTAAATAGAACTTGATAAAAAACATTATTCTCTTTAACAGTAAACTCTAAAAATACATTGTACAAACTAGTACAGAGTTACTATCAAAACTCGACGGCTCGTCACCAAATGTCACAATGTTTTTAAACGAGAACACTGGTGTTGGCTTAACATTAAATTACTTACTCGCATTGCGTACTGTACAGTCGCATACAACAGTCTTAGAAACGGTCAATATATAAAAAAAGAATCTTAACTAGTTAACTCGTTTAAGACGATGGTAAATAAAAATCTTTTTAACAAAAAATTAAACCGACGAAAATAACTAAAAAACTAAAAAATAAATAAACCTCTTAAGTCTTGAGCTTATTCTCATAATCTATCAAATTTTATATAAACTTATTTTGAGTCGGCGCACGTACATGGCTATACGTAGGTAATTAATCATTTTATTATTTGGCGCCGACTCAAAATAAGTTTTTGAACCTCCTTTTTCGTCAGTTAAAAAAATAGTGGGACAATTGTTGTCAAGTCTATGTTCAGCCGAAATGTGCGTTTCTATCTTACAGTGATGTGACTAAAGTACGGGTGTCAATAACCTAATTAACTGCCCCAGATATATTTACAGGGATTTCTAAAAATATTGATTTTTTTGTCATTTACAGGGGAAATTACTAAAGCTATTGATACACATCCTTTCATCAGACCAGACAAGAATAAAGAAAAAGGTCACCATCCTGAATGAAAAATGTAAATAACTAGGTGTTGCCTGCGAAAACGTACGTTTTTAACCGACTTCAAAAATGGAGGAGGGGAGGAGGTTCTATGTTCCACTGTATATTTTTTTACGTATGTTCACCGATTACTCAAACACCCCTAGACCGATATGGAAAATTCTTCTTTTGTTTTAAAAAATTATACTTCCCAGGTGGCCCCATAGTCATCAATCAGGTCAGGATCTGATAATGGGATAAGAAAAAGAGAGAACTGTTAAAATTTTATAGATACACTTGAAGCGATTTGGGTATTTTGGGACATTGAAGTCTACACTATGATCTATCTCTGTGCCAAATTTCATTCAGATCAGTTCAGCCGTTCTGGCGAGTTTGAAGAACAAATATCTATCCAAACTTCCCATTTGTAATAGTAGTAAGATGTTGCTTTAAATTGTATACACATTTATACGTTAAAAGCTATGTTGAGTTTGGATGTAGATAGCACTGTGTTACATGTCATAGGACATTATCATCAGGTAGTTTGTGTTATTTCTTGCCTCCTATCTATACTAATATTATAAAGCTGAAGAGTTTGTTTCTCAGCTCAGGAACTACTGGTTCGAATTGTAAAATTCTTTTAGTGTTGGATAGCCCTTTTATCGATAAACGCTATAGGTTATATAACATCACGCTACGAACAATAGGAGGGGAGCAGTGTCTATAAACGCAAGTGAAACTGCGGGGACGGCTAGTTTAATATAAATATATTAAATTTGGTGTCAAAGTGACCACCTATCTTATTTATTTTTTGTTAGTCTAAGTTTTGTACATTGTAATTTATTTTAGTACCTATAATTAGCATAGATATAAGCGATTTGGTGTAAAACTGTGATGCTTGTATTCTATAAATGAATAAAGATAAAGATAAATTAAATCAGTTATGACACTTTTGTTGTTACAAGTACACACATCTCTAAACAAACAGTGAGGTTTGTTTTTCCAACGCGACGAAATTGTGTGGCTAGTTTAATTTACTTACACAGTTCTTACCAACTTTATTGTGTTGTTTGATTGCGAAATGTGTCATATCAGCTCATCATGATATGCATTATGTACCTTATCAGAAGGATTTGTCCTTTGGTGAATGATAACGTAACTCACGAGTAGATTTGGCTTATAAAAAGTAGAATTCAGTGTAATCCTTACGAGTGATGTTACCTTTAAAAAGCTAGGTTTAATTTAATCCTTGCAGGAAGTTTATGAATCAGGATAGTTCACAGTATACAGTATACATAAATACGTATATATCCGGCCGGCTCGACTCCGCTCGTTACCACGGCCTCACAGAAAACCGGTAGTGAAGCAATGCTTGCATTGCATTTCGCCGCGCGAGTGAGGTTACCGGAAGCCCTAACCCTTCCCTCACCCTTATTCCCGTCCTCTCCCCACTCTTCCCTCCCTCCCCCTCTTCTCCTACTCCCACCTTAAAGGGCGGCAACGCACTTGTGACTCTCGAGTTACAGGTGCCCATGGGCGGCGGTAGTCATTTGCCATTAGGTGACCCGTCTGCACGATTGCCCCCTATATCATAAAAAAAAAAATTCCGAGTTCCTTTAAGTTGTTTTGTAGTATAGCGACCTGTACATCCAAGGTCACTACGAAACAATAATTTCATTCTTTATTCCTTTTTAATATAAAATTCTTAATTTACTTGCGTCTTTTTTCCAGTCAATAATAGTTCTTGAAGATTCAAGAGTACAGTGAATAGATTTCTTTTGGACAGGCGTGTACCATGTTCATCTTTATCGATACATTCTGCCCCTGCTGCCGTTCGTTTAAGAAGGAAACTAGAAATGTGCATTCGAACTCTTTTTGTATGTATAAATTAGCCTATTTTTCATTTTATACAAAGGTAATATAAACATTATACAGCTGTATATATTTAAGTACTAATAATAAATACCTGAATCAATATAAACATTGTCTAGACGGATATTTATACAATTATCAATGGAAGGCACTATTTTATTACAAAAATAACAATTGTGTTTTAAAAACTTTTTGTAGGACTACAGCATCCTTAGCGTCTACAATTAAGGTATACAAAGGCTAAAGTCACACCAGCAGTAAGCTGAAAGCAGTTGCATGTGTAAATAATCTATACTATCCTACTAATATTTTAAACGTGAAAGTTTGTGAGGATGTATGGAAATGTTTGTTTCTCTTTCACGCAAAAACTACTGAACCGATTGCGATGAAACTTGGTATATAGATAGGTGGACACCTTTTTCTTTTTTTTTAACCCCCTCGGGCCGTCACCCCGCCGGAGTTTTCGGCGGGGCGGTGTGTCGGAATCAAACCGACTAAAACCACACGGTGTGCCGTACTGCGCCTTAAGTAGGAGGGATCCGGGAACAGCTTTTATTAAGACATCCTGGATTAA
This sequence comes from Euplagia quadripunctaria, assembly GCA_963859945.1. Taxonomy (NCBI): domain Eukaryota; kingdom Metazoa; phylum Arthropoda; class Insecta; order Lepidoptera; family Erebidae; genus Euplagia; species Euplagia quadripunctaria. The sequence goes on along the minus strand of OY982575.1, from coordinate 17,621,093 downwards.
CATATAGGTTACTTTTTATCCCGATATTCCAGCGGCATCAGGGCACTTACGCAGGTGAAACCGCGGGGTGCAGCTAGTAATATAATAAAGCTGAAGAGAGTTTTTTGTTTGTTTATTTAAACGTGCCAATCTATAAAACTACCTGTCGGATTCGAAAAATTATTTTTGCATTGGGTAGAGTATTAATTAAGGAAGATAATAGACCATGTAGTATGTAACATCATGCTACGACCTTTAGGAGCGGAGCAGTGACCATAAACGCGGGTGAACTGCAGCGAACGACTAGACTATAAATAGGTATTGTAGCCGTGTGACTATGGAAGAACCTCCTTTACATAGTAAACGGCGGGTAGACACCACTATGGGCGTAGTGCTGATTTGCTGGTGGTGAACAAATTCCCTACAGATCCAGTAGCACTTTAACACACGGTCCTGTTCAAGCCACATCCAGTGCGATGTCACCATACGCACTATTCAGTAACCTGTGCCATAGGGCTGGCAGTCCGCGTACAGAATGTAGCAGTCCTTGGCCACCCCTAGCCAACTAATCGGCTTAAAAAATATTAACACTCTTATAATTATCCATTTCATGAATAAGATGTGAAGAGATTTGATCCGAAACCTGAAGACGAATAGTCTAGCGATCGAAACTGAACCTTTAAAAAAGTGCCAAAACACGCTTTGCCGATTGATATTCGATTACAAATTGTATGTTTTATCGATTTATACGTTTGTAGCAATAGACCTTTCGATAGTAAAGCCGCTATTCAGATCCATCACCCACCTTCAATAAATGACTTATAAAGCTAAGAATATTCGAATACAATACGTAATAATTCATTTTACGATCTCATACACAATTCCATTGAATGTTGGCATGTGAACAGTTGTATCCCTTGGTGACAATACTCACGGCGTTGCATTAATATTCTTGTGATACGTAGGTAAGTTACCAATGACTGACCTTTTGGTCTAGTGGTTAGTGACCCTGACTGCTATGCTTATAGGTCGTGGGTTCGATTCCCACCTGAGTCTGGGTGTTCTTTGTGTCCGTTGTTTCTATGTTTGTAAAGTCCCCCGCGACACAGGAGTAATTCCTAATGCGGGAGTTGTCTTTTATTAAGAAAAAATAGTAATGGATCCGTCCAACCGGTGACTACTCAAATCAAATCAAAATCATTTATTTAAATTAAACCCATTATAGGTATTTTTAAATTGTCAGGAGTAGTAGTCAGTCAGACTAAGTCAGTCGTGAAGCTAGTTGCCTGTTCCAATAAGTAGATCCTGTGGAGAAGAACAGGCCAGAAACTTCAAGGACACAAACTACTAACAGTGGCAAAAGGGTCTAACTTTATACTTTTCTTTTTTGACGTGTAGAAATTATGACACGTGGGGAAAATGTCATAATTTAATCTAGACTCAACAGCAAGGCGGTACCGATTAAAAAACACGCGATTCTTATTGCCTTACATGTAACCTCAAAAGGAAATAATTGTGACCCCCGGCAGTCTTAGCCGCCTGCTCAACAACAAACGACCCTACTGTAGAGGTCGAGGGCCTTTTCCCTTAATTTAAAGACACAAGCGCACATCGAACACATCGCGCCATCCTGTCTCGGGCCTTTTTCCACTAAGGCCGCTCTATAACTATAACTCTGGCCATCGTACTCGCTCATGGAGGCCGGTGATAGTTTAGCACTCTAACTTTATCCAATAAAATAAGGAAAATATATTCGAATTAACAATAAGGATTATTTCGACTAAAGATAAGACTGAAACAAATATTGCATTAAATTTACATGTGTTTTATAACCGTTCTTGTATTGTGCAAACTTGGTTTATAACAAAAATATATTCAGTACTAGCAGCGCCCCGAGGTTTCACCCGCGTAAGTCCCGATCCCATGGGAATATCGGGATTAAAAGTAGCCAATGCGTTAATCCAGGTCTCCAGCTATCTACATACCAAGTTTCATCGCAATCGGTTCAGTGGTTTTTGCGTGAAAGAGTAACAAACATCCATCCATCCATCCGTCCAAACTTTCACATTTATAATATTAGTGGAATTATTATACTTGGATTTACTAAAAAAGCTTCCATTATACAGCACAAGGATGAACGTAGAGTAGGATTCGCTCCATGAGGATTCCGTTAAACTTATTCATATGGTTACGAAGATTTACCTAAATGTAGTCCTCCATTTATCTACATTACGATTCACTCACTATTAAAGCTATTTTTCTATAATAAAAATAAAACAAATTGAAGAGTACGTACGTATAGTTTTCAGATTTTTCCATAAACTTGTAACCTACACCCACACCTATCCCTACACCCACACTTACACCCACACCTTGTCATGTTCTCAATCGAAAACTTTTTCAAACAAACTGCAAACACAGTACATTGAACAGTAAAGTTTCAAATTCAATGCCAGTTCCCGGACCACCCAACACAGGTGTGTGACGTAATTCGCGTTATCATCACGGAGCGCTGATAAGCTGAGAGTAATCCTCAAGCCGTCGCTGTCCCGTTTACTTGATGTGTTTGTGTTAGCACCTCACACGATGCTGTCTTAGTATAATGCGTAAGCTAAGTGCATCTTAAGTTTAATATTATAATATTTTGTGACTGCAATTGTATTTAAGTGTCCTCCTATTTGTAGGTCATAAAATTTGAGCTAAAAGAGAGGGAGAAAGAGATAAAAATGAGGCTAAAATTAATCAATCGATTATAACGAAGATAATAACATAGACTGGAATACGGCCTTATCACCGAACGAGATGTTTAAACTCACCTAGGACATTATTGAGGTGAACTTGCTCCTAACATCAAAACTTTTTTTTAATAACTTGACATCTTATTCACAGCCGTCTGATCCCAAACTAGGCAGAGCCTGTACTACTGCAACCAGACTGCTGATAAAAATACTTATATATTTCTAAATACATATATATTACCTATAGATACATTACACCCAGACACAGAACAAATGATTATGCTCATCACACAATTAGTTGTCCTGGGTGGGCATCGAACCCATGACCACTGCCTACTAGACCAACAGGCCAGTCAAAAAGATGACATTCTTTAACTTCTTTAAAGTTGTAATGAGAATATCATTCTCAGCCAGTAGGTATAGTTTTTGCGTAACCAGAAATAATTCAAGATGATGACCGTGGTTATAGCTTATCACGGTAGCTATCACGGTACTCGCTACCGGCGACAGGTTCATACTCACAAAGAAAGAAGCTGTCTAAAATAATCAGGGCTGCCAGTAAGGACAACTTATTTTATACCGCCGAGTCTCAAAAGTTATACAAAATCAGTGTTGTACAAATTACGTCACTCTTTGGGGATTTCAATAAAAGGTATATTAACTTTAACGTATAAGGATTTAACAGTTTCCCTCAGACATGATTTGTTTTAAGTATCTCTATGTGTATGTACGTACTTATTACGCTATAACATTAGTAATGACATTGTATCCAATTATACAATGCAATCTACTATACAAACAGGATACATAAGATAACCGAATTATACGAATTTTGTATCCAATTATACAATCTGGCAGCCCTGAAAATAGTGTACCTGACATTATGACGTTTAACCATATATATAAACTATTTCCTCCTTATTTGTATTCGCTTGCCTGCTGCTTCGTTTGCGTGGAAGTGGTTTTGCTATTCCTCGGGAACAGATGTTCTTTTCTGAACGTGTATGAAAAATTTCATGATGATGGTTTGAGCAATTGACAGTGAAAGCGTAACTAACGAATAAGCTAACAATCGCATTAATAAAAGTAGTTAGAATGTTGTTTATTACTATTCACTTTAACAAGAAAAATAAAAATAAATTAAACGTCCCAAGCGACGTACGATCGGCATCCTTTTCATGCCTTTTTTCGTTTCATTTCATTTTCGATCCGATGCCTATAAATTCCCGCCAACACTAGTCGTGTCCCTCTCGTGTTTCTACCCCAAATGAAGATCGATCTTACTCCCCAGCCGAGATACAACACTACGCTAGTGGTACCTAGTATTTAAATGCACTTTTCTGAAGGTTGGGCTTCAAGAGTCGGGTGGCTCCAATCCGGTGAAAAAGAGACAATTAGGTAGACTACAAACTGTGGGTGTGGTGGTAAAAAGAATTTACTTCCCTTCCCGTACCCAGCTTTTGGCTGGACCAATCTCTGGAACAAATTGTCGCCTGCGGTATTTCCGGACCGATACGACCTTCAAGAAAAGAGCGTACTCTTATCTCAAAGGCCGGCAATGCACTTGTGACTCTTGAGTTGCAGGTGTCCATGGGCGACGGTAGTCACTTACCATCAGGTGACCCGTCTGCTCGTTTGCCCCCTATAATATAAAAAAAAATTTTTTTCGGTAGCCCAGGAATTCAATTTATTTAAAAAAAAATACTTAAACATACTTAATAAACTACCGTCCCCCCCTGGGTATCATTCGTTAGTCCGACGCTTTTGGCTACAGCTCTAAGAAATTCTTTCAGTTCTAATCTAAGCAGCTCCATAAATTAATAAGCGTTTCACTCCATATATATTGGATGGCTTAATGTTGTAGCGGTTATATGGTTCCTAATGTACCACGGTAAACATTATTTTGACATGAGATATATTGTACGGATAGAAATTTAAATACTTTCGGTTTTTTTTAATTGTATTTGACTATCACATACGTAGGGCAATCAGTGATAATTCAACTTAGGCTAGATATTAAATGTGGTAAATGTTATTCTTTTTTATCGGAATGAAAAAATCCCTTTAGAAACAAAAAGTTAGAAAATAAATGATTGTTTAAAAACATAAATACAATGCTTTAAAAGTGAACCGAATTAAAAGTAGATTTTTTTAAGAGTTTATTCAACAGCGATGAAAAATAAATTTGTAAGTTTAAAATAACAATTAACAAAATAGCAATTAACAAAATAATTAATTTTATTATAAAAAAGGGTACTTGATATTGAAACGAAAACGCAGATATTTAAAGATTTTTTTTTAACTGATGTATTATTCTATATATATACCTATTCATACTGAATACTAATGAAAGGAATAAAATAATGTTTGCGGCTATCCTGAGATCCTGGGTTTGTAACTAGGTCACGCGGAGAATAAGTGAAAAAGTTACAGAATCAGCAGCAGTAATAAACTGCATCGTAAGGCTATCAATATTTTTCGCTACAACTTCACTTTAAGGACATTTCAACGTAATTAGTTTCACCTCTTATATTTTTGTGCAATAAATCCCACATGCGAACTGCGTGTATTGTAAAAAAATTCTCACCTAAATTTGTGGAATGCATTGGTATTCTTACACAGGTACAGATTTTCCTGGAAAGAAAATCTGTACCCTGTACCCTAGTCTGGAACCTAGGTATGGAAATCTAGGCGCGCGGCAGCCCACTTAATTTTAGGCATGATTAGTCGAGCCCGCCGCGTACTTGTAGCTATATATCTAAAGTGCGGAGTGGATCTGGCCTACTAATACTATGAATCGAAGCATCCGTTTAAATATAATTATTTTACTAAAACATTTTAGCTTAACCATCAAAACTAGATTTACCGATTTAACCACTTATGACTTAGTTTTATACAGTCTTAACCTGTTTATCTGCTCACTGGATAAACACTGGTACTGTTCGGAATTAACATTGATAAATCTGTTCATTTTCTTTCTATAGCGCATCCTTTTATAAGGTAAGTTGTGTTTTTTTTTCTAGACGATTGAAGATTGTTACATTCACCAGTTTCTTTAGATTTCCATTCTAATAATTCTGTCAAAAAAAAACCGACTTCAACAAAAAAAACTATTCCAGAAAAGACTTATATATGGTTTTCTCATGGATGCCATTGTCAGAACTGGACCAAATTGAAATGGGACCACACGGGAAGCACCAGCTTTCAAATAAAAAAGGAATCATCAAAATCGGTACACGGCAGCGGATGTCAAACAGATGTCGAAGGAGAAGCAGATATTTGCTGCATCAATAGCATAATTTGCCAATCTCTAGTTTTTATTAATCTGTCTCTGTTTTATTGATCTATTTGACTGTACAAGTTCATACTCGCCTATCATACTATACCTACCTACCTATCACGTAAAAGAACAAACGTCATTGTTTCAAAATGAGACTTACGTATTTACTAACATATATTTTTCTAAAGCCATTTTATATTTTTCGGAGAACATTTGTACACAACAATAATGTATTTTTATTATCATCATTATCATACTCATCGGCTTTTTTTACTAAGGACCTAAATATTTTATTTCCCTTTTCGAAACGAATGTCTTGTCTCGGCATCTAAATTATTTGTAAAAATATATTGTTTTTTTTTTACCGGTGGATAACGTAGATACTGACGGTATTTAAATGAAACGAAATGGGATGTCATTCACAGTATTTTATATTATTTCTCCCTTAAATTACGATGTTACACAAAATAACTACAGTTATGTTAACATTTAAATACATCGTGGCTCAAATCCTGAGTTATTGTGTCTTTTCTACACAAGAATATTGCAGTGACGTATTTAGCATTTAATATTGAGAACATGAACATTTAGTGTAAGAAAATAACACTTACTGTAGAAGACTTACTTGAAGAAATTGAATAGGTGCAACTAGTGGATAAGGTCTTTAAAATATTGTAAGTAACCTTGAAATAATTAGATCCAAATACCTAATAATATTAATGGAACAGGTATGGCTAATAGGTATGTTATTTCTTGAGTAATCTGTACTCATATCTGCTATAGTTGTCCTCATAATCGCAACATTGAATGCCAAAAGACTATAGATCTATAGTTACTTAGCTTAGTTATAATAGAAGTGTTAATATTTACAATAAAACTTACATTATACACCTCATTACTACTTTGTACATAGGATGACTAGAATTATTTATAAGTCGCTATCTCTTTATCAAATTAATAAATAAAAACAATTTATAAGCGTTAAGCTATGGCGTAGTAAAAATTGAACAGCTTAAAGAAAAATAAAGTCAATGCGAAAATTAATAGGTACATGGCATTAACAAAACACATCTGTCGAAACATGAAATTAAATATTGGTAACCTTCAAGTATTTGGTCGATACATAAGCCAACAAAACTCGATATCATTCGAGAAATTTACATTATTATATAATACAATACTTATCTTACAAAGATCACTAAACGAACACCTCATTCTTATGTTATTCGGAAACACATCAGTCAATCGGCGAGGATTATACGTGGTCCGACGGGACGTTTCAAAACGGGGATGGACTCGATCCATACCCGTTAAGGTACATTCACCTGGCCCAGTCGTCCGGCGGCCCATTGCTTTGATGGAGAGGAGAAAACGCACTTCTCCTAGGCTCGGAAGTCACTGGGCTATCCTGCGAACCTATTATGGATTCAATAGAGAATCCGTTTCGAGATCGCTTACTTCTTGGCTCAGTGATTTCGGAGACACGCGGCGGCAGAGGCACAGGTCGTAGCATAGCCGGTGGTGGACGGGGAAGTGACAACAGCGGCGTTGGCGGCAAGTAGCACGGCAGCGGCAGGAGCGGAGCGTAAGCTTCTCGAGCCAGCATTGCCACAACTGCATGCGCATGCTGCAGCGACGGCGCCGGCCTCTTGTACCGCTTCCTCCTCCTCAAAAAACTTCCATTATCAAACATATCTTCAGCCAAAGGGTCTAATGTCCAGTAATTCCCCTTTCCTGGATTTCCTGGTTCTCTTGGAATTTTGATAAAACAATCGTTTAAGCTTAAATTGTGTCTGATAGAGTTCTGCCAGGCTGGAAATTTTTCTCTGTAGTATGGAAACCTCGTCATTATAAATTCGCAAATTCCACTCAACGTCAATTTTTTATGAGGGGATTGGAGGATAGCCATAGTGATGAGTGCGATATAGGAGTAAGGTGGCTTAATAAGTTGTGATGAGGACTTCTGCTTTGGTTTCTTTGGCGTAGAAGATTTATTGTCCGTCGGACTGGAGGCGTCAAACCTCTCAGAGTCGCTGGATGCTGCAGGAAGATCTGGTGTATCTTCATCAACTGATACGTAGGTATCGTCTTGAGGGTATTCGGGATCCCTATCGTCCCGAAGGTAGTGCGGGAGGTAAAGCCGAGGCGGTGGTCGCAAGTCAAGCGGTAGTTCGCCCTCGATGATCATATCGCGGTATTGGGCAAGATCACAATCTTCCATGCTGTACGGTCACATGACAGAGGTGCGTGGTGGCGCGTGGCGCGGCGCGGACTGCGGCTCGGCCGGGGCGCGAGGCTCTGCCCCGCGGAGCCCCGCCCACGGCCGGCCCCGATCCCCCACTGCCCCGGGCCTCGTTTACGTTCCACTAAACACAACAATTGTCGTTATTATTATTGCGGGTCGGAGCTTTGTGCATGAATTTCAGGCCGTCGACTAATAATTATTAGGCCGCTTCACGTCTATCGATTCAACTTTGTTGTGGTATTTATTTTTAGTTTTATTGAATGGGTTTTTCTTATTATTTTGGTATCCTTTTTTTTCCTTTTTGTACAATACATTTTGGTATACTTGTTTCATATTTGATTAGATTAATTTAATTGAAATTGTTTATGGTATTCTCCACAAAACTTTTTACTAATCTCAAACTTTTGTTTGAACATGAAGTAAGGAAATACTTTTTGCTGGTAAAATATGAAAATAAATACTTTCTTAGGACACACTAAGAAAGTATTTATTTATATATATTTTATGTTTTACATACAGTATACTAGCCAAACACGTCAAGACCAGAGTTCCTAAAACAAAACAGTAAACAACATAAACCATATAAACCCCTGAGATATCCACATCCCTTAATCCGTTAAAGGAGTGCTATTGAAAAAAAAATCTCATAAAGCGAATTCTAGCACTCCATTCAGGTAGATATCTTCAAATAAAACTTGCGTAAAAAATATTTCAGAAAGCGGCATGACAATGCGAACCCGGTACTAGAAAACCCTCGTATATGTTTCCTACCATAACATTTACCCCTCGGGCGTCGAAGGAAAAGCTACATGAAGAAAAGAGACGGGAAAATCAATGAGAGAGACGGATATAAATGTTGACCAATGAGAGTGAATATAACGTGGGGCGGAGTCCTCAAAAGCTAACATGTCAGGGCGTGGCATTAGATCCTATTATTGTCTGGCAAGGCAAATAATATTTTGCACAATGTACACATTGGGTAAGGGGGTGTTTAAGGGGGGTTGCTAATTTATTCCCAACTTCGGTTACGGCTTGTTTTTCAGCTTTGCGAGCCTGTTATTTAAATTGGACTCTGTCGGTTATTTGTATGTAGTCTGAAGGCATTGTTGCCTTTAATGAAGGAATTTTCGTGGGATTCAGTTGTAGAAATTTTGTGATACAAAGTTAGATACCGGCTTTGTAGAATATTTTTGCTTATTTGTGTTCTTGGCGTTCTGCGGCGCGGTTGGATTTTGAGCGTTATTTATTTTATATTCCACTTTACTTTGAACGTGGTTTGACATTTTTTTCTTGAGATAGAGATCGTTGTCTTTGTAAAGGGACACGCATTTTATTATTAAATTAACATAACCCATAAATTTAAATATATGAAAAATAAGTTTTCAAGTCATATGGGTGGATATGAATCATTTTTTTAGTTACAACCTATATGACCTGAAATGAGGTTTTGCTTAAACTTGAAGTAATAATAATGCATGCATAATTAGGTAGTGACTAAATTATTAAATTTCGTGTCGATCGCAGTTCTATATTTTTTTAAACTTAATGCATAACATTTAATATAGGTACACTTTTATCAGTAGGTATATCGTTTTCCTAAGGCATTTCTTTCTATTAATTTTAAACGGATATTATTAAATTAACATAACCTAAAAATTTTAATGTATGACAATTTTTTTTTCAAGTCATATATTATTATGTACTTAGATATGAGCCATTTTTTTAGTTACTACATATATGACTTGAAATGAGGTTTTGCTTAAACTTGAACTAAGTAATAATAAATGCATGGATAATTATGTAGTTACTAAATTATAAAGTTACATCGATCGCAGTTCTATATTTTTAAAATGAAAACTTCTTTGTTCGTGCACTTTTGTTATGGGGACAAAGCACTGACCTCGAGACCGTCACGCTAATAATACACATATAGCTCCACTAGAGGGCGCTAATCTAAACATTGGGTTCTGTCAGCTCCTTATTAATTAATGTCACCAACCTGCTAATATGACGTTTCAAGTTCGTGGTTTCGTTTAAGTTTTCACTTCTGTCGGCAGTCCCATGACTGCCTTTTTTTTTTAAACTTGTACAATTTGACATAGGTCCACTTTTATCAGTAGGTAGGTATATCGTTTTCCTAAGGCATTTCCTTCTATTAATTTTAATAAATTGTAAGCGCTTAGCAATGCACTCACTCGAGCTGAAATAATGAAGACAATATATTTGATAGAAATACGTACGAGTCTTTATAGCACACGTGGCGACTGTTTCTGAAACTCTAGCACTAACTGATTCTCAATCAGAGGCACTTATTACAGGATTAAATGTTATAGAACTATTTAGGGCATACCTAATTAAGTCGATGAAGACGTTTCGATTTATATTTTATCACTATACAAGTACCTACTTGAATGAAAACAAGGGCATACCTACTCGGTTTAGTTTACTCGGTTTCGTCATAAGCGTAGAACTACGTGACGAACTGACAAATTTCAAATTTTGGTCATTCATCAGATGTGTAAACTTTATACATAAACTGACGCCTTTAACTTCGAAGGCACTTAACCGTTTTTGAAACATCTGTTTCGCATTTTTTATGCTTGGTTGTTTCTTAAGGAAATACTAATATACCAAATACCAGGAAATACCAAAATGAGTACCCTGGAAGTCCGAAGGGAGCTCTTGAATATGAGATTCGCGGATAAACTGCTCAATAACAACATTGACTGTCCACAATTACTACATAATTTCTATTTCAGAGTTCCCCGTAGACCACCTCGCAATCCTATAACACCCCTAGCTCCACCTCTTCACCATGCAGTGTTTGATGTTAATTCGCCTATACCCCGCATGTGCAAACTTATAAACGAATACAGCGACCTGGTTGATGTCCACTCTGATTCAATATTGACGGTAGTCAGGCACGTCAAACGTATGAAATGTGATAATTAGTAATTGGTATTTAATATATTATCTAGAATTTAAGTAAATATACATAAGTTTTTACAATTATATAACAGATGTTGATACAAAGAACATGTTGCATGTGGAGTATGCCTATAGTTGGTTGTGCAGTTAGATTTAAGACACAACTACTTACTTGAATGTTCCTATCTGTATTCTATCTGTAACAACTGTTGGTGAATCTTAATTAAATAAATAAATGTTGTAAAGACTCGGGGCTAAAGTCCCTAGGTTTATTTTGAAAATAACATAAATAAATTAATGTTATGTTCCTAGATTACATTACAATATACACAGGAACAAATATACAAAGACAGATTACCTATACATAAAATGCACAATGGGCGGCATTATCGCTTGAAGCAATATCTTCCAGGCAACCTTTGGATGGACAGTCCAGGAGTGTTATGATTAACGTGGGTGGCTTTTGGTGTCGAAAGGTCAAAGAAGAGTTTGTAGGGATTTATGCAATCTGTGAATGGATTGCATAAATATTAATACATTCGTATTTTAAATGTATAATATGTTATGTTAGTACTTATATACGTCTATACATATACACATATAAATAAGTGCATACATATCTACATACTTATACATACATAATAATTATATATAATAAATAATTAATGTAAACGTATTTATCACGCAAGTAGTTTGTTAGTGTCTTTAACCATTTTTTTCAACCATTGTAATGTTTAAGCTCGTCTAATAGGGAGTGGCAGTGTATTCCAAAGGCGTGCTGCTTCAACAGTAAATGATATGTCAGCGAACCTTGTGGAATGCACTGGGATTTGCAGTTGCAAGTTTTCCGATGATCTCAAGAACTAGAAGATTACTAGTAACGTGGGTCACACATTACTAGTAATCTCGTTAACCCCTCCAGCTAAGCTTAACGCTTGTGTTAGGAGTGGGTTCACGACGGTAGTGCACTGGGTGGGGTTCGAACCCGCAACCACTTGATCGCAAGTCCGACGCCTTAGCCATTACGCTACCGCCGCTTATATATATATATATATATATATATATATATAGTTCTATCAATTAATATCGCCAAGTCTTTACACTATTACTAATCACTAGCGGCGTACCATCAAACATTATTTGAGGTAGTTGTGCAAAATCGACGCGTGAAATCATTCTGGGACTGCCCACTATGATTAACTAAGTTTTAGCCGGGTTGACCTAAAGAGAAAAGTTGTTACTCCACTCACAAATACGTTCCAAATCACAATTTATTGTTGAAAAAGCATTATAATTAGAAAAAATATCTTGTTCATATGTAGATACCCTCAGAAAGTTTTGCATTTTCAAAAGCTACAAAACGGTTAGCCAGCGGCCATCAGACACTACACACACACGCACGCGCACACGCACACATATATTTCTAAATAAATGACGCTCACATATTATAGATAAATTACACCCAGACACAGAACAAATGATCATGCTCATCACACAATTATTTGTCCTGGGTGGGAATCAGGCCCACGACCTCTGGCTCAGCAGTCAGGATTATTAACCACTAGACCAACAGGCCAGTGAAATAAAATAAACTTATTCGTTAACTTCAAAGTCAAAGAGCTGACTTTGAAATGTAAAATCGTGAATCCTACTAATATTATAACCGTAAAAGTTTGTGAGGATCAATGGATGTTTATTGCTCATTCACGCAAAAACTACTAAACCGATTGCGATGAAACTTGATATGTAGTTGGAGCATGGTACACAAAAAATGTGTGTTTATCCGTGTTCTAGAGCCCACAGTACAAGCTCTGCTAGGTCGGGTCTGGATAGCGATGTGTTGTATGTACCAGGATATCACTTGATACATATTATAAAACAAAGTCCCCCACCGCGTCTGTCTGTCTGTCTGTTCGCGATAAACTTAATAACTACCGACCGGATTTTCATGCGGCATTTTCCACCAATAGATAGAGCGATTCATGAGGAAGGTTTAGGTATATAATTTGCTAAGGTTTGGTTGAAATATGATGATGATTGTTAAAGATGTCTCTGCTACCCGTGCGAAGCCAGGGCGGTTTACTCGTATACTTATAAACATAGTTATAAATACATACATATTCTAGAACTCATCACACAATTTTGAAAATAGTAACAAATCTAATGTTACAGTCTTAATAATTTTACAGTCTTATGTGGGAGAGCCATGCTTCGGCACGTATGGGCCGGCTCGACTCCGCTCGTTACCACGGCCTCACAGAAAACCGGCCATGAAACAATGCTTGCATTGCTTTTCGCCGCGTGAGTGAGGTTACCGGAGGCCCTAACCCTTCCCTCTCCCGTATTCCCGTCCTTCCCCTCTCCCCCCCTCTTCCCACTCTTCCCCCCTCCCCCTCTTCTCCTACTCCCACCTTAAAGGGCGGCAACGCATTTGTGACTCTCGAGTTGCAGGTGCCCATGGGCGGCGGTAGTCATTTACCATCAGATGACCCGTCTGCTCGTTTGTCCCCTATTCAATAAAAAAAAATTGGTTGCCTGTAAAGTCGGTATACGGGCGAAAGTTTTACGTGACAACGACTTTGAGTGGTAAAATAATTTTAATGTGAATATTCATTCGTATAGTAGGAAGAAGGATGAAATAATAGTAACAATTTAAAACATTTATTTATACAAAGAATTATATTTAAAACATTAATTTATACAAAGAATCTCGCACTGACACTCGCTCTCATTGTGAGCGCATAACGTGAGCGGAGCGTAACGCAGTTTCTTGAAGTGTCACCCGGCAAACCAATTTATAAGACGTTGTCACGTCAAAAAAAAAACTGTAAAATAACTGTTGCTTGTGTTAACTATAGGCAACTTACCTTTTGCAAATTTGCCTCTCACTACCGTAAACTTTCCATAACAGGCTCGAGAGCTAATCTTTACAAACATACTAATCACAAATAACTTGTTGTTACAAATAGCCTCCATTTTAAGGTAAATATTCTCCAGGTAATCCATCTTCGGCCGGTAGTTGAGCAAACATTACAATGTTCAAGATAAGCTGAGCGGACTAAGCTGGATTAGCTCGTTCGGCTCAACATTTAAGCAAACTTTACTCGGCTTTATACTGCCACTTTGTATGGCATTTGTGTCTGCAGTCTTTGAAGGAAAGTGTTTAAAGAGAGATCAATTGAAGTGGACAGATACCAAAAGATATTATAATATAAATAGCGACCGGCCCCGGCTTCGCACGGGTGCAATGTAGACACTAATGTGGTGAACAATTATCGTCAAATCATTATACAAATTGACACAAAACCACCTTCTGGTCACGAGAAGTGTCAATCAAAAAACACTTCTCGTGACCAGAAGGCGGACCTTTTTCTTGCACAGAGAATTAGTATTGCCATTCAACCTCGTAATGCTGCTAGCCTTTTTATGGTATAGGGGGCAAACGAGCAGACGGGTTACGTGATGGTAAATTTTTGCCGCCCTTTAAGGTGGGAATAGAAAAAGAGGGGGAGGGAAGGGTTAGAACCTCACTCACGCGGCGAAATGCAATGCAAGCATTGCTTCACGGCCGGTTTTCTGTGAGGCCGTGGTATCGAGCGGAGTCGAGCCGGCCCATACGTGCCGAAGCATGGCTCTCCCACGTAAAAGTTTTACCTTCTGGGAACACGGCCAGTAGGCCGAATTCTATGACGCATGCATGCAGAATCGCTCTATCTATTGGTGAAACCTGAATTAAAATCCGTTGCGTAGTTTAAAAGATCTATGGGTACATACGGCGGTATTTTTCTCAATTAATTCACTAACCTACCCGAACAGTACTTCTTTCTGAATGAAAGGTACCCTAAGTATGTCCTTACTATGTTTATGCAAAATTTCATGATTATCCGCTGAGTAGTTAAGGCGTGAAAGCGTAACAGATAAACTTACTGTCGCATTTCTAATATTAACTTAGTGGTTTAGGTTCACACATTGCAAGGTTCAGTAATACTAGCCAAATCAGTCTTAGGATGGGTGACCATTCTTAACACATTGAGACCCCTCCGTGCCTCGGAGAGAACGTTCAGTCGTCGGTCCTGTTTACCATACGAACATCTGTGGCATTCGTTACGGATAATTAGATCCGACAACCTGTCTAAGTACAGACCTTCGATATCGCCTAGTACTTGGGTTGTGGAGGTCTGATGGCAGTCGCTTCACGTCAAATATCGAAATTCGACCGTTTGTAGTTAGACTGAAAGCCGACCCGAGCTTAATTGGGAAAAGGCTCTGAGGAGGATGATAAGTATAATGTGCTTGTTGCATTGTAGGTAGTACTGTAGGTTTGACTAATGTGTGGTTCGGATAAGTCCGACTAGCTTCAAGCCTGACGGGGTACTTTATCAAGATGTGAAGCGATATGTGGCCTTTAGTGATGTGCGAGTGAGTACGAGGGAGAAAAAATATCTGTATCCGTATCTGTCATTTTTTTGGCAGATCTTGAACGGATCTTTTATGTTCTTTATGTCAGGGCAATAGTTGCCTAGTTTTATTTATTTTTATTTTTATTGTAATAATTGAGTGCAGTCCTGTGAATGTCAGAATAAATGTTTTTCTTTCTTTCTTTCTTTGTTACATTTTATTACGTTTATGAAATTCTAAATTAATTTTGCTAAAATTAAATATTAAATATCTGATGTAGTGAGTTACTCATATTATTGTCAGTTATAAGCTGCTATTGGACTATCTTTATAACGAGATCAAACCCTAAATCTTTGTAATATATGTATTAAAATAATTATTAAAAAAAACACGCGCAGTGCAAGTTGAAACTTGTGTTACAGTCCTCAACCTCAATTATCGGTTCCAAATCACGCGTATCGGTAACAACTGAGAATAAAACTTGAGGTCCGTATCCGTATTCGCGGATCTAGACACTAATAATCCATATTCGTATCCGTATCCGCGGATATAGATTGTTAATGATCCGGCACATCACTAGTAGCGTTGGTGTTAATGTCCTGACCCAGGTGGGACAGGTCACTTCCCTTTAACCACTGATGAGGATCCCTGTCGGTTCCGAAAATGGTCGGGTTTTTGACAGTTTTTTTTTTATTATTATTCTTATAGGTATTACTATTTGTTTATTTGTTTTAAGACTAGCAACCCGCCGCGGCTTCGCACGGGTAGAACAGACATCTTCAACAATCATCATCATAACTTAACCAACTTATACAAAACTTTAACTAATTACATCTAAACTTTCCTAATTAATCACTCTGTCTATTGGTGAAAACCGCCTGAAAATCCGTTCAATAGTTTTTCAGTTTATCGCGAACAGACAGACGCGGCGGGGGACTTTGTTTTACAATATGTAGTGATATAGGTACATAATATTGTATATTAACATGAAGAAATACTTCCCCAAAACGACAAGAGACGATTCTATGAAAATGTCAAGATACTCTTCTCGTCTTGAAGTATAGATATATAGGTTTCTTTTTAGAACGAAATTTATAAATGTACAAATCGATTCCTCTAAGGAATACTTTCCCATTTAAATCTAATTTGTATTGTGTGGATATAATATAAAGGAATATTATTTAATATAATGTATTGACCTAATTATGTATATAACTAGCAACCCGCCCCGGCTTCGCACGGGTACAAATTATACACCTAAACCTTCCTCATGAATCACTCTGTCTATTAGTTAAAACCGCATGAAAATCCGTTCAATACTTTTTCAATTTATCGCGAACACACAGACAGACAGAGAGACGCGGTGGGGGACTTTGTTTTATAATATGTAGTGATATTATACACAAACCTTGACTGCCACTACTAAATCATTAATTTCCATTGTACCTACACTTGATCCTGATTTGACGGGCCTGTTGCTGTAATAGTCAGTGATTCTGACTACTCGGCCAGAAGTCGTGGGTTCGATTCCCATTTTGTTTCTTCTCTGTACTATAGGTATGTTCAAGAAAACTTAATCTTAAGTTAAGCTCCCCTTACAATCATCGAAATTACTACTGTAATTTCGGTGTTACTTCAAGAATGAATTTTACAGACATTGTAGGTAGTTAACGTAAATGAATAAGCTCTACGAATGAGATCCGGAATTACTTAATCTCAATCCCAGATCATTTACCTAAGATCTCATTTTCCAGTTTCGAGATATCATATTCTTTTTCAGGGTTCCATTCCTCAAAATTAAAAATTAAACCTTATACGTACCATTGTTGTCCGTCTGTCTATTCGTCTGTATGTCTGTCTGTCCGTCAAGACCCCTTTTCTAAGGAACCCGTGGAGGCATAATGCTTATTATGCTGAAGCGGTTAAAAAATTAAGCCCTTAAGTCTAAGGTCTTACACCGCAAGTAAAGAAAACAACCCGAAAGTCCTTAATTTGTTGTAAAAAATGTATATTTTTGAAATTTGAAAGTTGACTTTGTCGTAAATCAATGTATGGGAGAGTATTTATAAAACTGCAAAGTTAAGTTTGTCCTCCGGAAATAACGGGCAAAAATCTTGGAAAATCGATTCGCGAGATGGACGTACACCTACCTACTATCTACATAGATACAAGTTTGTTTGCTGACAAAACCCTCGGTGCGCGAGTCAGACTCGCACTCGTCCCGTTTTTATTATTTAACTAAGTATGTTTAATAACAACTACAGTATCAGTTTGATCATAAGCAGTTAACTTGCTTATAAACGCAAGCAATAGGTTGTCTCCGTCTATTTCGTGAAGATTTCATTAGTCTTTTAACAACAATTTTATTGAATTTTACTAAACATTCTGAAGATAAAAATCTTTGTAGCAAAAAATTAAACCGACGAAGTAACTAAAAAGCAATATATCTCTTAAGTCTTGAGCTTATTTACATAAACTATCAAATTTTATATAAATTTATTTTGAGTCGGCGCCAAACAACAAACTGATAAATTATCTAAACTTTATATGTACCTACGTAGAAATGGACATGGCTATACGTAGGTAATTAATAATTTTATTATTTGGCGCCGACGAAAAGAATAATCAAAATCGGTTCATAAATAACGGAGAGAGGGCTGAACAAACATAAAAAAAATATATTTATATATTTACGGTCGAATTGAGAACCTCCTTTTTTTTTGGTCGGTTAAAAACTATTAAAACAAAACAGCAACTAAGTTTTATGTCTAATGAAAATCATTAGACATTAGATTAATATTAATATAATATAATAAAATTATTTAAAATAACTTGCAATAACTGTAAAGTGTAACTCATCGGTTTTTTGTGTATTGTTTATAAAGTTCTCTTAAAAAACGTTGAATACATCTACTTTCATATATCATCCAGGGCATTTGTTTCAATTATCTATTGGATATTTTTTAAAGTTTTACCCATTTTTTCTCTAGCCTTTCTATTTTTTTTTTTAGTTACTAATAGTATGTACTTAGAACGCTTTCATTTATCCATAAACCCTTTTTAAGAATCACGACACGCTGCAGTTAATTTCAACTGCCTGCTTATGTATTTATTTTATAAAAAATATTCATTTTCTTGAATGTAAACTAGAAATTCATTTTAATAGCGACATCTATTAACATTGACAGGAAACTATCAACTAACGCCATCTATATTCTGAAGCTGCTTTAGCCCGAAAACTGTGGAACTTCACTTGACAATTAGTTCCAGTATTTACCACTAGATGACAGAGCCGGCTACACCATGATTCCCACATAATGTTTTCTTTCACACACAGATGGCAGTGTTGAAAATACATTTTCAAATAAAATGAATCTGGTAATTTTATTATATGTGTGGAGCAGACTACTACAGAGGGAATGATATTTGTTTAATATGCATTATTCTGTATCAACTTAAAGTTGTCGGGTCAGTTGATTAATTGCTGTGCTTAATACCTACTAACCTTCTAATTAAATGTGTAAATCATAAAGGTACTTACTACAAGTACTTTTACCTACGCATAATAATGTAGGTTAGTAGGTCCCTTGTTAGCTACTTAAGTTTATTAAGGTTTTGATTACACGCATACTAAAGAGCACATTCATATTCAAATTGTGGGTAATCACTTCAGATGCTTAAAAACATTTTTTTTTGGTTTTTGTCAGCGTGCGATGTATAGATAGATACATAGAGACGACCTCTCCAGTCATTTGCACCCAGCGGAAAAGTTTGCTAACTCAAATAAATTGGCATTCATTTGTATCACTAACTAGATACAGTCTCTCAAACAGAAAGTTATGTATATGCTAACCGAAGTTAAGATTTGATCTAAAATGTTATTAAATTTTAATTTTACTTAAAACTTGCTGACCCGACAGACGTCCTGACAAAATTTCAATAAAAGCGCTTTCAGTTTCCTCGAATTGTCTTATTTTACGAGCAACTTTCCCAACTTTCCTTTCCCTGAATACCTTATTAGCATATAAAAGAAAGAATTAGCTGCATCGGTCGAGAAGTTCTCGATAGATGTGCTTATAAACGAACAGAATTTCATGTTTATTTATACCTATAGAATTATGTACAAACAGATGGACAACAATTTGTTCGCTATAAAGCAGTACCTGGATTTTGTTAATGTTCAGTCTCATTTAATGCTTTAGTGATGACATTCCATTTTTTTAACGAGCTTTAGGCAAAAGAATTATAATTAGGTCTCTTAATCGACCAATTATCATCTTAATCATCACGACGAGCGTTATTTATTAAAAAATACTAGAGCGCTACATAAGTTTTGTCGTATTTTGTGAAAA
Source organism: Euplagia quadripunctaria (assembly GCA_963859945.1). Lineage (NCBI taxonomy): Eukaryota > Metazoa > Arthropoda > Insecta > Lepidoptera > Erebidae > Euplagia > Euplagia quadripunctaria. The sequence goes on along the minus strand of OY982575.1, from coordinate 17,601,173 downwards.
ACTGTTTTCGAAGTTGTCTCCACTAGCAGAAATACAGGTCTTCATACGTGTAAACCAGGTGCTGAACACATCGCTCTAGTAGCCCTCTGGAACATAGCTGCGTATTGTAAGGCTTCGCTTTGCGGGAGAGGATGCGGGACCGTGGTGTTAAAGTGTGAAGGGAGAAGGATTGATAGTCGACAACCAATCTGGAAGATTATATTACATTGAAACTGATCTATTCACAAGAATAATATCACTTTATAATGGCTTCATAGAAGTGACTCTGCAACTTGACAGACGTCCACTCTGTCCCTAACACAAGCATGTAGCTTAGCTGGAGGGGTTCACAAGAATATTAATAATACTACGATACCAGTACCACGTGACAAGTACTTAGGTATTCTTAAAAAAAAAAGGTGTGTGCCCTTCGACGCACGACTAGAGTTTACAATTTACTGCAGGTTCTCTCTCTCCCTCCCTCTCTGTCTCCCTCTCTCTCTCGTTAAAGCGTTACGCTGTCCTTCGATCACAAAATTTTACTTTTCACATACATTTCATACCCGGCGCCTTATATGAAAATCGATCTTAAGGAGTAAACTCCAAAAAAGGGACAGACAGACAGAAGACTGAATTTAGTTAGTCCTTTATTTGCATCTCAGTGTTGTATAGTCCATTCTCAACTATGCTTCTAATGTATAGGTACATTGTTAGTCGTCCATAATCCAAAGGATAGTGTAATATGTATTATTACAAACCTTTGAATTTCCTGACGTTATACTAACTTTTAAACTTTCACGTTCCATGATAATTATACTCAATTATGTTAGGTTGAAACGTCAAACAATTGGGAATACACATAAAATTGTTTATTTTGCCTTGATCGAGCAATGTAACATCTTAAAATACTGCGAAAATGGTTATTGGCCTGTGGGTCTAGTGGTTAGTGACCCTGACTGCTGAGCCAGAGGTCGTGGGTTCGATTCCCACTCAGGACAAATAATTGTGTAATGAGCATGATCCTTTGTTCTGTGTCTGGGTGTTATTTATCTATAATATGTATGTATTTAGTAATATATAAGTATGTTTATCAGCAGTCTGGTTACCATAGTACAGGCTCTGCCTAGTTTGAGATTAGACAGCCGTGTGTGAGATGTGTGAAGTTATTATTATTATCATATTATGAAGTTTATAATTTATTATAGAATCATCAAATTAACTTTAAAATTGAATGATTTGACAATAGAAAGGCGTGACGTCATGCGTTAGTATTTCATACAAAATTGTACAGAACCTACCGTTTTGACGTTTATTAAGAAAACTGATTAGACTTGACAGCCATCTTTTTAGGGTTCCGTTCCTCAAAAGGAAAAACAGGAACCCTTCTAAGATCACTTTGTTGTCCGTCTGTCTGTCTGTCTGCGGTCTAGGGTACTTTCCATTGACCTAGAATCATGAAATTTGGTAAGAAGCAAGGTCTGACAGCACGAGTTAAGGGAAAAATCGGAACGTCGTTAATTTGTATTATATCACATAAAAAAATAGTTTTTGTGATTGCAATATAGTCAATGCAATGCAAATTCAAACAACGAACGCAAAGAACATCTAGACTCGGGGCAACTATTTATGAATCACAAAATGTTTTTGTGCCGTATGGGATTTGAACCCATAACACCGTTAGCTGATGTCATCACCGGTGAGGGTTTCCACACAAAAAAAAGATAGTAAATACTTAATACAAATAACTTGACTTAAACTGACTGGCCTGTTGGTCTAGTGGTTAGTGATCCTGACTCCTAAGCCAAAGGTCGTGGGTTCGATTCCCACTCAGGACAAATAATTGTGTGATGAGCATGATCATTTGTTCTGTGTCTGGGTGTAATTTATCTATAATTTGTATGAATTTAGAATTAAATAAGTATGTTTATCAGCAGTCTGGTTACCATTAGTTCAGGCGCTGCCTAGTTTGGGATCTGACGGCCGTGTGTGAGATGTGTTGAGTTATTATTATTACATAAAGGTATATTTGCCCAATTGCTTATTTTCTAGAGGGAACTGCGTCTCCAAATGCAAATCAATTATTGTAATTGAATAATAGTACATATATAGTATAGTAATAGAATACAAAATTAGGGCAGAGTGAATTTTGCGGTTCTCGACATAATTGTGCCACATTGACACTCGTTACCTGGCACCTCTTGTTTTTATTCCATGATGTACCCGTACCCGTGTGAAGAACGAACGCGAAACTTCCAGAAATCTAAATCTTACATTATTTAGATTTCTGTGTCAAAACTATAGGATGTTAAAAATTACGTTTCGCTGCAAGAAGTGTCTAAAAATCTAAAAAGATAAGCTTTCTACTAGGATTACCCGAAAAGACAGAGTGTTCCTAATAATAATTTTTTAACGACTGTATTGAAAAAATTTACCACACCGAAAGTTTTACATTTCCTGAAAAATACACACAATCATGTTTTCATTTAATTCGACCAGATAATGTTAATCTAAGAAAACTTTGATACTTTCTTTCTACCCTGAGAAATACAATCTGTATTTCTAAAAACCTTGAAATAAATGTCTTATTAATCGTATCAAAGAATATACTAATCGCTCTTCAAGATAATGCATTGCCTATATTAATTACTATCATTTTTAGTGTTCCGTAACCAAAGGGTGCCAACCGAGTGTGTCCATCCATATGTCAGCGGGGTGTATCTCATGACCCATCATGTACTGAGACTGTACTTCTACAGTTGAAGTGTTTTGTTAACACTTCTATTGTCACTATAATATCAAATAATAAAAATTAAATTAAATTAAAAAAGTAGGTGTCCGAATCGCACTTAGCCGGGTTTTTGTAGCATTATGCAAGGAATAGGGTAGCAAGCATGGCTACCACTTTACTACGTAGCACCATTATCTAATCTGTGATGACTACTGATGAGACTTTAATTATGCTAATATTTCTAATGAACTGTTAAGTAATATGTGGCTTAATGAGAACTATAATTAGTATAGCTAAGTACTTATTACTTCAACCGAGAAAAATTGTGCAAAAGTCTGCTATGTCCAAACTCATAAAAAATAATCAGGTTCCTTTTTTAAAAAATTGAAATATTTAAAGAGATTATTGAGATCTGACTTTTAAAAAGAGTGGCCATGAGTTTCTTTGCCAGTATTCTTCTCATAAGGTTCTACGCATTTTGGAAACTGGAAGTTATATATCGACACAAGCAGGCAGTAGATTTTGGTGTTTTCACCTAATTTACCTCGACAATCCAGTACATGCTGTGGCGTCTGTTTGCGTCGATCTATGATTTTTAACAGTAGCTTCAATTTAACGTTCAAAAATGTCACTTACTGTCTTAATTGAATAAATGATTTTGAATTTGAATTGGATTATTCTTTGCACTATACATTTTAAACTTGAAAATACTAAATTCAGTGCGGAATTTAAACTTGTAACAATCTCAATAACGACAAGATACTCTACAAATCTAAGATTTGCTTTAACCTGTCCACATTTATCTTTATTCGTCATCAATCGTCTTCTAAACCAAAGGACGGTATTTACTGATTTAAGGCCTCTCCCAAAGACATCCACAAAGAGTTTTTTCCTATTCATTAAAACGTTCCCTGCCTGCGGAGGTCGTCGTCAAATCGAGTGGACGCTTCGCTTTCAAGTCCGTGGATATCTGCCATACTAGAGAACTTTAGAAAGTGTTCCTTTAGAGTTTTATTAGTATTTTTTTTAAGCAACGCCAGGTCCGGGAGTTTAATACCAATAGTTTATGACATCACTTTTAGGCCTTTGAGAACTGAGAATATTCACTTACTTCCCTATTGTCGGCGACAGCACTTCAACCATTAATCTGCTGTGCCATACTCTGCTAAATAATGCATGTGCTAGAATTGATTTATTCCTATCGGAAGTGCGAGTATTGTCTACTCTCTAAATGTCATACGAGGTAGGTATAGTTTTTAAGTAGCGATACTATGACATTTTCATGATTACATGATGATGAGAACCGGATGATAAGGCACACATTAGGAGAGGTCTTTGTCCAGCAGTGGACTACAATATTGACATGATATTGATTGATTGATTGATTGATGTGTACCTACTATCCAGTCCATGAATTCTTTCTAAACAACAACAGAGATAGCGACGACACGAACTGTAAAACTCATACTTACTCGTACTTTCGGGGTTTTGTCTCTTTCAGGCCGAAATATTGTTTCTGTCGCTCGTCAGGTTGACGGTCAGATCTCTGAAAGAAACTAGTATCGGTGAAACCCTCCACTCCTCCGCTATACCCTTTGCTAATCAGAGCGACCCGAGAAGAAACAGAGACGTTCAAAATAAGGGCCCCTGTAGAACATTAACCGGACTATTAGAAAAGACGTTCTACGTACTACACCGTCGTCACACACGGAGGTTTTCTTGAAAAGCAACCCAGAAATGATATAACAAATAATTTACAATACATTCATTTTATTTGAATAACTTGATAATCTTGAGGTGAGGTGGTATAGAATTTTTCAACCTCCTTCCCCTTGATGAGATGTCGGATGTGTAGATTTAGCTCGATTTCCTCATCCCCCCCCCCCTCACTAATTTCACGTGAGATTTTTTAACTGTATATTTTTAGTGTAAAAAGGTAATCTGTGCTTGATTGCGTTGGTTTTTTTTTAAACACGTAAACTACTTAATTAGTTTTATTTAAGACTAGTGAACATTAATATTTAGACATAACGTAGTCTAGAATCACAGTAGGGAAATAGAACAATAAAATACCTAAATACTAAAAGAATAATTATTATAATCCACAGGGAGTCATGAGGGGTAACTTTTTATAGTTTCGCTCTACAAAATATTATGTTATTTATTACGTGGTTTGCTGAGATTTGGATCGACCCTCTCTAAAGCCTCACGTAATCAATTGACGCCCCCTTAAATAATACGCGCTAAACACCTTGACGTTTTGGCCTAGTGGTTAGTGACCAGAGTCTGGGTGTTCTTTGTGTCCCTTGTTTGTATGTTTATAAAGTCCTCCGCGACACAGGAGTAATTTAGAGAGGGGGAGTTGTCTTAAAAAAATTTACAATGTTTTCAATATTTTTATTTATTTTAAACTTAATCAATATACATGTAAGTGCCCCTAATAAGACCTTAAGAGACTATATCTACCTAATTAATTATGTATAATAATCTATCCCTATTATCACCGTTATATTAATGTTTAACTTAATAGCTTACCTAAATAGACATAAAATATCGTGTACAGCGTCTTAAATAATAATAAGAACCACAGGTGTTGTGTGTTGCTACCGATTGCTACACGGGGCCAGCATTCCATCGCTTCAAAAAAAAGGATTAAAAGTTTTATAAACTCTTTTGTCGCATCCAATCTTCGTTCGGGAACATTATACCGAATAGAAAAGTAACTCATGCGTTATAAGGTTCAGGCATGAAATATAATCAATTTATAGAAATTGAATATTTTATGGCTTCATCTATAGCAAGGCTGAAAATGCATAGCGGATTTTAGAAGTGGAGTGGAAAGTGGAAGGTAGTATCTAAATCCTGTCTATTGCTGATATAATTACTTTTGCGATTTTGATTTTACTTAATTAGGTAACATTTTAGAATTCATTAGGTAGGTACCTACCTATGTGATAAGCCAGCAAAAATTGTACCTACAGTATTGTACTGAACTTCGGGTGTTTGTACTACATACCGTAAAATACTATATTTTAGATTTTTTTGCAACACCCAACCTAGTGAAGAGTAAATCGTTCACATTAGACAATTGTAAATGGAAGACGATACTTAATAGAAAATATACTTACAACTAACAAAAACATACAAAGAGATACTACTTAGGTACCTAATACGTTTTGTGAAAAAACGTTTGGGTACAACCACATAAATCTAAATAAATAAATAATAGAAATGGTATGTAGCGCTAGGATCTATCAAAAACGCATGTCGCCAACTCGGTGCTACATCTACATACATAAATAATAACTACACAATCACGCGTACAGATGCACCGAGAATGTTATCCAAACTGATCTAAGCCTTATGACTATTCCCTAAGATTGATATTACGTCGTATTGGTCCGCTCACTTCACACAAGGATAATAGATTCTGCATTTGTGGTAGTGATTGCGTAATCTACACTAGGGCTTGACTACGGGTAATACCGTAATACCAGGGAACCAAGGAATAATAGAAGAATGTTATTAGTGGCTCCGTACTTTATTGTTAAATATAATTTATTCTTTAAAAAAATTATAAAAAGATGAAGTATTAAAAATTACTGTCCTGTAACATGAAGATATTTTTTCAACATCTGTTTTTTTGGAACAATTTTAATTGCATTTTTGCGTAATAATTAAGGCGTATATCACATTTAATTAAATGAATGACGTGGTTATCAGTCGGGGACTGATCATATTGATGAAAATGTATGTCATCAAATATTAAAAAAAAAGTGGCATCCCAAATAAGATCCCTAGATATTGTTAAATTAACACAAAAATACGATGGCAAAATTACGATTCCTACAAAAAAATAAACTTCACGTTATTCCCGCGTCCACCATTTCAAAGTATTTACTTACTTTTTATTAAATCGGTTAAAACAATATAAACCTGAAGTTACTACATTGAACAAGTTCCATGTGTTAATTGTAGGTACTGCAGATTTTAACAGAGTACGTCGTTTTGTTGATATATTGAAGTCATCCTCCGTAAAATGACTCAAACAAATCCGACTATAAGTTATATCCACTTGTCTTTCGTATCTGCATTCTACGGGAATCTAAAATAAACGGAATAAACCAATAAAATAATATATTCCCTTCAGAAAACAATTTTTCATGTTTCATTCTTATCTTTTAATGTAAAATGTACAGTTTGTGAGTACTACTATAGGTACCCTAATGTCGTTTAGCACATCACTAGCTCGCGACGATTCTCTGTGACCGTGCCACTACAAATGCTAAAGCGAACACTATTATTCATTGCGTTATACATTCCTTTTTGTAAAACCAAACTGTCCGATAGCATCCAACACAACGGGCAATGTAGTAGTAAGTAGAAATAAAGCCGCAAATTATGCCAGTCGTACTCGTATTGGTAGAGTTATGTTTTAAAATGTACTTTTATCAAAAACATCAATAAAACCAAAAGAAAACACTTCCTGATGAAAGTTATCCAAATGTTATCCCTTGATTAGTGTAATTACACATAGTAGACGATTTGCCGCAGTGGCTAATGCTGCAAAACACCATTTTTACAATCGCACTTATCGAGACAAAGCTTCACGAGTAACTGAGCGTAACATTTCGCACTGGTGGCGTCTGAGTCACCAGCGCGGTGACAAGTTTACGCGTTCATAGCACTTCTATTACCTTATTTAGATTTCTGTGGGTACAACCTTTATTCGCCGGTGGGTCCGGTGGGTGTACCAAGCAAAGTAGGTACTAGATAGGCTCTCTTTTATGTGTTTTGACTTTTTGAGTTCGTGTATGTTAGAAACAGTCTCATAACCACTGACATAAAATATGAAAATCACTCTCATTCGCACTCAAGACAATGTTCTGAACTTATTACTACCCTTTTTATAACCCCACTGTTTCTTAATATTTATCAATCGACCAATACCATTGCGTTACCGGTATAACCAGTAAAAATAATGTCTATTAACTTATTCTTATTGAATAGTGAACTGTGTTATCATCTATTATAGTTTGTCCCTAATTTTAATAAAATAAATAAGAGTTTTTGATGTGGTGACGACATGTATCAAGCAAATTAGATACTCTTTTTGATGTGTTTTGAGTTCGGTAATCAACTTTAGTACATCTATGATTATCTATGGCTACCGTCACTTAAATTATCGAAAATCGTCATTTTGTTTTTACATTTTTTTTATACAATTGCGATTTTACAGAAAATACAACTATGCAGTTGAACTTAAAATGCAAAACAGTATCTGTATACAAAATTTCATCAAAATAGTTAAAGCCGTTTCGGAGGTACCCGAAATATAAATACATAAATAAATATACATACATACAAGAATTGCTCGTTTAAATTAATAAAATAATTATGTAGAATAGATTACAATTATCATTTTTAAGGTTAGCATTTTCGTGATAAAAAGAATTACCATACACTCAAAAACAGCTAAAATATTAAACCAAGAAGGAAAAAAACAAGTAACCTTAGCCAAACTCGTTGCCACTCGTTGCCGGTTGCCGGCTCTTGTCAATAGCAACAATAAACGACATGCGTGAATAGAGTAGCGATAAGCGAGCCCACGATCCCAGTGTTTGTTTCCGAACGCAGTCTGCTAGCGCATGCGCGCGGTATTAGACGTGCGTAGGTTGTTACATTTTAGTTCAACATTTTGACATTATTTCGTAATAACTATCGGAGTTGTAGTGGCAGTGTTTTTATTATTTCGTTGTTACTGTTTGATAACCAATAAGTTAAAATGGATAGGAATGACCGTAAAACGAACTCTCGTACCAACACTATTACAATAGACTGCAAAGATACAAAGTTTATCACGCGAAAAATCATTTTGGATTTCATCGTTCTGTTTTGTGGTGAGTTACTTTGAATTTTTTTATCTGCAATGTAAATACTCATTTGTAAAATACTTACTATCAACTTAATGAGGTAATTGTTAGGCTAAAACTGATGATTATTATTATTTTATGTTATGGTAATATGCTGATAAAATGACAATATTTATACATTAGTATGGCAAAAGTATAAAGTGACTGATAGGTGTTATATGTACATAATGAAATGTAAATACTATTGGGATTAGCTTACTAATTATAATAGAACTTTAGTTTAAATATCCGCATGCACATTTTTCGACTACTTTTATTAAGTGTAAACAACATTCCAAATACAGTTGATTTTTTATTTTATTTATGAAAAAAAAAAATATAAACTTCCATTTTTACTATTTGCTTTATTTTGTGCATTTTTTATCATTATCTTAACATGTTTTCATTAGGACCTCATTATTCTAATTGTACCTATCTATCTAGTCATGCCTATTGCAAAATCATTATTTTCCTTATTTTCATGCTATATATAGTTATTAATGTATTTATAAATTAATACTTATTTTAAGCAAGATTGAAAAATAAAAAGAAGTACAGGGTTGAAAATCATTAAAATTCTTTCTTTATCTAAATATATTTCTGTGATCGAAATATAAATTTTCATCATCATTTCATGGCTGGATTTGGCACTACAAAAAAAATCTATCTTTATTCTCTAGTTAGACTGTAATTAAATGATGAGACCATGTCCCATCACATCATCTAAGAATCTATCACTCATAAACTTATCACACATAGTACATGACAAAACTAGTATACTACATAAAAAATGTTCTAACAAGACTTTAACAACAGGTGTGCTACAAGAAGATAATTTACATATATATTTGTTATTTAAAATGTAAATTTCTAAATAATCTTCTTGTTGTAACCACCTGTTGTTAAACAAAATATCTCTCTATTCAAGATATATAATAATAGATAACAGATATACAGTATAAAATATATGTAGATGAATGAACATATTTCTTAAACTGACTTAACAACTATAAAGATACTTTACTTTACTTAACTAATTTTTTTGCATCCATATAAACAAGTGTTCAAGCAACCAAAGACTTCAGTGTCGTTTTTTTTAAAGAAACAGTTCCAAATTCAAAATTCCAGTTCATTTAAAGTATCTTTAATTTAAGTAAACATGTTTTACCACAGTTTATTTTTTTTAGGGAAAAAGTTCTAAATTTATAATGCCAGTTCATTTTTATTTAAAGTATCTTTTAAGTAAATGCGTACTGTTTCACCATTTAGTAATGAGTACTGACATAACAAAGTTTACTGACACATTAACATGTAACACTGGGTTGCATGTCTCACAGTAATACAGAGCTCTCATTGATGCCCACCAGCATTCCCATTCATATGCTATACTTAGTTGGATATATTCCGTAAAGATTTTTACTTGTATAAAATTTTAACTACAGCTCTAAAATAATCATACACTTGTATGCTCTTCATCTTCTGGGGGAAATTAGGTGTGGGTACAGTTTTTCTTCTGTCAGTCTACTCTCTCACACATCATTTACACACGCTGAATCCCGTCCTAACCATATCCTCTTTCACGATGAGAGATGAGATGATGATACTGTATCATCATCTGGTACATGTATGTACATGATAGGCATGGTAGTTAGTGTGCCATTAGTTAGATGGTATTAGTTACTGAGGTATTGTGCTACGTACCTATTATATACTATACATTTGAGTGTTTATTTATTTTGAGGTTTTTCAAATGCATAAAACTTTGTTTCATTTCTGGATATAAAGATGAAAGAATGTTTGTGTATGCATTTTAATTTAATTGTGCTTTTAGCAAACCAATATGGTCAAAAATAAAATGTTGTCAATATTAATGTTCACCTTTTATCCCCATAACAAGTTTAGTTAGTCTTTTAATGGTCAAATGTGTTTTTAATTTTATTTGATATGTTTTATTAATGATTTAGTTTCAAGGTTTTGAACAGATATATTGTACTTGAATAAATTTGTTCCTTGTTATATTTATACAGAAATATTATTCAAAACATACTTTGGTCAAAACCAAACACAAACCACAGACAGCAATACTTGAGAGCAATGTATCTGGGTCACAAAAAGATACGAATCCGGGTCACATGAAGATACCTGAAAATGTCCGAAACTAAGAATGCTAGCTAGACGAGCTCAGTAAAATAAATTGTGTTTAATAGACAATGAAATACTCTGCTTATAAAGTATACATTTTGATTCGTTTGAGGACATGACTCTTGACCAATCTTCAACACTCCAATTTAAGTGGTCCGGGCACATCTTAGTCTCTAAATACGATGCCCACGCTCCAGTTTAGGGCCGTTTGCAGGATATAAATGGTATTAAAAGAGCTTCAGCAACTCGTCTTACAGTCCATGCACTTGGGTTACCTCGAGGCGTCGAAACTGATTTGTGAGTTAAGTTCCTGTGAGTGTCCGTTAAAATCAGGTAATATTAGCACTGAAAGCAAGGAACATGGTAATTATGGAGTATTATGATGTTACGACACCAAATAAGGGGGGTTATACTTAATACTAGTACTAGTTGACTAGTAGATTACTAGTATTTATTCTTAAATTACCGCAATGCGTCCTAAATCTATTTACAAGAGGTTCGTGAGTGTGTTCACGTTATACTTTAAATTACTATGAAGTGTTACTTATGTAATAAGTACATTAATAGCTACGATCTTGAAACTTTCATTTTTATAGTTTTTGTATGATTGTTTCGCAGTTTAGATAAAATTTATGCTTTACGCTACGATTACAGCATTTCTTTTGTTAATCCTCATACAATTGATTTTAAATAAAATTAATACTTCGCGAAAAATCTCACTAATGTTATAAAGGCGAAAGTTTGTGATGGTGGATGGATGGATGGATGGATGGATGGATGGATGAATGTTTGTTTGTTTGTTTCTCTTACTTGCAAAAACGGCGCTGGATGAAATTTTGCACAGAGACAGATTTTAGTCTGGAATAGCGTACAGGCTACTTTTTATCCCGGAAAAATATACGGTTCCCGTGGGATAGATTTCACAAAGATTTCCACGCAAACGAAGTCGCGGGCACCAGCTAGTATGTAATAATTTGATCCCACATGAGGAAACCACGACAATCGGTGAATCACTCAAATAGCACTATCAAGATAATAGCCATCTTAATTTGTAACTGCATATTATGAATGTATGAACTTCCGATCTATAACATTATACGTCACAACCTACGTCACGGCCTACCTCATGCACTAAAGGTACTTGACCTTTAGTATTTGCATGCTCTGATTGATTTAGATGGTAGCAGTGAAACAAACGCGATTGATATAAATATTCACCCAGCCGTTTCGATCAGTCGCTGACAAGCTTCTGTATTGCCAGACGATCACAGCTCTGTACACTACACATACATACCTATGTAGGCTGAGTTTGTAGAATTATATGACTTGAAAACTTTTTACCATCGCCGCAATTTGTTTACCATCGCCGTTTTGAAAATCTATACACCGAAGTCTACCTACACCTATTGACAGTGACACCATTTGCCTTAATTGTATTATATTGTGCCATTCATCCACTTAAGCGTAGAACGTACTTCATCATTTAACGGTCCCATGGCTGGATAGTGGGTTCACAACACTGCGCAGGATGTGAACAGTGTTTCTGCCCGCCAACAAAGTGGCAGGTAATTGCCTTGCTGTCAAAACATCCGACGCACCGACCTGCCAGATTAAACGTATCCGTTAAGTAGGCATTCGCGTATGACAGGCAGGATGAGGATACCACCGCTGCACCGTCTCATGTTTGTGATTTAAAAAATAAACGAATTCCATTTTTTATTTTTGAATCACTGTTCGAAGTGGAATGTTTTTGTGTTTTGCTCTTTGATGTTGCTGTAATTTAATTTAATAAAAATATCTTTTTTTTTTCTTGAAATACGACAATCGGAATCTTATTGCTTCCAAATCTTGCCAGCCAGTTTAATTTCATCCCTTAGATTCAAATTATACTTAATACTAGCAGTTCCCGCGCGGCTTTACTCGCTTGTACATATTTATATATTTTGCGCGGAACCCTAATTCTTTTTCCAAAATAAAAGTAGCCTAAGTTACTCCTTATAACACCAGCTATCTGCCAGTGAAAGTCCCGTGGAAATCGGTCCACCCGTTCCAGAGATTAACCGGAACAGACAGACAGACAGATAGACAGACAGACAATAATTTTAAAAACTGCTTTTTAGGCATAGTTATTGTGCAAAAAACTGTATGAGCTTAAAAAACTATTATTTTGACATTACAAACAGACACTTCAATTTTATTTATTTGTATTGATGTATTGGTAATAAAGCTGAAGAATTGGGTAAGCACGATATTCTTTGGAATCTTCAGTCAGATTCGAAAGTATTTTTTATAGCCCAATTGTTGAGGAAGGTGAAAGACATTTCATATGACGCTATGACTCTTAGGAGCGAATTAGTGACCAGAAACTGGTGAATCTACGGGAAGTCTTTGATCAAAATGCGCAAAATTAAGTTTGACTTGTACCTAAACATAGGTTTACTTACGTCATTTATTCTTATATTGCTTCTTTATACGAGTAAGTGCTTATCATCATGCAGCATTCATATGGCTTACCTTTTTGCGAAATTCAGTTAAAACAAAAGAAAAAGTTAATTTAATATTTGGCTTTTAGCATTTATGGTGAGAAGGAACGCCTTTTTTTCTTATGGAGTCAGTACTATGGTGTTGCTGTCTTTTGTTTGTTTATATAACATGAAAAAAAAAATTATTAATATTTCTACTACCAGTTTCTATAGCTATTCATGAAAGTTATCGTTGCGTATAAAATTGCTCCGTAAGGATTAGACGGGTAAATCTTGTAAGCTAGTTTCGGGGTCGATATGTGTCACCTACCTGTCAAAGAAATATTGAATGATGGTCTATTCAAAGTGAATTAGGTAGCTCTTCTATTATTACCGAAGAAAAGATGTCATTTTTTGACCTATCTCGCACACGGCCGTCTGATCCCAAACTAGGCAAAGCCAGTACTGTGGTAAACAGACTGCTGATAAACATACTTATATATTTCTAAATACGTACATATTATATCACACAATTATTTGTCTTGGGTGGGAATATATTATATTAGTGTTTCTGATTTCGGTTATGGAAAAGGACCTATTAATAGAACTGTTTTTAAGCTGCTGTTGCATTCTATTGGCGGATATTTTGTCAAGGTATCAAATAGGATACGTTCTTCAGGATGGTAGCGTAATGGTTAAAGGGTCGGACTTGCGGGTTTGACTCCCACCTTTTATAGGCATACTCTCAGTGTCACCAGGGACTTTACGAACCCAACTGCCGAACACAAAGTGCGAACCTCTGCGTCTTTTCCCAACTAAGTTGGGGTCGGCTTTCAGTTTAACTATGATACGGCCGAACTTCGATATTTTACGTGAAGCGACTGCCATCAGAACTTCACAACCCCAGTACTAGTACATCAAAGTTCTGTAGTTAGACTAGGTTGTCGGACTTTTTAGGACTCCAACTACCCGTAACGAATGCCACAGATGTTCGTATAGCAACCGGGACCGACGGCTTATCGTGCTCTCCCAGGCACAGAGGTGTCTCAATGTGTTAAGAATGGTCACCCATCCTAAGACTGACCCCCCTAGTATTACTTAATCTTGTAATGTGGCGGATCGTACGAATACAAAGTCCAAACCATACAATTAATTTCGCACCTTATTTGGATTCAATCCACAACGTAGCGTCCCGCGTCGCGTCGTAGCGTAGTGGTACTTAAATCGTCACGGAAGAATACTGCACCTTAGTTATGCAAATTACAATATAGTATACTTTTAATAAGTCTCCTTATTTAAATTACAAATGCAAGTGCAAGATCGCATGTCATACACGTATATTTTTTACTATAATATAAGGTTATCTTAAGTGATTACTGGAAATGCAAATTCTAGGTATTACTGTTCAACAAGATGTTCCTGGAACCGTTCGTCTCGCTAAACATTCACTACAAGACGTACGTTTAATTACGGTCCGTTCGTAACTTGGTACTAGTTCTAGGAGGTGGTTCTCTGGCTGCTAGAACCAAGTTAAGATATATGCTATTTAATTATAGCCTTAGAGACGACTTACACATGTTACATGGTGCCGAGGCTTTATTTTGCTAAAATTAAAAAAAAGAAATTAACTAGAGACTGACAAACTATTGTTATAATATTCATCTAAAAGGAGTTCTTTATTAGGTAAATATCAATAAATAATGACTTGTTGTCGTTAGTTATCGAAATTTAAAAAATAAAAAACAGTCAGTCGTAGGACTGCACGTCAGAAGTGAAAACATAACTTCACAATGTATTTGCATATACATACACACACACATCTGTATATATATAATTAAGTTAAAAATAAAAAGTAGGTAATAACATAATATCTAAATGTATACATACTTACATAGGGTACACTGGAAGGTCTGCTCTTCTGGCCGTTCATAAATGTTTGAATTTCGAATGTTATATATTTTTAAATATAAGAAACTCGCCTACGTTTTACCAATTTTCGATCAGGTCACGTGTTCTGACGCGAGTTTAACATTTTTCACCCATCCCAAAAAGTGCACAACGCCGCTAAAGAAGTTTTTACTTTCGTTTTCAAAAAGGTCGACTATTCAAATGTTTAGCACTGAGAGAAGTCTTCATAAGCTTAACGTTTATGTCTGTCTGTATTGTAAATCCCAAACGGATGGTCTGATCTGAATGCCGTTTCTTTTAAAAAGAAGTTGATTTATCACAGCTTTATTCATGTACCGGTGGTTTTTACTTTATTCATGTACCTACCGGTACCTTTTAATGATTTTGATTAAATAATGTATTCTCAGCATGCTTTGTTAAAATGATATTAGCAAGCTGTCCTTAAGTGCAACGTTGTCTCCCCCTTGTCACAGCGAATCACTCTCCAGAGTACTGCGTTGGACTAGATTACAGTGAATGCAAAAGTTGCTCCCAGCATATAATTTACTTTGAACGCCTAGGTCTTTCAATAACTGTCGGTTTAAATAAAGGTACATAATTATACAAATTACCACTATTAAGTTCGGTAAGTTGTTGGAAATTGCATAAAACTTAACTTCGCTTCTATATGATATCTATAGTATCAACTACTACTGTGTGGCACCCGATGAATCTTTTGGAAAGGATTTTTATGGAGGATCCTATTGGCGGGGCTCATTTGTGCAAGCTAGACAGAAAACTCCCGAGAAAGTTGCATAAAGCTGGGTATGTTATTCAAAACTTAGCAGCGATTTTATCAAATATTCGACGTTGATCGACCTTGTAATGTACGTTCTTCTCGATTCAATTTAGTTAATGGGGGAATATACAGTGTCTCAGTTCCTCTTCAGCGACATGCGCAACTGACCTGACAACTATCTTCAACCCGATCAAGTCAAGATCCCGGTCAAGAATTTACGTATTGTAAAAAGCAGAGTCAGCTATAGCTAGACTTTTTTTTCGACGAGCCGAACTCATAATTTTTGCAATAAAAGGAATGATAATTTCTCGTTAAATAATGATATTAAATCATTATATTATGTTTGTGTTTATTAAAATAATAGTGTGCTACAAATATAATTATACAATGAAGTTGTACGAGAGCGTAAAAAATCAAAAATCAGTCTTTGTTTAGGAGGTTCTCACGACAAAGTTTCTGAATACGTCAATTTAAAAACAAAAATATTTAAAATGTTGGATAATTAAATTTACTATATTCATCCTAAGTCGTAATCTCATATCGTCTATCTCCTACCATTCTTACTTTTAATTATTTGAATTAACGAATGAAGTGAATTATTACGTACATACAAACTCACCCCTTCAACAACACCGACTTCAACAAAAAAAACTATTCCATAAAATACTTATACTTATATGGTTTCCTCATGGATACCATTGTCAGAACTGGACCAAATTGAAATGGGACCACACGGGAAGCACCAGCTTTCAAATAAAAAAGAATCATCAAAATCGGTTCACCCAGTCGAAAGTTCTGAGGTAACAAACATAAAAAAAACATACAGTCGATTTGAGAACCTCCTCCTTTTTTGAAGTCGGTTAAAAATTGGTTGTTTTGATACAATGTGCGGTAATAATTACAATAGTAATATGATCGATTATGTTAATAATAAATACAAACGAGTAAATACCAGTTATACAGTAACAGTAGTTTCACGTTTGTTAGTTTCCTGGCGTTATGACCTTTAGCCAAAGCGGAATTTTAGTGGATTGTATATGTCTTCTAGCCAGAGAAATATCTTTCAATAAGAAGCCACCTGGAACAGAAGCAATAAAATCAATAAAATTACGATAATTACAAAGCCTTATTGGAACTTAATATTTATCATCACCGACCAGCTATATATTAGTGTACGGTTCACCTGCACAAGCGCGTATCACTGCAGGTGTCTGTGCCATGACTTTTTTTTTAAAAGAAAAAGTTATAGATAGCTCGTACACACCTGTTTGCAATTAACCGCTGTCGGGTATCAGTGAATTTCTTCGAAAGTGTATGCTAATGTAGACGAGCCGTACTCAAAACTTAAGTATGTACTTAACACGTTTAAGTGGTAGTATTGCAACCGTACCGGCTCTGCGCTGTCTCTCAAACATGTTGGGTTAACAATAATTAGGCGGTGTGTCTTTTAAAGCTTTTGAGCAAAGAATATAAGTGCAGAAGTGACTTTACGGTTGGGGCGTTTATGGCATACTCAAACTACATCTTTAAATTAGAGAAGTTTATTCAAATTCGTCAAATACTTTTGATATTTTTGAAATATCGATTAAAATTAAATTCTTAACGAATTATTTCAAAATCTAAATGGCGCGACGTTTGTGATTCCCGACTATTGCAAATATTTGTGTTGCTGGGTATTTCTTTTTTTAATATGTAGGTATGTATTTACAAACCATAATGTATCTTTGTATGTTTATCCGTGTTCTAAAACCCATAGCAAAATCCCTGCTTAGCTTGTGTCTAAAAAACGCTGTGTAATATGTTCCATGGTATAAAAAAGAACTGTCAGTCGTAGGACTGCATGTCATCTATTTGCCTGAGCGTGACGGTCACGCGAGTTCAGTGCTTTTTCTCTATACCAAAAGTACCCAACGTGCCCAAAGAAGTTTTCACTTCAAAACGTGATGCCATCTACTAGTGACATCATCATAAGTACATACATTCCGGTATCCTTTTTCTCTTTCGTGTCGTTAATTTTGTCACTACGTATAGTTTACAAGTTTATTAAAGGAAAGATAACACTTCCACAGACAAATTAGTATATTGTTTTTGTTAAACTAATTTTATTTTTAAAGATGAATTAATAAGGAGCTGACAAAGCTCAATGTTTAGATTAGCGCCCTCTAGTGGATCTATGTATGTATTATTAGCGTGACGGTCACGAGTTCAGTGCTTTTTCCCCATAGCAAAAGTGCACAAACGTGCCTAAAGAAGTTTTCACTTCAAAAATACATAGGTATATTTTATCATTAGGACAAATATTGTGGTTGTAATAACACTAGCCGAATTAATTCAATACAATATAGTTTTGTATTCCAACCGCATACAATCCATATGAATGTGAACGTGTGGTAGAATTTGTATGACGATTGCTGCCGTGATACGATACGCGGTTTGATTGTAAACCGATCGCTTGGTTAAAATTTATTCTTGTGAAGGCTATCTATAAGAAAGAGTATCTCAATAGCGTAATTTAATTGTAACAACTATCGCATTTAAAATTATATTTAAAAAGTCTTAGATATATTTACCAAGTCTAAAAATAGCGTATTGTAAAAATAGTAATCATATCATATTTAGTTAATTAGTTGATAATTATAATGGATCTTTCCAATTTTTCGTAAAATGCTTTTACAAATTATGTTAATGTCCTAAAGTGGCTTCATTAATATACTTTGCCCAAACTTACATTAATGCAACAATTACAATAGTGAATAGTATTAAGTCACGCTCCGCTTAGAAGACAAAATGTGCTTAAAACCTTAATATGCATAATTTAAAATTGTCTATTTGATTATTAGGGTCCCTTTAATAGCCTCAATCATCGATGGTTATAAATTATAGTGTAATTTTAAATGCACTTTTTTTACTCGGCTATCTTTTTTATGTTCTAAATTATGACTCAATCAACAGATTGCGTGCTTATTTATTCATTTGAATGAATAACTAAATTACTATCTAAAATTAGCATTAGTATCTATAATTGCTTTTCATTTTACCCAACGTGTTTAAACACAAATTACTCAATAATGGAGAAACGAATCTAAGTAATTATTAGTTGCGTTGATTTATGATTAAATATGCATATCATATCATCACGTATTCTGTATTAAATATGTATATGCACAACTTGAGAACGCATTCGCGGCATGGCTAATTAGTTTTCTTAAGATAGATATTAAATATTTATACATAATTGTTGCAAGACATGATTAAATCTTAGCTCTTTTTATAATTCGCTGTTTAAAAGTTGTTGATTCTGTATGAGTAAATACATAACCTGAATTAATGTACATTCCCTGTGAGCTTTTATTCTGATTTTATTAATTTTTTATTCGATAAAATGAATATACTTACATGTAAAATTATATATTATAAAATTATATATAATTAATACTGAATTTAAAAAGCAACAAACAAAGAATTACCTCCCAAAAAATTGATCTAATCTTTTAATCTAATAAAAAGAAAAAATTATAACTGGTTATTGATAAGTACTAATTAGTACTTACCGAAGTACCAATTAGTACTTATCAAAGTGTAAACTAGCCCTTAAGTTAATACATATTTCCGCATTTACATAACTTTCAACTTAATCTTTGCCTCGCGATGCGATTGCGTTCCCACGTGTTGTGACTGTATCAATATTTGTTTCTACGTGCATTATCAGCTGTTATATCCGCACCGCTTAATCGACCACGCATTACTATAGCCAGAGACGCCGACAAAAGGAAAAAGGGTTTTGAAATAAGGATGACATAAATCGACCACTTGTCATTTTAACTTTATTAATCTTCCTGTAGATGTATATCAGAATCTGTTAAGCAATCTGGACGTTAACTACTCTATTTTGAGTTGACAATACACACTCTTTACTTACTATTGTTATTGAGGTATAGGATTTTGTTAAGGAGTATTATTTTGCCCGTTCATAGTCTATTCGGCTAATATATATATATCAATCAATCAATTAGCCTATTCTAGTCCACTGCTGAACATAGGCCTCTCCCAATGTGTGCCATAGTACCCGGTCCTCCGCCTTCCGCATCCAGTCCCTCCCAGCTACCTTCCTCAGGTCGTCGGTCCATCTAGCTGGGGGGCGTCCTACCTACCATTTACCGATTCGCGGTCTCCACCGCTCTGAGATCCGCTTGCTCCAACGGCCATCGGTCCTTCGGCATACGTGGCCAGCCCATTGCCACTTAAGCGTGCTTATTCTTATTAATATATATACCGTTACATGAAATATAGATTGGTTCCAGCAAGTTCCTCATTTCATTGAGTTTCGGTTTTGAAATAATCATATTAGATATATTTCAAGTATAAGTAGATATCTCATGTCCTCGATTCATCTAAAACACATCAACATTAATAACCGAACAGTTATCTAACACTCTGTTCATTTTCCTTTAAATACAGTCCCAGCCATATCCTTATTTGTGCAAGTCAATTCACTGCAATTTGCTTCTGCCCTCAATTGACATTTGTTATCCTAAATGAAACCATCCTGGCGTAGGAAAGTGGGTTCACCATTCCTGCGTTCCTGGGTGAAATTACATGCTTGTACTAAATCAATTAGACTATCCTGTGAGGAAATTCAATTGTCGTTATCAACTATAGGAATGTTAGCTGTAATTGAAAACTGCTCCCTATAGTTGGGTTACAGTTTGACATCCGCGGCTATAGTTGGTTGTATATGGTGTATTGTATTTAAGGATCCAATTATTTATCTACTGTTAGTCAAGATATGCTTATTGAAAATCAGTACAGTCGTCTAAAACGTGTATTCGCCTGCTTTTTCAGTGTGTAAAGAATTCATTTATTTATTATTTGCGGTACTGCACCATTTTAAGTTGTCCTGAGTCTCTTCTGCGTTATGCCTATGGATTTATATGAAACTAGCTGTGCCCGCGACTTCGGCCGTGTGGAATAGTGTATTTATATCGAAACAACAGCCTAAAAATAAGTTTCAAGCATCTAACTCTAAATAGGACGATACTTCCATACAAATTTTCATCCCCACCTTTCAACCCCTTACACACCTTTTTTCGCATTAAAAAGTAGCCTATGTTCTTTCTCAGGCTCTAGACTATCTGTGTACTAAATTTCATTTAAATCGGTTCAGTAGTTTTGGCGTGAAAGGGTGACAGACAGACAGAGTTACTTTCGCATTTATAATATTAGTAAGGAAGTAAGGATTATTTCATTCCCCTTCACATGGTTGAATATATACATGCGCTAATGGACATGTTTTTCCTTATGTGCTTACAGTATTTTTTTCAAATACCGCTTCACGCGAAAAAAAATGAACAACAGTTTCGTAATTGTAGTAATTGAGACTTTGGTGATAAACTTGTCGATATATATGTTTATTACAAAAATCAAAAACATTTTCAGCATATTCATTACAATGCAATTTTGATCTTTGTGCTGTAAACGAATTTAATCTAAACTTGCTATTTGCTGATTAGTATTAAACTTCATTGAATTCAAGGAACATTTTTCACACCGTTTGCGTATCTAACCTGTTTAGCCGATTACGGTCGACACCCATAAACGAGCTTCACGCAGCATTAACGTAATCCGATGGTGTGCTACCTACGCTTGCCCTGCATTTTCGCATCAATTCACTGCATTCTTATTACTTATAATTCTGCATTGACTCCTGCTGAGGATGTTACGAAATAACCACATCCGTGCATCTAATTGTCCTACCAACGAGCGATCTGAAAGGCCAAAGAGGAAACTGCCTATATAATTGATGAGTTATTAGCAAAATAGGATCGCATAAAAAGCTATTGCAAGATAATAGTCTAATTGTGGATACATACATTTTATTTGAACTGGGACAAATGTTAACAATAGTTAGTTTTTGTATAATAATAACATGGCTTATCTCGAATTATTAGATAATCTTGCGGTTCAATAATGAAGCGGATATCTAGATAAACACGTCTTTGTTCAGGCAGCGATAATCGAATTCCTAAGATAGACCTCTTATATCAACAACAGACAGGTGTCCCAATCTCTAAAAAGTTGACGTTATTACAACATCATCCGAAAATAAAAATAAAGAAAACCTGTAAGCATCTCAATCGAAAGACTACAAAATCTGAATCCTTTAGCAGGAAGTGTCCACTTAAATTAGGACAAAGATGTGGACAGGATTCATAAATCAACATCGGGCCTTATCTCTGTCTAATGAAATAAAACTCTTTAAAGCATCGTCTTCCGAGATGGGAAATATAATTAATGCTCTGCACAAGATTTACGAGTTCTTAATGCTACGCCTCCGCGATTTGAACTTACCTTTATCGCGATATCTTTACAGGTACTTTACGACTAAGTTCTCTTCCCTGCTTAAATTCAACTCTACTGCGTCGACATACGAGTTGTCGTCATGTAGATCCTATTGCAAAATGTAAGCCTTTAGCTCAACCTCCATGAAATACAATTTGCGGCGACGACAAAATGAATGAGTTCTGTGCACCTTATGGTTTGTTCTTGTCAGCTCGGTCCATTTGTAAATTTTGATTCATAGCGACAGTGACAAATATTGCAATTAGCATTACTTATACCTTGGCAAAGCTTTTACATTGCCATTTCATATCTTTATGACATTATAAATATTGCTTGTGTAGTAAATACTTCTCAATGAGTTATTACTTTAACATATGCGTTTGAAAGGGCATTCTCAGTTTCAAATCTATCCGCATTGTAGTAATTGTTATTCTACTTCCTTTTGAATTCTATAAAGTTAAAGAAATTGCTTCGAGAGCTTTGATATTATCTGCAGTATGACTTTTCATTAATGATGGGGTTGGCACAGACACGCCCGTTATGCCTCTACGTCGTGCACATTACGATAATGCCATTCGAGTATTCGATATTGTATTTTAATTGTAGTATTGTGTTATGGTTAGAAGAAGTGTTATACTTTTATGGGTAAGAAAACCTAAGGCATTCATTTCTAATTTTGGTAATTTTCACGAGTATTGAATTAGGTCATGTATATGTATATAAAATATTGGAGCCATTCTTTGGAGGTCTCTCTATACTAAATTATTCCTAATTTAGTTAAGATACTTGTAATACTTTGTTCTGTTGTGAACTTGTGATATCGAATTAGATTTAGAGTTCAAGTAGCACCAAATCAGATTCTGACATTAACAAGTTTAAGTCTGTCTGTCAAGTGAGGCTGAGGTCGACTGTATTGTTGCTGAGAGGCTGTTTGACTTAGTTTAAAGTTTCTGATTTAAAACAGTTTTAGGAATACTAATACAGCAATTTTTTTTCATTATGCCTGTTATGAAATTACTCGTATTTCGGTTTATGTTAAGTTTAATATTTATTAAGACTGATGATGAAGAAAATCGCATTCAACAGGATTGTAAATAAAACATTAAATTAAATTCGATAATTACCATTGATTGATGATTCAAAATGTTTATTCTGTTTAGAAGAAACTTTTATTAATGATACAAAAGCGATAGACAGGAGGACTTGTGACGTTAAATGAGTTTATATGCGTCGTTTCCTGAGATGCATCGAAGATTACACTTATAATTTCTTACGCAATGAATAAGACTCAGTGAAGAATTTAAATGCTCGAGCCGAATTAATATGCACGTATCAGTATGTTCGTCATACAAGAAAATATCACCTTACCACTTTCATTTAATAGCTTTTGTAATAGATATATAAATACCTTTATCAGGTACTAAAGATTTCGTGACAGAAAAACACGACGTAGATTGGAACATAAATTTTATAAAAAATTATAGTGAAACGGATGAAAAGAAAGTGATGAGCTATTAAATAGAAATAATTGATCGTAAAAAAGGTAGTGACACTGATTAGTACGGAAGTGATAAGATCGTTGCTCAAATTTTATAGAGTAAGAATTTTACGGTTCCAGTCGTAGAGCTATATAGGCAGAGACGAAAAAGTGCCATGTGCCATGATCCTGACATACAGGTCGCACTTCCTCCACATCCACAGCTAAGTCAAATCTTCAGGATTATCTACAGAACTTGGCAATAATTTAGATTTCAATTCTTTTGTCGGCGTAGTCGATAACCACGTATATTCTTAATATTGAACTTGGCTCCCATTTTCACATAAATATATTTGATAGGATATCATTACTTTTCTAAAGAAATTATTATTTTTCATCATTCAAAAGTGATCTGTAAAATTAACATTTTTCCTGCGTTTACGTTGTATAGTTTTCTTTATTGTGCTCTCTTGTACATTTTCTTGAACATTAGAAATATTAGAGGGCATTGCCCATTCATTGATAAATCCTTCCTTACGTAACCTACATTTTTGGTAGTGATTCTGTACATTGTCAAAGTGTCTGTTAAAAGTTAGTAAAAATTCCCTATTTTCTGATTTTTTCCTTTGCATACACACAATTACCCAGCTGGACGCGAAATTTCAACTTTCTAGGTCATCGGGAAGTGGGTTAGGTTTTTGATCTATATGTCAGTCAGTGATAAGAATGCCGATTTTTAAACGATAATATCTCAATGACTGTTTAAGCTGTATTTATGAAATTGGGGTTCTACTTAATCTACGGGGTTTTAATAAATAAACAAAAATTCAAGTATTTATATTAAATAGATTATAAGTTATTAAGCGGTCAAAAGTGACTCCAAATGGTTCGTGTAATAAAACACACGGTTGCTACGTCGCCAGTTCATTTTTCTTGAACTTGGCTTGACACGCTGCTGCGTGTCTAGATTTTGTCAATCAGTTCAACTATCCCTAGAGTACAGCAGTCCTTTTTTGTGTCTGTCCTTTTCTGTACCACTGTAAAATTTCGTGATGATCAGTTTATTAATTAAGGCGTGAAAGCTTAACAAGCAAACTCAAGTTTGCAAAGGTTTCTTCTAACAGTAAAATACATAGAAATTGCGTGATTATGACTATTGTACAGAAGGTCATTATCGGCAACAGCACTTAAACGCCAGATAACCAAGGAGGTGCCTCATCCTCTTAATCAGTGTTTCCCAAAACAAAAATTTAAAAATACTCTGTGTGTTCCTTACCTTATGCTCCGGCGCATTCAAACGTTCATTAGTATTACCAATGTCGATGTTATTTACTTTTATAATAATTAATGTAGTTTCTTTTCTATTTGTAAACAGCCAGGGTTAACCAAATGCTTGTACAGCTTTGATCTACCGCCTCTAAATGTCTTTATAGAAAGTAATTTGTAAAGTTGTATTTGAATAGAATGAAAGTCATATTTAGAGTAGTTTATGTTTTGTTTTATTTAGGCCTGATCTATACACATGACTCACGGATTGTTTTAAACGGTTATTGTTATAGTAAATCAATCAACTTCTAGGTAAATCTAGATCGATGAGTAACGGCTAGTAAGGAAGACTTAAGCATTCGGGTCCGGTCCGAGATAATATGCTGGGACTCTGTGTTTGTGCAATGATTTGCAGTGGAAATAAGCCAATGAAAATATAAATATATTTACAATTACATCTAAAAATACGTGAATTGTCGCTCGACGGGATTACATTGATACTTGATAAGCATTTTCTTTTCAACTTTCTTGTGTAGAACTAGACGAAATTATTTTTCAACTACACTCGGGAGCAATGAACCTGAGTCACATAAAGACACCTGAAAATCAGAGAAACAAACTGTTTATTAGACAAATAAATACTTCTTTGATGAATGCAATAAAATTTCTTGGTTGTTGTAAAGTTATGAGGAGTCTGAGAATATTCCCGAACATCGTATAAGAAACTTGGTGTCTAGCACGCCAAACCGCATAACCGCAGTAGTGGCAGCACGTGAAGGTAACTCAAAAAACTAAAATCTTAGAAAATTGTGAAGTTGTAGAAAAATAGTTTTTTTTAAGATGACATTGGTTATTTTTGCTTTTTGTTCATGTTTATAAAAAAATACAAAGTGACAAAAAAATGTTATTACTTTCATTTATCCAACCAATTTATTCCATTAAGGTAGCATTCCCAGTCTCCAAGATTTTCAGGTATCGCGGGTTCGTACCTTTAAGTGACCTGGATTCATTGCTCTCGAGTGTAGTTGAAAAATTTACGATAACAAGTTTACGATTAGATGGAACAAGGCGCGGCGCCTCTAGCGGCCTGCTGCATAAAGTCTGACCTTATAACATTCTGTTTGACTGTGGTTTAAACAAAGGCCTGAAATCCGGGATTTATTACGTTTATGGTCAAAAGACTTACCTACTTACATTTATGGCCAGTCAAAGACATGTGAAAGTTTTATTGTTAAGGCACACTTTTCAACTTTATATTCTGTGTCCCTGTTTAGTGAGAGCGGTTTTTAGTCTTATCTGACGTCTGGTTTACTTACAGATATCTGGTATACTTTGAAATCAAAGGAATGCGCTTTTATTCGATTTGGTTAGGGGACGAAGGATTTTGGGACTGTTTGTGTATCTTGTGTAATATCCTATTTGTTTTTTAAAGTAAAAACTTCTTTAGGCACGTTGGACACTTTTGATATGGGGAAAAAGCACTGAACTGTGTATAATATAAGTAAGTATATAGAGTGTGAAGTTATATTTTCACTTCTGACGTGTAGTCATACGACTGACAGTTTCTTTTTTCAAATACTGTGCTTCAACAATATCTATCGACAAGAAGTGTTGTTTACTAATAATTAACACAATACAACTATCTTGTCCCAAATGAGCGATTTATTTACATTTGTTAATGTTTTAGATTCAATATTAGGGTCATCATCATCAGGTGGTTAGCGTCACTTGTACGGACTTGTACCTACCTATGCACAGAATGTTTATAACAGTAGAGGTATTGGAAACTGTGACCGTGGCGAGTGGCGAGGAGGCAGCGAAAGCGATGATACAGTAGGAAAAGCTATAACCAAGAAATAGTTCAGTGTACTAGTCTACAAATTGTATGTAAACTGTTTTAGTTTAACTAAGGTATTGCTTAAATATGGTTACCAAAATACGAACTTGATATTAACGAGAAGAAAAAGTTTTGTACTTACTACAAAGTTTTAATTTGAGATAAAGTTTATCCATAGAAACATACTCCACTCCAGAAGTGCCGAGTAAAAATAAAAAATTATATCTACTTAATACATTAAATAAAATACAACATTTTATTGTTTACGTTTTTACTGTCAATGTCAAACACATACTAGAATATCCTTTGTTTTTAAACACTTTCACAAAAATAATAGATTATACAGATAATTATGCAGTCTTTTAAAAAAACATTACATTCCTACTTTCGAAACTCGACCTCCACAGTTTAAATAATTAGGTATATTTATTAACTAAACGGATTATGCGGTGCAAAGTCAGCAAAGTGCCTGGAATGAGCCGATGTCAGCACTTAACACGGTATTCACTTCAACAAATTATCATTCCATATTTAGGTAGGTATAACAGATACCGTAATCGCAAAATGCGAAAATTTCCAATAATTGATTTGATCATTTCGCAGTATTTATAAGCACAAGCATCTTTATTTAAGTAGGTATATTCAGATGTGAGCAGGGTTTCTACCACTGAGTCATTAATCATCGCCATAATCAGATCACTGCCACTCACTACCTCACATGTCTATTTACAGAATACGCAACTCGCTATATCGCGAGTCTATCGATGTCACATGGAAACCTAAGACATTATGAATTAATAGCAAAAGTTTTTAAGATCATGTTTGATAATTGCTTCATAATTTCCTATTCATATTTTAATGCCCGACAGGTCAAGTCAGGGTCGTAGCTACCCCTCGGATCACCTGTATATCCGATTTGAGCTCTCCCAGACCCAGGACCCCAGAAGGGGTCACACGGCGCGGCGTTCTTCCCGCTTCCCGCGGTGGGCTGTTTCAAAGTTGGACAGGGACCTACTAGAGGAGGCAGCCATCATTTACTCTTGGCTGTCTCCGCGGCCTCTGACTGAGGAGGTAGACATGACGGGGGCAGACCACTTTCGCGATGCGATTACGCAGACTTGCGATGCGGCCATGCCCCGCGTCCGAGGTCGTCGGCCTCCAAGGAAGGAGGTCTACTGGTGGTCCCAGGAGTTGGCGGACCTCCGTGCGGCCTGTACTCGTGCCCGGAGGTCCTATACTCGCAGCCGGCGGCGTCACCGCGAAGAGGGGGAAGAGGACCAGCTTCATGAGGAGTACCGAGAGGCGCGGGAAACTCTGAAGCTGGCCATTAGCCGTGCCAAAGAAGGAAAGAGAAAGGAGATGCTGGAGGGTCTCGATCGTGACCCCTGGGGTCGCCCATATCGCGCGGCGCAACAAAAGCTCCGCGCGTCGGGCCCCCGTCGGCCCCTTACGGAGACTCTCCAGCCCAGCTTCCTGCAGGAAGTGGTTGAGGGCCTTTTCCCGCAACGGGTGGAGCACGTACCCCCGTCGATGGCCCCCTTGCCGGAGACGACGGGGAGGACGAGGATGATGGTGTTCCGCCCGTCACGGAGGCGGAGGTAGGGGCGGCTGTTCTACGGATCCGTTCCAAGAACACCGCCCCCGGGCCAGACGGGATCCCTGCCCGAGTGTTGGCCCTAGCCCTCGACCACATGTCCGACCGCCTCAGGGAGGTGTTCGACACTAGTTTGGCGTCCGGACGCTTCCCTGACTGCTGGAAGAGCGGGAAGCTGGTACTTTTAAGGAAGCCGGGACGGCCTACCGACTCGGTCGCGGCCTACAGGCCCATCGTGTTGCTGGACGAGGCGGGTAAATTGTTTGAGAGGGTCCTCTCTGCCCGCATCGTCCGGCACCTTGGCGAGGTCGGCCCCGATTTGTCGGACGCCCAATTCGGTTTTCGAGCAGGGCGTTCGACGGTCGGTGCTGTGTTGCGCCTGAGGGCCGTGACCGAAGAGGTAGTGAGCTGTGGCGGCGTGCTGTTGGCGGTGTCGTTGGACATCGCCAACGCGTTCAATAGTCTGCCATTCAGCTGCATCAGGGAAGCGCTCCAGTATCACGGAGTGCCAGGGTATCTGAGGCGGCTAGTGGCAGACTATCTCGAGGAGCGTACCATCATGTACGAGGACCGAGATGGAGTTTTGAGTCGTCGGCCCATGTCGTGCGGTGTTCCGCAGGGGTCTGTCCTTGGACCACTCCTGTGGAACATGGGATACGACTGGGCCCTTCGAGGCGACTTCCCCCCCGGGCTCGGCGTAATTTGTTACGCCGATGACACGTTAGTCACAGCCCGGGGGGTGAACTTTCAGGAGGCGGCGCGCTTGGCCACCAGGGGAGTCTCTCTGGTGGTCGGGCGCATCGAGGCGCTGGGCTTGCGGGTGGCCCTGGATAAGACGGAGGCCCTTTTATTCCATGGGCCCCGTCGTGGTCCACCCCCTGGCGCCTCTATCGTAGTTAACTCGGTCCTCGTACCGGTTCAGGCCCACATAAGGTATCTGGGCCTAATCCTCGACGGTAGGTGGCTCTTCGACGAGCACTTCCGACAGCTTGCTCCGAAGCTGGTCGGCGCTGCGTCCGCCCTTGGGCGACTCTTACCCAATTTGGGTGGACCCAGCGTCGCTACAAGACGGCTGTACACGGGGGTTGTCCGGTCAATGGCACTGTACGGTGCACCGGTGTGGGCGGGAGCTCTGACCGCCCAGAATAGGGCGCGCCTCTGGCGCCCTCAGAGGGTTATGGCGGTTAGAGCCATACGCGGATACCGCACCGTGTCGACGGAGGCGGCGTGCGCGTTGGCCGGGACTCCCCCGTGGGATTTGGAGGCGGAAGTGCTCGCCGAAGTATATCGGCGAACGGCTGAGTTCCGGGCGGGAAGCGGCAGTCGGCCCCCGCCCGAAGAGGTACGCGAATGGCGTGAGGCCGCTCGCCGAGCCACCATGGCTCGTTGGTCGTCCCGGCTGGAGGCTCCACGTGCTGGCTTTGCCGCCGTGGAGGCGCTCCAGCCGGTCATCGTCGAGTGGGCAGGGCGGCAGCACGGGACCCTTTCCTTCCGACTGACGCAGGTCCTTTCCGGGCACGGCTGCTTCGGGAAGTACCTGCACTCGGTCGCTAGGAGGGAATTGAGTCCCGCCTGTCACCACTGCGACTGCAGTGAGGACTCGGCTCAGCACACGCTGGCGGTTTGCTCCGCCTGGGCGACGCAGCGTCGGGCCCTCACTGCGGTCATCGGAGGGGATCTCTCGCTACCGGCCGTCATACGCTCCATGGCCGGTAGCGACAGGAATTTTACCGCGGTCGCGACCTTCTGTGAGGAAGTCATCTCGCAGAAGGAGGCGGCGGAAAGGGTCCGGGAGGACGACCTCCACTCGGACCTAACTCGCCGCCGGCGAACCGGGCGGCGGAGGCGCGCTTACCAGCGCCTCATGCCGCCCTGAGTGTGGCCGCGGGTGGACGGGACGGGTTTTCCCCTCCACCCGCTGTAGTGGCTCCCCGCGAGGAGCGAGGAGGCGGCGTCCGCGTGTGCCTGGACGTCGCCTAATTGAGAGGATTTTACCGGAAGGTGGTGCCCGCGCTTTTGCGGGCAGGCGCTAGGAGGGTTCCGGATGTCTTAATAAAGCAGTTCCCGGATCCCTCCTACTTAAGGCGCAGTACGGCACACCGTGTGGTTTTAGTCGGTTCGATTCCGACACACCGCCCCACCGAAAACCCCGGTGGGGTGACGGCCCGAGGGGGTTTCCACACGCACAAAAAAAAAAAAAAAAAAAAAAAAGGGTCGTAGCTACCGCCGTATCAGCCGTATCAATAATACGGGGCCCCCGGGCTGCAGAGGCCCCTAACGTGTATAAGCAAAAATTAGTAAAATGTTATCCACAATGTCACTTAATCTCGTACTTCCCGGAATAAAACATAAAAAAACTGTCATACGTGCCTATAGATAGAGTTTTCACTTCAGAAATGACAAAAGTAAAAAAAGCATCCTACATCGGTTATTGCGGAATTTACCCGTTTAAAGCAGTTTTGTTTCTTTTGTAAGAAATATTTACCCTTCATTTGGGCCCCCCAACTAATTTTGATACAGGGTATGCCCCTCCAAGGTACGCTACGCAACTGGGTCAAGTATCTTTTTCAAACAGAAAATTGCAGTCAAAAAACACCAACTCCATATTTCTGTTTCGATAAGTAATTAAGTTTGTCAGAGTTTAGCGGGTTAAGGTCATTAAATAATAACGAACAATAGATCTAATGGACTAAACACTTTCTCCATTCCTTTCTTTTCTAGGAAAGGTAGTTCTTCTCTAGTACTAGTAATCGGTAGAGAGTGGAAACTACTTTACTATTAAAGTTTGTATGAGTTACATACAAATTTTAATATGAAAGATTTCTAAGACCGAACATAAAACTCTGTTTCCTTCTTATTATGTTCACTTTCCTCGCTGTTAAACATCTTTGGTAATATGATTTCCTTCTTAAAACTCGAATGTTAAGACCGCTTAATTACATCCACGTACATGCACCTTGTGTTATTTGTTAGGCATTTATATATATTCATATACATTTATATTATTGTTTAGTATTCAATCTTAGAAGAACATGTTCTAACAGATTTATTACAAGTGTCTATTAGACGAGGTAGAACACACGCATTGATTTAATTATATTGGCAAATCTTTTGGTCCTGCGCGACTAGACCGAAATGGCCGCCTCATCAAAATGCTCTTTAGATACCCTATTATCTTTTATATTGTTATTCATAGCGCCAGGGCTATATTTTGATCTGATTTATAGCTTGTGTCCAATTTTATTATCTATAAACTCGTTAACATACAATGCAATCACGTTTTTTGGTTATGCATCGAATTTAAAGACTTGTATGCTGCCCATATTTGCAATTAATGAATTGTCAATTTGGGACCTAATAGTTAAAATGAATTGTGTTGACAGATAGAATAATAATAATTACTTGACACACCTCACACACGGCCGCCTGATCCCAAACTAGGCAGAGCCTGTACTATACTTATATGTACTATACATTTCTAAATACATACATATTATAGATAAATTATACCCAGACACAGAACAAATGATCATGCTCAACACACAATTATTTATCCTGGATGGGAATCGAACCTACGTCCTCTGGCTTAGCAGTCAGGGTCACTAACCAATAGATCAACAGGCCAGTCAAAAAAAAAGAAAAATAATAAATAAATGAACGTTCTATTTTTATTCATACGGGAAATCGAGTAAGTCCTACCACATTGTTGGATATCGAATATTTCTTTATTTTTATGGAATTGTTAATGCATTACGTAAGCTTGCGCCATGCTTAGTGTGGTTTAGGCCTTCTTGGTGGTCGTTTGAGAACATCATGTTTAGCCTTAATTCTATATGTTTAGTATTCAAGAAGTGTTGTGGAATGGAAAAAAGGATATTGTTATGTGTTTATGTTTAGTTTCTGTAATAATAGGTACTTGAAATTGGCGAATTATACATGAAGTCTCGTTACGAATTCTAATAGTATTTAACAACTATGGACTCGTTCTTTACTTACACCGTATTTTTTCATTAGTGCTTTTTTATGGTATAGGGGGCAAACGAGCAGACGGGTCACCTGATGGTAAATGACTACCGCCGCCCCTGGGCACCTACAACTCAAGAGTCACAAGTGCGTTGCCGCCCTTTAAGGTGAGGGTAGGGGAAGAGGGGGGAGAGGGGAAGGACAGAAATAGGGAAGATGGGGGAGAGGGAAGGGTTAGGGCCGGCGAAAAGCAAAAACATTGCTTCACTGCCGGTTTTAACACTGCTTTGTCTACCCATGTAACTACTTGTATTTTTTCTTTTTTTATTACTTTATATAAGTAGGAAATGTGGGCCAACATTTATACTGATTCTGACAATAAATGTTAGAAGGCCTGGAAGGTTTTCGATAGACCTCGCCATAAAACCTTCATGGTTCGCTTCAGATTACTTTTCATTTGTAATATATCGACCGATATCTCTCGATTTCAATAAAATACAACCAGCTGCAGTAAGATACAACAGTTGTGACGAGAGTTATTTTAATAGTACCAAAACAGTCATAACTTGGAAACGTTTATTAAGATCAATGATCGTCTTGCAACTCAGTGGGTGCAATGGAACAATTTTGATTAATCGGTCGTTTTAATAGAATAGTCTGTTGTAGAAGGGGCGACAGTTTCATAGCTATTTTAGGTTTGGTACAAATGTTTAATAGTTTTAATATTCTTTATATAACAGAAAAGGTATATAGTGCATTCATATACTTGTAGATATGAAATTCCTACAATATTACTTTACTATCAAAATGCGAAAGCTTGGATGATTCGATGTTTGCTACTCAATCACGCTATTGGCACAGAGACAGATTATAGTCTGGAATAGCACATAGGCTTTTTATCCCGGAAAAATGTAGTAGGCACGACTAGTATATACTCAAAGACCAAAAGACTTGTTTTATTATTATTTAGTAGATATTTATAGAGACTAATATTTTTTAATTCTTTTTGTAAGACGAATATGAAACATCTGTTATATAATATTGTTCATGTCAAACGTTTTGCACATTTTAATCAATACATGTACAAATAAATAAAATTGAAGTGTCTGTTTGTAATGTAATAACAGCTTTTAACTAAATGTATCTGAATGTTTACTCGGCAGCTCGGCACTTATACCAAAAAAATCAATTCTTATTTTTTTTTGTCTGTCTGTCGGTCTGTTTGTTGGATCTCTGGAAATCTTCAGGATTATCTACAGAACTTGGCAATAATTTAGATCACAATTCTTTTGTCATCGTAGTCGGTAACCACGTATATTCTTAATATTGAACTTGGCTCCCGTTTTCACATTTATGTTTTTGATGGGATACCTATCATTACTTTTTGTAAATGAATAATTATTATTCATCATATTCAAAAGTGATCTGTAAAATGAACATTTTTCCTGCGTTTACATTGTATGGTTTTCTTTTTTGTGATATTTTGTAAATTTTCTTGACAGAAATATTAGAGCGCATAGCCCATTCATTGATAAATCCTTCCTCACGTAAACTTTTTATTTTTTTTATCGTGTGGAAACCCCCACGGGTCATCACCTCGCCGGGGCTGGCGGTGAAGTGGTATGTCGGAATTGAACCGACTAAAACCACACAGTGTTCCGACATAAGTGGGTCTATTGCACCCTTGCACCCGAGTCCCTACTCGGGTATACCCTAGGAAGGAAGTCCCCGAGAACCCCAGCAGACCTTGGCCGCCTGTTAAATAACAGGCAGCCACACCAAAACGTACGGGGGGCCTGCCCCCCTTCCATCAGAGGCGCGCCCAGAACACATCGCGCCACCATCTCAGGCCTGCTTCTAAGTGTGTGTTTTCAAAGTGTCTGTTAAAAGTTAAAATAAGTAAAAATTCACTGTTTTCTGATTTTTCCTTTGCGTACACACCAATTACCCAGCTGGACCGAAATTTCAACAAACAAAACAAATGTCAGTCAGTCAGTGATAAAAATACCGATTTTTAAACGATAATATCTCAATGACTGTATTTATTAACTTACTGTGTAAGCTGTATTTATGAAATTGGGTCTCGGGGCTTTTAATAAATAAACAAAAAATCAAGTATTTAAATAGATTATGAGTTACTAAGCAGTCAAAAGTGGCAAATGGTTCGTGTAATATAACACACGGGTGCTGCGTCGTCAGTTCATTTTTATCGAACTTGGCTGAACACCCTGCCGCGTGTCTAGATTATGTAGTAGATATGATACTAAGTAAATTGGAATGAAATCTTGTTTCTGCTCACTCCCATCTTATTTATTATTTCTGTTAACCGTTAACCCAGGAAAACGTTAATCAGAAACCAGATCGACCAGTATTCTAATCATATATCAGAAAAGAGCAGTGATTGCGAAGTAAATCCCTTGTTAACAATTTCTGTGTATTACATGATGTATTCGCCAATTGTTAGGATTTTTTTACAATTTGTTTAAATTGATTATTCTATGTCCTCAGAATCGTCCCATTAAAAACATTAAAAAAAGGGTTGTCAAAATAGATAACCAAGGTTTTAAGTGGTACGATTGACTCATTAAAGTCCTTTTTTTATTAGAAAATAATTATTCAAATTCATGTGTAACTTGGGACTGAATCGCGATAATATTTACAAGGTACAATACCTTTTTTTGGTTACCCGACGTTTCGATCGAATTGTACCAATCGTGGTCACGGGTGAAACAAGTCTTTTTAATCATTTTTAACCCCCGATGCAAAAAGAGACTATGCTATCATAGCTCCCAAAACGGATGAACCGATTTGTGTGTTTTCTTTTGTTTGAAAGGTGACTAGATCGAGCGTGTTCTTAGATATAATTTAAGAAAATCTGTTCAGCCGTTCGAAGATCATCAGCTCCTTTCTAATCGTTGAATTGATTTGCGAGTCGGAGGTCTTTTAAATTGTAAATTTATAGTTATTAGATAACTCCTGCACTAAGAATAATTCCTCTGTCGCGGGGGACTTTAATATGCAAACAACGGAAACATAGAACACCCAGACTCGGGATAAATATTTGCGAGTTACACAATTTTTTGTATCGTGTGGGGAATCGAGCCTACAACACTCGGCGGGGAATAGTGCCAAGGCGGCCGTGACCACTTTAACCATCGCCTCATCTGTGCAGTAAAATTTAGCTTAATTCAATACTATTCCTGTATTACCTACTGGGTAGTAGTCTCATTAGAAGAAAAAATGGGGCATAGAATTTGAAATAATTGTTCATTACACTCAGTACCAGATAAATTTCCTACTCCACTGTTTCTGTATGTTTTGGACATTGCATTGAAATCAAGTAGTGCAAAGAATATATATAAATATATACATTATTTCTACTTGAATCCGAGTTGCCTGACTGATAAGTTACCTGTCTCCACCGAGGTTAAAAACTATCATGGTGCTATATTCTTATTGTTGAATAAAGTCATCAGAACTCTATAGTGTCGCTGCTGTTTTTGCCCGTGTTTACAGGCTCTGATAACCGCTTACCATCGATGGCACATGGGTTTCCTAACCAGTTTGATTGTGAAAAATGATAACACAGTAACTCTATCTTAGTTTCTCATCAACATATTTCTTCTATATATACCTACTTGTTACAGTGTACTTAAAATACACCAACTAATATATCCGAAAGAATCTCTCTTAACAAGAACAACAGTTGTTTGTAGAAAACTGCTCGAACACAATGGATTGTTATTGTAATTTATGTTAAAACTCTCTTCGGTACTGCGCGTGAGCTTTGTTGGTGCAAACCGTGTTACTGCAGGATGTGTTTTTGAATAGTGTTGAGTACAACATGTCATAATTCATTACTAGGTGGGCGAAATAAGCGGAACCGTCGAAGTAATTTTTTTTTTTAATAAGTATTTTTCTTTATGTATTTACGGGAATTAACGTGATCGCGTTAATTCCCGTAAATACATAATTATATCGAACGCGAAAGTTTAAAAGATTGTATTTTTCTTATAAGCAATAGTTTACTGTAGTCAATACAAATAAATAAAATTGAAGTTTTTGTTTTTTTTCAAGCTTATACAGTTATTTGCACGATACGTACGTATGCCTAAAAATCAGTTTTTTAAATTATTGTTCGTCTGTCGATTTGTTCCGGCTAATCTCCCTGACGGGTGCACCAAATTCCACGGGACTTTTGTTGGCAGATAGCTGGTGTTATAAGCAGTAACTTATGCTACTTTTATTTTGGAAAAAGAATTAGGGTTCTGCGCAATATATAAGTACACGCGAGCGAAGCCGCTTGGGAACTGGTAGATTTTAATATAACTTAATGAGAGGGATTATTGACCTTGGCTCACAAATCTGCTTATATGGCAATTTATAAATGGTTCGTTTTTTATTGCGATTCACCGAGAGACATGCACACACAAATATGTATGTATGTATTAATTAGAACTTGCAATGCAATGAATGTCAACTTCATATTAGCAGTGTTTTTTTTTTATATGGTCTGCCGCCAGTAACTAGACTCAATAGAATATCTGTGAATTCAAAAATACCTTTTCTTAATACGAGAAAATGTGGTAGACAAAGATTATATGTTCAACTGTGGTTTTTTTTTTTTAATGGTATAGGAGGCAAACGAGCAGACGGGTCACCTGATGGTAAATGACTACCGCCGCCCATGGGCACCTGCAACTCGAGAGTCACAAGTGCGTTGCTGCCCTTTAAGGTTATAGGAGTAGGAGAAGAGGGGGAGGGGGGGAAGAATGGGAAGAGGGGAGAGAGGAGAAGGGCGGGAATAAGGGAGAGGGAAGGGTTAGGGCCTCCGGTAACCTCACTCACGCGGCGAAATGCAATGCAAACGGCCGGTTTTCTGTAAGGCCGTGGTAACGAGCGGAGTCGAGCCGGCCCATACGTGCCGAAGCATGGCTCTCCCACATAATACAATTATTTGATAATTATCCAATGATTTTGTGTTTCTGTAGTTGTTATGAATCGTGATTGTTTATATATTTGGTATCACGTAGGTATGTGAAACCTTTCGTGGATCTGTGATGTTTTGTCTTGCAATAACTTAACTATCGGATAACCCGTGACATTTACTCGTATATCACTATTATTTTTATACATTGCTCAAAGATCACGATGTGGAAAATTTTGGGAAGGATAAATTGATTTATATTGAGAGCTATCGCAGAATAAAATGGTTGATAAGTTACAATTGAAACTGCAGTTGTAGGCATATGCAGCGCAGCCTAAGGAAGGACACATGTACTTTTCAGAAAAAATCTAGACTAATATCTATACTAATATTATAAAGCTGAATAGTTTGTTTGCTTGAACGCGCTAATCTCAGGAACTACTAGTTGGAGTTGAAAAATTCTTTTAGTGTTGGATAGCCCATTTATCGAGGAAGGCTATATGCTATAAAACATCACGACACCACCAATAGGAGCGGAGCAGTGACCATAAACGCAGGTGACACTGCGGGGACGGCTAGTATATTATATTGCTGTTTTACAGTATATCGACTTTCCTTTACCTAAAGACGTCACCTTATCTAGCTACTTGTATTTTAATACCTAACCTTTGTAACATATAAGTGGCGGAAACTTGTTTTCAGCATCAATTTTCAGATATTGAATCTCTCGATAATCTTAAGCACCACTCAAAGCTGCAAATGTGACTTATGTCGCCTAAAAACTGAGAATACATCATCAATAGAAATAAATAAAATTGAAGTGTTTGTTTGTAATGTCAAAATAATAGTTTTTTTAAGCTCATACAGTTATTTGCACGATACCTATGTCTAAAAATCAGTTTTTAAAGTTTTTGTCTGTCTGTCTGTCTGTTTGTTCCGGCTAATCTCCGGACTTTCACAAGCAGAAAGCTGGTGTTATAAGGAGTAACTTAGGCTACTTTTTAACCGACTTCAAAAAAGGAGGAGGTTCTCAATTCGACTGTATGTTTTTTTTTATGTTTGTTACCTTAGAACTTTCGCCTGGGTGAAACGATTTTGATGATTCTTTTTTATTCGAAAGCTGGTGCTTCCCGTGTGGTCCCATTTCAATTTGGTCCAGTTCTGACAATGGCATCCATGAGAAAACCATATATGTCTTTTATGGAATAGTTTTTTTTTTGTTGAAGTCGGTTTTTTTTTGAAAGAATTATATTTTGTAAAAAGAATTAGGGTTCCTCGCAAAATATATAGTATGCTCACCTGAGCGAAGCCGCGCGGAAACTACTAGTATTTGAATGAGAAATTGGGAAATGTAAATTGGCTTTGAATGGCCCGGAATGCGACATGAGTGTGTTTAACTGGTGGACGGCCTTATGAAGCGAGACTAAAGTATCATACGAATATTACACAAATAGTCCGGCTACACATCGCATCGTGACAATCTTATATTAAACTAGCTGTTCTCCGCGCCGCTTCGCTCGCGTGTACATATTTATATATTTTGAACGGAACCTTAATTACTAAACTAACTACTAAATTATTCCTTATAACACCAGCTTACTGCCAGTGAAAGTCCCGTGGAAATGGGTTCACGCGTTTCGGAGATTAGCCGGAACAAACAAACAGACAGACAGACAAAAATTTTAAAAACTGATTTTTAGGCATAGCAAATAACTATGAGCTTAAAAAAACCTATTATTTTGACATTAAAAACAGACACTTCAATTTTATTTATTTGTATTGATTGTATTGATATACCTGCATATATCCAAGTGAAATTTATTTTCGACATATACCATATATAACCATAATATATGTTAAACGTATATGTCACTGCATTTTGTTTCCGTATAACTGAAGTATGTACCACACTTACACTACTAATACTTACAGCCTATATAAAATAGGTTGTAAGTATTTCAAAGTGAAAAATACTTTCGATGTTATAGGTACTTATTTGTCACGGGTGGCATTCTTTCTAACAATAAGTTGCAAGAATTACAAGCCTACAAACTTTCTTTCACAAGTAACTTTGGCGTAGGAATACTGCCGTGTGGTTTCTAAACATAACGTTCACATACAAAATGTACTCCCAGAATAACATATTAGTATATATTTTGAAAGCAATCTTAAAACAGCCATTACATATTCCTATTTGTACCTTCGAAAGTAGTTGTCAGCTCATTACTAGCCTTTGCCTCCATCCGTCTTAGCTGGAATGTAAATCTCAGATGTCGAAATAATCTTGAATTCAAAGAGTTTCCCAAAGGCGTGAAACACATTAATCGGACAATGCACATTCAGAAATAAGAGAACAGCGTTGGCACCTCTGCTACACACCTCTATCTTACTAATATTATAAACGTGAAAGTTTGTGAGGATGTATGGATGTTTATTACTCTTTCACGCAAAAACTACTGAACAGTTTGCGATGAACCTTATTATGTAGATAGCTAGAGACCTGGATTAACACATAGGGTATTCTTTATCCCGATATTCCGACAGCATCAGGACTTACGCGGGTGCAACCGCGGGGCCAGCTAGTTACCTTTAAATGTAAAATTTTGTGAGGATGTATGGATGTTTGTTAATCTTTCACGCAAAAACTACTAAACCGATTGCGATGAAACTTGATACGTAGATAGCTGGACACCTGGATTAACACATAGCCTACTCTTTATCCCGATATTTCCATGGCATCGGGACGTACGCGGGGGAAACCGCAGGGCGCAGCCAGTAAGCTATAAAAGCATTGGCACCGTGAGTCGCAGTCCTTCTTGTATGAAGATATTTACTAGGTACTAGCCGTTCCCTGCAGTCCCACCCGCGTTTATAGCCACTGCTCCGCTCATAAAGATGGCCGTAGCGTGATGTTAAAGCCTTCCTCAATAATTCGGCTATCAAATACAATAAGAATTATTCAAATCCGATTGGCAGTTTCAAAGATTAGCGCGCGTTCAACCAAAAACACAAGCTCGTCAGCTGTATTAGTAGAAGTACTGCGCTCAGTAGAATCTGTCAAAACATCAAAACCTCAAAACATCAAAAAGTAAAACATAAAAATGTAAAACAACATTAATTCCGATGACAAGAGTCTTTACATTTACTTTTGCGTGCAAATAAAATTACTAACAAAAAGACTCCCCACGATGATGTGAGATGAAGTCTGTTTGCAAACTTGATCTGTAAGCTCCTCAAAAAAGGATTTGCGAAAAGGTACCTTTTCGCAAATGTAAGTATATTATTTTTTTTCGTTGCCACAACCTTAATACGCATTTTTATTATTGTCACAGCGGCTTTCAGCCCACAACCATGAAATGCAAAAGTATTGTTTCAACGGTTTTTCGATTTAGACTGACATATTTTCGGAGGTGACGTAATGGATATGTTTTATTAATTTTGTTATTTGAATTCAGAATGCATACGCCCAACATTGTGTTCTCATTGACAGGAAAGCGTTACTCATACCTCCTTAGGATTTTGTAAAATAAGCGTCCCATTTGACCAAGTTGTTCGGCGTTCAAGGTAGCATTACATTACATCGACAGTAATATCTGACACAAATCTCATTTTGTTGGTTGATGAAATCGACTATTTTTTCTATGAGATTTTTTAGTCATGTTGTTTTGGTAACATCAGTTGTCTTTCTATGCAAGATGTGTGTAAACGCAAGCAATGCAAATAAATTGTTGATTGGGGAACAATAGAGACTAGTTTTTTCTTACGCGTTGATGATTTTATTTATTCATTTTACTGTCGTCTTTGTCCATCCAAAGGTTGCCTCTAAGGAATTAGTTTTAGCGACAAGGCCGCCCTTTGTACATATTCACTTAATGTATTCCTTGTATTTTTTTTGTTGGTGTACGATAAACTTCATTTCTAATTTATTATATTTTAAATGGAAGTTAATGACTGTATAGGTACTAAAAAGTTCACTTCACGTGTAAATAACTATTTACTATGAGAATACATACAGTTATTGTAACTGTGTAATTATTTACGCTATCAAAAATTTTATGTTCTGGTTTTACGTAGAAAATGAGCCATTTTTCCTAATTTGAGCAACAACATACGTCTTTTAATAAATTCTTGAATGACATAAAAATAAACAACCGCGGAAATATTAGTTACAATTATATCCAAGTATATTTTAATAGATAGTGTCTACAGACAGAATATAGTAAAATTATTAAAATATAGAAACACGCGCAAGCGTAAACCTTTACGATGTTATTTAAAATAATCTATTTTTATATCATAACCTTATGTAACTAATCCCGATACTTGTGAAACTTAAACTGAACATTTTACGAACAGCTTCGAGGTTCAAACTCAACCCTCCGCCTGCAAGTCATCGACACGCACAGTTATTGGTCGATTATATCCCAAAAACAAATGGTGCGGCTTGCGCGGACGCAGGAGCGGGGTCATTGCGCGATCGACTACATTAAATGACCAACAGCGCCTATTACGTATGCCTTATGTATGGTAATAGTCGATATTAATTAATAGTGTTTAAAGGTTATGGGATGGTGTGTGAAAGAGATAGGAGCAATTTTAGTCTTTGAAATGTTGCTTTGGTAATTTGACTTGTGTTGTCGCTCAGTAGGAATTTACTTTAATTACTGAACTTTTAGAACTTTAGGGTTTTAGTTTTAAGATTCAACTAGAAGAAAACAAAATTATGGTTTGAAGTATACATTCAATTCATTTATTATTTTCGTCAAAAAATTTTAAGAAGGTTTTTGTTTCTCTCTGAGAAAGACTTGACGTTAATGGTTGACAGTGCAAACGTGCAAAAGTGTCATTTTCAATTTATTTTGCTATTCTTTTACTTATTATAGTTAAAAAACTTCATGCTCGGATATAGTTGCGTCTGAGTTAATCCAGTATACTCGTATCTATGCAATATTTGATCCAATAGGTTTTATGGGTTATATTAAGGTTTGATTACGTAACGTCAAACAGGCAGACATCTTCAAAAACATTTTTATTATTTGTAGGATATATTACAGGAAACAGAATACCCAATAATTAGGTCATATATTATGTAAACGTAGCTTTATGAAGTTATACTATAAAATTTTATCTCTAACAAATATCAGATGTTGCTGTATATGGTTAATTAAATTAATTAACTGTATAGAGTAGTTAAGAAACATTATTAGACAGTTTCCAAAAATCCACTTTATTGTAATATTGACATTTCTACGTTATATGTATAGATATATAGGTACACCTACTCTATATACACTTAGTTTGAACAGAAGGTTTGCTTAATACTAACCGCATGTTCGCGGATCGATAGGCTCACCTAACGCTGCTTCCAATTTAATGACATGGTTTTAAAAAATCGCTGTTAAAAGTGGTTTCGTGGGATTTTAGTAGTAATACGAACTAGATAGAGAACATGAATTTAAGCCCGTCACTCAGTTAGTGACCCTGACTGCTAAGCCAGAGGTCGTGGGTTCGATTCCCACCCAGGACAAATAATTGTGTGATGAGCACGATCATTTGTTCTGTGCCTGGGTGTAATTTATCTATAATATGTACGTATTTAGAATATATATAAGTATGTTTATCAGCAGTCTGGTTACCATAGTACAGGCTCTGCCTAGTTTGAAGTTATTATTATTCTCTTTATTAACTTTTACAAAACATATAAACTACATTTTTAAATACATTATTATATAAAAAAATATATTTAAAAATATAAAAAATAGTGTCCC
Source organism: Euplagia quadripunctaria (assembly GCA_963859945.1). Lineage (NCBI taxonomy): Eukaryota > Metazoa > Arthropoda > Insecta > Lepidoptera > Erebidae > Euplagia > Euplagia quadripunctaria. The sequence continues at coordinate 17,558,093 of OY982575.1, read as the reverse complement.
ACCGGTATCGGGTACAGGGACCAAGCTACCGTTGGTTAGGGTTCCAGAGACAGAAACCTCCTCACTATGCGTGCCGTGTCGAGAAGGACTGCCTTCTGCATTAGGCTCTTGATCCAGCTGCCTAACGTGAGCCTCTGAAGGTGTTGGTCGAGGCTCTTAGCAATTAACCCATGGGCCGAAATTACTATCGGCACAATGATTGCTGAATCCACATCCCACATGTCGACAATCTCGTGGGATAAGTCCAAATATTTTATTTGTTTATCTTTTTCGGCTTTTAAGAGATTGTCGTCATGGGGAATGGTGATGTCAATAATCATTGCTCGGCGCTCTAATCGGTCTATCACCACTATATCAGGCTTATTGGCAACAATAGTCCTGTCAGTGATGATAGATCGATCCCAGTACAATGTTGCACGACCATTTTCGAGAACTGGGTCGGGCGCATACCTGTAGTATGGTAACTCGACAGTCACAAGGTTATATTTAAGAGCAAGTTGCTGATGGACTATCCTGGCCACTTGGTTATGTCTATGCAAATACTCGCCGTTGGCAATACGAGAACAACCAGAAATTATATGCCTGAGGGTTTCTCCGGGACGATGACACGCCCGACAAATGTCAACTGTGCCGTCCTTCAGGATATATCTTCGATAGTTATTCGTCATAACAACTTCGTCCGTAATTGCACAGACAAAACCTTCAGTTTCTCCGAAGAGGTCACCGAACCGTAGCCAGGATACTGATGCTAATAAATCTACATCGGGCCCATTTAAGGCCCGATAAAAACGTCCATGCAACTCCTTGCTCTTCCATATCTCCATGCGATCTGTAATACTAAGTACTGCTGGTTTGCGCCAGTTCTCTTTTGCTAGAGCAAGCGGAGTGAGTCCGTTGTCAACTGCCACCAACCACATCCCGATACACATCCAGTTCAACGGAGAGAAAGTAATCTCTAAGGTTGCATACCTCGCGGTTATGGAGGTACTTATTATTATTATTATTACTCAAGGCGACGGTTCCATAGTAACATGAAACGTCCTAAAAATAACTTAGGCATCGGTCTGGTAATTCTGAAACAATAGCGTTCAATACAAACACAAAACTATGTCCTGTCTGTTAGTCTGTATCCTACTGCCATCATTGTTTACAAATTGTTATCACAGGTATTTATTTAAAGTTACAATATAATGTTTCTCTTCATTATTTTATTTCAAAAATTCTCAATGCCCTAAAAGAAAAGGCGTTTTTCGTTATATTTGCAGTTAAAAACTGCTTAACCTAACCTAACATAAAAAGAAACACCGAATCTCTGATGATGAAGATGAAAATCGTTTAGTTGTTAATCTAAGAAGTATACGAGACTATTTATCCTAAATTTTTATATACTAGAGTAATATTTAATTAAAATATATGGGCACCCTTGCTTGTACTATACATAAACTTACTTGAATATCGGTTGATCGATACATTAGCTAAATTAGGAAAAATACTTGGTAAAAACGGTATTTATCAATGAATCAATCAGTCTATCGTAGTCCACTGCTGGACAAATAACATAGGCCCCTCCCAATGCGTGCCACAGCACACGGTCTTCCGGCTTCCGCATCCAGTCTGCATTTAGTTCTTTGTCGGATGACCTTATTGCGAATATTATCCAATATAATCAACTGAAAATAAAAGCATACTTAATTTTAAATTTGAACATCATAATAATATATTAGTTATTAGTGAGTGAGTAGATGAAAAACAGTTCAATTCAATGCAATGAAGTAAAGTCAACCTATCTCCATGGCCATTAGAGAAGTATCACACAAAGGAAAGAACGCTGTCGCTATTGCAGTACGTAGTGAGGCATTTTAAGGAAACAGCGGGACCATTCATCCAGCTATGTTTTTATTTGAGCGTTGCCACACAACATATTAAATAGAATTACCCATTGCCTCTGTAACCGAATACCTCAATTGTGTATATTTGAGATGTTTTGAGTTTTCAATTTTGAAATTTAATATTATTGCTATGACCACTGTTATTTTATTATGTAAATTCCAGTGTATTACGTTCCAAGTGAATACCAGCAATACTTTTGTATTACTCAAGTGTTAGGTTAGAGGCAATACGTTTATTTAATTTTTTTCGTTTGACCGATGACCTCCGAGACGCTGGCTTCAATTACAAAAATGTAATGATTATTGCCCGTGGTTATACGAACAGTCGACCTTACGAGTAGTAGGATGTATTACATAAGTTAACAGTTACATTTTCATCTTTAACACTTAATACATTGTTAACTCGTTAAAACTAACTATTTAAGAGTTTCATTATTCCACCTTCTAGCTCAATCATTAGACCCTTGTCAGAAACTCATCATAAAGTATTAATGTACTAGCAGCGCCCCGCGGTTTCATCGTTAAAAGCCTCCAAAAAGTAGCCTATGCGTTAATCCAGGTCTTCAGCTACCTACATACCAAGTTTCATCGCAATCGGTTCAGTGGTTTTTGCGTGAAAGAGTAACAAACATCCATCCATCCAGCGATATATCCATCCATCCATCCAAACTTTCCCATTTATAATATTAGTGGGATGAATTATAATAAAACCTGTCTCGACGCGGAAGGTCGCTTGAACCCTTGATAGATGGTCTCCATTGGGTCCGAAACTAGTCGGGCATTTCCGAAATACACACGTGATTAAAATATATGCTTGAGACTCGTAACGGCTTCTGCACAAACTGTCTCAGCATTCATTCTATACCACACATGGTCTAAACGGTCCATCACTTAAACCTAAATTATACATTCAAGCAGTTGGAAAATACTTGATGCTCAAAAAGCTTGTTATCAAACATCAGTATAACGCGACGAATGTTGTCTTACATTACGTAACCGAGGGAGTAGATTTATGGATGCTGTGTGGTATGTGGCCCGTGTATTTATTTGACCTGTGGAGTCTGTAGCTAGAGTTTGTACAACTGTTCTTTTGTGAATATTCAAATGTGTTACCAACATCATCTGTGTTTTGTTATCACTACATATTATAAAACAAAGTACCCGCCGCGTCTGTCTGTCTGTCTGGCTGTTCGCGATAAACTGAAAAACTACTGAACCGATTTTCATGCGGTTTTCACTAATAAACAGAGTGATTCATGAGGAAGGTTTAGGTGTATAATTAGGTGTATAAACAAAGCTATGGCGCGATGGCATAAATGTCTTACCGGAGAAATTTATGAATGCGAATTTCGAATCATTGATTCGAAAATTTTTCAAATTCAGAACATGCATATTCTGAATTTGATTTTTGTATTGAAGTGCAAAATTACTAGATTATCGTTTTGTAGAAATGATAAGAATTTGAATTTTAAATACATATTTTGATGAACCAACTTGCTGATGCAGGCTCTGTCCCAGCTCTCCAGCATTATCGTAGGAGGTGTTCGCATCGGCGTCGAGTCTTCGATGAGATACCTAGGGCTCACACTCGACAGTCGATGGGATTTCGGTTATCATTTCCGGAATCTGGCCCCCAAGTTCATTAGGACGGCGGCTGCACTCTCGCGGTTGCTGCCAAACTTAGGAGGGCCCGACGCCTCCTGTAGGAGACTCTATGTCGGAATCGTGCGGTCTATGGCCCTATACGGCGCCCCAATATGGGCTGAGTCTCTGACGGCCCGCAATGCTGCGATACTGCGGCGACCACAGCGGGCGATGGCCGTCAGAGTCATAAGAGGATACCGCACGATATCCTTCGAAGCGGCGAGTCTCCTAGCCGGTTCTGCCCCATGGGACCTAGAGGCGAAAGCCCTTGCGCTATTATACCAATGGCGCAAGGAGGCACTCGAGCGTGATCTGAGACCCGCACCTCGTGAGATCGAGGCGCAACGGTCTCAGCTTCGCCAGGTCCTAATGGCTGAGTGGAAAGAACAACTAGAGCGACCGAGCGCAGGGCACGCCACAATTGTGGCGGTAAGACCCATCATGGAGGATTGGCTGGAGAGGCGACATGGCAGCCTCTCCTACCGGTTGACGCAGGTACTCACCGGACACGGCTGCTTTGGTAAGTACCTGTGTCGTACAACTGTGAAGCCTCTCGCTAGAGACCATGGTTCTGTCCATGGTCCAAAGTGAGAGTGCATGGGATTCCGCCGCCTTGTTTTGCGAGGAGGTGATGTTGGCTAAAGAGGCGGCGGAACGGCAACGGGAGAGGATAAGTACTCTCCCATCCCGCAGAAGACGCACCAGGCGCCGGAGAGCGCAAAATGATCTCCGGCCTCCATGAGCGCTGGCCTGGGGGTAACGGGTCGGGCTGACCGTTACCCTTGCAGAAGCAGGCCCGAGACGGGGACGCGACGTGTTCCACGCGCACCTCTCTGATCTGGAGGGGGGTTAGGCCCCCCGTACCCCATGATGTGGTCGCCTGCTAAAGGCGGCCAAGGTCTGCAGGGGTTCCCGGAGGACTCCTTCCTAGGGTATACCCGGGTTCCCCTGCAATAGACCCACTTGTGACGGAACACCGTGTGGTTTTAGTCGGTTCGATTCCGACATACCACTTTACCGTTAGCTCCGGTGAGGTGACGACCCGTGGGGGTTTCCACAGGATAAAAAAAAAAAAAAAAAAAAAAGGCTCTGTCCCAGCTCCGCTCCTTGTTACCCCAAAGACCATTGAACTTAACTTTACTCATACACTGACATGTTTACTAATTTATTATTTGTTTATTTATTTAATAGTAATAACCAAATATTATCTTTCTATATGAAATATCCTCTATTGTTTGTTCAGTATTGTTGAAAATCCCAAAACATCAATATCAATTATAGTTATTTTCCATGTATTTCACCATGACACTAAAGACTTCAACAAACAGCGGTATTGTTTTGTTTTTGAAGTGAAAACTTCTTTAGCGGCGTTGTGCACTTTTTGGGATGGGTAAAAAATGTTAAACTCGCGTCAGGACATGTGACCTGGTCGAAAATTCGTAAGACGGAGCCGAGTTTCTTATATTTAAAAAAATAAAATTTCGAAATTTAAACATTTATGAGCGGCCAGGAGCGCAGAACTTCCAGTGTACCCTATGTATACATTTAGATATGTTATTACCTACTTTTTATTTTTAACCTAATTATATAAATACAGATGTGTGTGTGTGTGTATATGCAAATACATTGTAAAGTTATGTTTTCACTTCTGACGTGCAGTCCTACTACTGACTGTTTCTTTTTTTTTCTATATCTTCTAAAGTCAGTATAAAATAATATAAATCATAAAAGTCAATGACGTGGGCCACGTCGCGTGTGCGATAAAACACTGAGTGTGCTGTGTGGTCTGTATGATGTCATTGCTCTGACCCAATTTACCTGTTGGAGTGGTGGAAATGTGCCTTATCAGTTATATGATCACGGTAACCGTGATTTGTTGTGGCCTGGTGTGACTTACCAAGATAATTACGATTGAAAGTTTAGTACAATTGTTCTATAGTAATGCAATTCAGTAGAAACAGAACTATTTTTAACCCACTATGATATTAGACGTCGTGGGTTTTCAATGGACAAAGTATTTCTCATCAAAAAAATTCACTTCCAAATATTGGAATCATTTATAATTTGTGTCATAAAAGAAGAAAGAAAATTCATTTATTTTTAATGACAGAATTTACACTTAAATGTAAAATTTAAAAAGAAAAATAATGAAACACCTGTGAAATGTGCATGAGTCTCATGGCGCAGGCATAAAACACATAATATTTTATTGCTTATACTTTATTGCCTGAACTGAAGTAGAAACCTACTTTAGAAATACCTATCGTCTACCAGAAATCGTGCGAGCGGTTCAATTGAGTTATGAAAAAAAAACCTGTATCATAATTTTTCTCATTTAGATTTTCATATAAGTAATCTTGTATAAAAATCTAGATGAGTTATTAGAAGACAAATAAGGAGAGGAGACTTTCAAACGAATGGTATCCCAAAAAATAGAGTTCATAACCTGACAAACCGCCGGGGAATCAAATTTCCCGCGTTTAAGGTACCTACCTCTTCTGTTATATATTTAATGTCGGAGAAAACGTGTTCTTTTGAACAGTAATAATTATATAATGTATAATACTAGCTACCCGCCCCGGCTTCGCACGGGTAGCAAAGACATTCTCAACAATCATCAACGTATTTCAATCAATTTACACAAAATCTTAACAAATTATACACCTAAATCTTCCTCATGAATCACTCTGTCTTTAGTGAAAACCGCATGAAAATTCGTTCAGTAGTTTTTCGGTTTATCGCGGACAGACAGACAGACGCGGCGGGGGACTTTGTTTTATAAAATGTAGTGATAATAGTAATAATCACTCGAGACACCCCACACACGGCCGACTGATCCCAAACTAGGGAGAGCCTGTGCTATGATAACACCCTACGTAGAGGCAAAATTTTTCCTTTTAAAGACATTGCGATCGTGCCAAATGAATTCACTAACAGTACGTCAGATGCCAGTAGTTTTTTGGGGCATGGTCAGTGGCCCTCCTTAATATAATACTTATGTAATAGATTTAATCTAAAACTGGTTATGCAATAACTATGTTCGTAATTAAATTACAATTGCTCACCCTCACATAGCCTTGAGAAAAATTACACCATTTCTTTACTTGAACTATTCACTTCACGGCTAATAAAGCCTCATAAAGCCTTTAGCAACATGAAAGCAATTAACACGATAGTAATCACGTAACTGATATTTATGTGCCTGTAAAACAATATCCAGTTCCTATTTAGCTTCAATACTGAATTAATGGTCCAACGTGGTTTTAAATTGTAACTTTAGGAGTGCAAAATGTGAGAGATTTTGTATTCTGAGTGTATTTTTTATAAGAATTGTTTTTTTTTAGATTATATTAGTTTTAATTGCCAATTTTGATTCTAACAATAATTCTTCAGACGCGTCTCTCGTTACAATAAAAATAGAAAAACTGGGCATATGAGTCGAACTCGCGTGGAGATGGTTCCGTGATGAGTGTGATGACGATTAATTGCAAATGTAATTGAATTAAAATTTGTACGCACAAGATTGATAGATTTACCACATTACTGTTAGACCATACACTGTTTTAGGTTTGCCTGTAATCTATAAGCGAAGAACTATTTTCTGTTTTTTATCTTCAAAATTTTAGGCTCTGTGGTTTCGGAGATAAGGGGAGACAATGGTCAATTTCTTCCATACTCTCAAATAACTTTAAAACTGTTAATCTTAAAATTATAACAAAAATACATTTAATATCTTCACAACAAGCCCCTTCAATTGATATGTCACACGAATCTGGCCCCCAAAAGTAACCTCTATATCAAAATTCATTTATTTACAATTCACATCTGTGTTTAGGTCACTGGAATTTACATTACCAAAATTTCACCTTAATCGATCCAGTAGATTCGAAGCAAATTGGCTGTGACAGACAGACAGACCCACGAGTGATCCTATAAGGGTTTTGTTTTTCATTCGGACGTACGAAGCCCTAAAAATACACTATTTTAATCGTATGTTTTTAAATAATTTGATGGTCGACTGTAAAAAACCTTTTACAGTTCAATAATTATAACCTTTATTTCATAACTTTCGGTTTAACCTTAGCTATAATTTCAGTATAATGTCCCTGAGCATGCACTTTGATGTTTTATAACTTCCCGTTTATTTTATATTTCGTACTAAAACAGTAATTGATATCGGTACAAATGTTTATATTTCGTACCTTTCTTTAAATTCAATACCATTCATTAACATATAGTTTATTTTCATTTCTTTTTTTATTTGTGAATAGCGAAATATAAATAAAATTTTGATTTGATATTATTATTATCTTTTGTTGCTTATTTTATTTAAACGTATGAAAATATAAGACTTGTCTCAAAATAGATAACGGTATTTATAATGTTTTGGCTTCAATATCTTGACATGTCAGTTACATTCAGTTGTTTCGTCTTCTAAATATGCACCGGGCACCGGAGACTGCGGCCACCATTACTACCGTCTCAGTACGGCCGCATGTTGAAAGTTGAAACTGAAGGGGAGCAAGACACCTCACACCTCACGGTGAGGTTATCTATTTCCGACACAGGGTCAAGGCAGGTTCACTGTGCAGGATTGCTCCGTCTTATGATATATTTTCGCAATGGAGCATGTATGGCTCTAGTCGCTTAGAGATCGACATAACCTCTTCTTTTGTTGGGGTGGTGGCCGAAGAAGTTCCAACATTCTTATGTACATATTTTGTTCATTTGCGTCACTGGATTCTAATTAGTTTGAATTATCTGGCCTTGGCGCTATATTCACGAAGGTAACGTTAGTATGCATACATACATATGGTAATGCATACATACATGTGGGTGTAAGAAACACCGTACCGAATCCTGAAATAGTGTATTCAGACCATCATTCTGAGTAGAAAATCATTGGAATTTTTTGCCGGTAAATTCATCTTTTTTTTTTTTTAATTTCAATTTTTTTTTGCTGAAGAGTGATATCACAATGAGTAAACAGAACATTTTACCAAAAAAATATGTAATAAATACCGTATACGGCCAAAAACTGCAATGTAATCAATCAAACAACATTTAAACATTTTATGCATTACACACAAGGTCATTCACCGTACCGCGCTAAAAGAATACCTACAAATGTCGTGTGTACATTGCTAGCGCCAAATGAAACTAATTACTATAAATCCTTAATCTCACATTTTTATGATGAACTGACTTTTGTATTGTGATATAAACAGAAAGAAGTTATTGTAAGTTTTTCGCGTAGCTCAAACTTACACGCTGTATATTACTTTGACATATTTATTACTTGTTTGTTGTTGCTTTAAACATTGTGTCAACATCAATAAATGTGTGTTAGAAGGCCGGACTTCCCGGCAACAGTAAGTTCGAATTACAGATATACGACCCTGACCTGCTCGTGCTATTACGTAGCCCCCAATCCGTATAAGCGCTATCGCTTTTGTCCATTACCTTCTCTTCTCTTCTTCTTTTTCAATAAACTCTCAATTTTCTATTTTTCCTAAAGTGGTGGACCACAAAATTTAGAATAAGTAAATATATATTCTCAGTTCTGTGTGGTGGGCGGTAATAGACTTGCCCCCCATGAAGTGAGTGGGACTAAAATTCTCTTCACTTCAAATTTATGAGCTACACTTGGTGTTCAATCAAATTTTTCTGTCCAGCTGATGTTCATCATCCGCCACCAGCGCCACATCTCAAATAACACCGACCTGTCTCTGTCTCTTTGGGTTAGCGTCCATATTTCGCAGCCATAAAGTTCAATACTCCACATAAGCAGTTTCCTTATTTCTATGTTGATTTTGGTTACTTAGATGTTTTTATTTGCGGTTGAAGGCTCGTTTGGCGATTACGAGTCTTTCCATTATATCAATAGAACATCTTGAGTCATGCGTTATTCGGCTACCTAAATATTCAAAATTGTCCACTTGCTCTATACAAGTATTTTAATTTTATTAGTATGCATGGAAATTTTGAGGTTATAAGAATTTTAGTTTTGTTTATGTTTATTTTTAATCCCAATTCCTTAAAAGTGTTTTTGTTTATCGGCTATTGGTGCTATATCATCTGCAAATCTGGTATAGTCTCCCCATGAAAATTGACTCTTTCTTTATCTGTTTCTGGATATACCTTATGGCAAACTGGATAAAAATATTAAAAATCAAAGGTGACAGAGGGCTCCCCTGTCTGACTCCCTGCTTGCTCTTTGTTTGCCCAAAATTATAGTTGGCAAAATGTGAGTGTTTAATACGCCTCTAACTACCCCTTCGGGTAAACAGGCGTGAGTATACGTATGTGAAATATTTAGAAAGCAAAAGTTATCTTAGCAGTTGTAATCGAGAACATTAAAGAAAACCATAATAACATCATAAAATGAATCGATAGCCATTAACCATTACCATGATCAAATACAGTAATTTAGGTATTATATACTTTCTTACAAGATCTGAGGATGTAGATACCTAATCTGTTAACAATAAAAAATCATATGAGTCATTTTATTGACACTGCAACGCCTACGGTTCATACGGAATGTCCGTCCGCTGGCAGCGTTGGGGGATTCCCCTTTGAAAAATAATCTATTATTATATATTATTTTATACCACCCGTTGTACTAATTGGGTATTGCAAAAGTGCTTTCATACATTACGTAGAAAGTTGATAAATATTTACGAATTCAAAGTTGTTATTCGCTTACGGTACCCTATGCACTTATACACACGGAAAACCATAAAAATTTCAAACACATTATTATCACTGGCATATCAAAAAGTACCGCAAAACACACGCATGGTTTGTTTTACTACTACTACATCTTAGATTACGGGCCTTATGCAACTGGGGTCATCGGCCTAATTCGAGACCGCTGGTATGACTCATAGTTTATGACCTTAGAATGCCGTACGCACGCATAGAAGGTGTTTTAGTACGGTATTTTGTGTAAATTGAATAGGATATGATGTATAACAGCTGCTAGGTTAGTATAACCAGTATTGGTGACAGCAATGTTAGCTTAATAGGTACCTATAACCACCTTTTTTTTCTACAGCAAGTGTGGTAAATGTAATCGGCGGAAGCCAAACTTGTTAAAGAGTGACCAGTTGGCTCCTGTTCAAGACTGATAAAAACTGCCAAAAATGTTTGTTTTTCTCTTCGATCTTTAACACTACACAGTGTTACTCGTATTATTAAAATAATAATACGCTAAGATAATTTTTTTACGCATTTTAAAGAAAATTTCGAAGATGGCAAAACGTGAAATTTGGAATACTTTAAGTTCTAGAAGACGTGTGGAAAGCTAAAATAATAAAAAAATATGTGTTACAAATTAAAAAATTAAGTGAAAACTGCTACATCAAGCTACAAGCATCTAGTATACTCGTATATGATGACCTGTCGTATACTCGTGTATGCTGACCTGTCGTATACTCGTATATGCTAAGCTGTCGTATACTCGTATATGCTAACCTGTCGTATACTCGTATATGCTGACTTGTCAAGGTACGGAAAGTTTAACAATGACAGTTACAATATAAATTGGAAATAATAGTTAAAAAATATATGAATTATGGTCAAATTTTTACCACCAAGCTCTCTGTCTCTCTCATTAAAGTTGTAAAGTGGAAATATACATTTTAAACTATGGTTGAAATCAGCATTTAATTACAACCTGACTGTATAATTACATTAATATTTGATTAACAAGTTGACTCTGCGATTTCCGGTTGGTACTAGTTCGTTTACATAAATGCTTGAGCATAAACAGCTAGGTTCTTAGATATTGCAATATTTCTTTATAATTAAGCTAACGATTAAAAGCGATAGCTTTGAAGATTGTTAATGATCCCAAATTCACACACTGTATTGAATTTGTAAATTCGAGCTTCGAAATTTGAAATTGCGTACTTATTTATAGCTTTGATTTTGTAGCTTTTTTAATACAGGTTTTCCTCTTCCCTTTAAAATACCTTTGTTAGTGGTATAAATAGAAATATGTAGAGAAGTAAACCTTCCACTTTTATATCTTACGCGGCCAAATACCAACAATTGACATATGGCACAGTATAATGTATATACATAATTACATATACTGTGCCTATGGGGAGTAGTTAAGGAAGTATGGAGAGTTTTCCAAAAAGGTTTTGTGGAATAGCTATTTTGCCAGTTACTGCTTCATAGTATGCGGGCGGCATGTTTCTTTGCGACCTCAGTATCATGATAAAAATGTAATACTCTGCTTAGGAAACGAGTAGGTTACTAGGTTAACATAATATAGTCCTTACACATATCAAAGCAATGCCTTTTAACTTGTAACATATGAAAAAATTTGTAAACGCGACACTAATGTCTAGCACTCTAGCCTCTAAAATATGGGTTCTCTAATTTCATTATTGCGTTGTCTTTCCAAAGACAATTAACACATTAACATTAAAAGTTACATTAGTGGTAAAATCAATAACGTAGAAATTCTCAATTTTTTTTTTCATAGGTTCACTACATATCATGGGTCACAATCACAGAACTGTGACTACTTATTCTCAGTTCTGTGATTGTGACCCCTTGACCTCTTAAACTAAGCTAAAATGCTAAAAATAATATTTAATTCTTGTTATCAGTTGTCCCGTAAGCATAATAAAAATTGTTCAAGAGAAATACCCACTTACCCACCATTGTTACGCAAATAGACGCGCGTGCTAGCTATGCGTGGCGGTGGAAGCGCGGGCGCAACGTGGTGTGCCTAACTCGGTACCCGAGTCAGAATGGTACATTTGGAAGAACAGGACATTTTTTATATCTTGCTACCATTTGAGTTATCGCTGTAACTACTGCTCTATACTTTTTCTGAACTTTTAAATCAGAATCTAACTTTACTGTTTCAGCTTTAGGGGATTCAAGGCCTAATGAATATAAAAGTAAGACATTGTCTTAATAAATCAATGTTTAATTCTTAAAACTGTGCGTTAATTACAACCGGTTTTACCTAAGAAACATTGCAGTGTTTAAAATTGGTTAATATGCTTATGTTTGTTTCGGACTCTTAAAAGATTTTATCATAAATATTCACATTCGCATTTCGCATTCGCATGCAAAATAGGTTTCCGGTCAACTCAATACTACGCCAATGATGATCGAAAATTGTGTTATGTGGCACTAAGTTTTGTAGTATTTTGTAAACAGGTCTTATAACTGTATCTGCGGTTGCCGGGCTCAGAAATTACTGACCCGAATTCTATGACATTTCGCTAAACCTCATGGTTTAAACAGTTACACATGTAATAAATCTACAGAGTAAATATTCGTTAACTAAATTAAGTAGTTAGATATGGGCCTTATATCTGTAATCTTTCTGCAATCGGCTTTTTGAGTTCAATGGTTATCATTATAATTAGATTTTAAAAACAGTAAAATATAAAATATGATTACCAATTAAGTGTCAGTCGGGGACTTAGGGTTAACTCAGATTAAGCGCCAAAATACTCGAGAACTTTTAAAATCTTAATAAAATATTAACCTTATTCCATTAAAATAGATCTAAAAATCGTATGCAAGTACATAGTATAATCTAGTCCAGCGGGTAGCAAACAGACGGCTTTGAGCTCTTTTTACTAGAATAATATTTTATTCACATTTCAAAACTGCTCGACTTATCAATCTGAGTTAACCCTTAGGTACTCGCGATAGTATTTATAAGGGACGATACCTTTTTAGTTATCCGACTTTTTGAATAGCACCAATTGTGTGTTTAGTGTGTTTTATTTACATATCTAATATAAACATATGTATACTCGTACAAATCAAAAGAATTAATAAGTTACGAAATATAAAAAAATATACACGTAATATATTTTTCATAGGTATATTGCTACGATATCTTAGATAATAGGTTTTAACAATAGCCGTCTATTTGTGAATTATTCATTGAGCATACATTGGCATTCAATCACTGTCTGTTAGCGACACTAAATAGCTGTCCACGATATTCAAATAAAGATGATGTTTTCCAGTTATGGTTCACGTCTCGAATTAATTCTTTTGATTGTTGCGTAGTTACGTCTGAGCCTCTTTGGGCTAAACAATACGAACTTCTGTTTTTTTTTTATATTACGTCGTTGGCAAACAAGTTACCGTAACCTATTGACGCTTGCATTTCCAGAGAACTCGCATGCGCGTTGCCTACCTTTTAAAAACATTTCTTTCTTAAAGTACCCCAGTAAAGCCTCGGCAAGGAGCACATACCCCAGCCGGATCGTGCGCGGGAAGAAATTTCTCTGGAAACGTACCCTGCACTACCATTAAGGTTCCAAGGTGTGAGGATGAACGGTACGGTGGCAGAACGGGGCCCTAGGCATCATGTCAAACAGTTCCTCGGAGCACAACCCAGTATACAAGCGGTAGAACACGCACAAGGAAGCAAAGCTCTCCTTCTGGATTATGATTCCGATAGATAATAATGGAAGTAAGTGGGGCACAGCAAACTACTTCTCACTTTTAGAGTACATACAAGCACCTTACAAGAACTATCCAGGAAAGCAATCCAATCCTTCCATTCCTAGGATTAATATACAATGTATTTGATGTTTGATACAGTGCCTTGAAGCTGTAAAAAAATTAAACTTAAGTCTACGTTTATAGATGCAGCCATTTAATCCTTCTTATATTTCTGGGAAATCAAAACCTATAGGCTACTTCCTATTGAACTAGATTCATGAAATTTGGCGAGAAGCAAGGTCTCACAGCACCAGTACAAGAAAAAATCTGAAAGTCGTTAATTTGTTGTTCCTTCACATTGAATTTCTTTTTTATTTTGCACCTAAAACATTTACTGTGTCGTTTAACGATGTATGGGGGAGTATTTTTAGAACAGGAAAGTTAAGTGTCTTTCGGAAAAAAAAAACGGTCAAAAATCTTCGAGAGTCGACTCCCGAGATGCACGAACTATCTACACACAAGTTTGTAAGGAAACTCTCGGTGCGCGAGTCAGACTCGCACTTGTCCGGTTTTTTTTTCAAATCTAGAAGTCTCTGTCAAGTTAACCTGTAATCTTTACAATACGTCTCAGTACCGTAGTAGGTATAGTAATTGTGCCCAGAGCGGCAAGGTTGTAACGCATCAGTAACTTTGCATAGTTCGAGAATCGTTTTGACAGACCGACTGACGTAGGGCTATAAAAATTGTTTCTATTGTTTCCATCTTACTAATATTATAACCGAGATTGGATGGATGGATGTTTGTTACTCTTTCACGCATAAACGGCTAAACGAATCTTTATGAATTTTGGCACAGCGATAGCTTATAGTCTGAAATAGCACGTAGGCTACTTTTGATGCGGAAAAATGTACGGTTGCCGTGGTATCCCACTGTGTGTGTGGTACTGATGCGTTACAAATTTCCGAACGAAGTCGCGGGCAACAGCTTACACTATAGTCTACACTAGTCTGGAAATAATTTTTTGTCTTAAAATATAACTGTATCAGTAAATACTACATTATTTTATAGTCGTTACACGCTTAAAGTTGTGATAGTTAATCTTATTAAAAAAGTTTAATAAATGTATAAAAGTTTAAGGCTTAAGCTTTTATACATTTATTAAACGTAGCATTTCATTACGTTTTACAATTAAAATAGTTTAATAAAATGATATTTAGAAATCTCCATTAAATACAATTAAAAGTATTATTCATTTAGTAATGTTCTGTTTATTGTGATTTTGTTAGGTAAATAAAATAAATCAACTCGTGGTCAGCATTTTTCGTTGCTGTAACACTTTTTCTCGCTAGCCTTCATCCGCCGAGCGTCTGAAGTGTAACGTGCGGCAAGGAACTTTGTTCTAATAAAAAGTCTAACGAATGTTCCAAGGTCTAAATGGTAGTGCTACTATAAGGCGGTCCTATTCACCAAAAACAAATAGACAAGTCGTTTTTTAATAGGTCCTAACGTTATCACTGTGCCAACCTATAATTACACCTTAATTTAAAAGAACTTTATGCTAAGAATGAAAAAAATATCTTAAAATCTCTTTAGTATGCTCTGTGACCGAAACATGTTCCCCGAGGCATGAGGAGAAATTCTAAACTAATTAATAAAAATCCAACGCTAATAACATTATAGTATAACAGCTGTTGCAATACTTGTTCCCGCTCACATTGTTTATAGAAGCGGCTGTAACACGATAATGGGGCAGCCATAAAACACTTGTTTGTTATTTTTAACCAGAGCAATAACAAAGCGAGTCCTTTGGGCTTTTAGTATTGTATAATATCGCTAGAAGAGCCCTATAATAATATATGACGATTAAATTAAAAATAGTAATTGGTTTTAGCTTCGCTTTACGCGAATAGACGGGTATATTCCATTCTCACTCTTATTGGCATTGAGCAATAAAAGCAGTTTCCTATTTCCGCTTAATTGATATTTAAGTCAAATTCTAACTAACCAGTAGTAGATTGAGTGCACTTTAAAGCATCCCATGTGAAGGCGCTCGATGAGAAAGTAGTATAATATTATCTTAAAATTTTGTACTATCTACGACAATAAATGTGAACTTTGTTGTCGCGTCTAAGTATGTGCTACAGACGCAATAATGATAACTAGATATCGCGTATTTCGAGATACGACCATAATTCATTACGTTTTTATTTTTTTGGTTTTATTCAATGGCCTGTTTAAATTGAGCTGTCATTGTATAGATTTACGTACAATCACATTTCAACAAAATATACTGAACGCGTGTGGTTTGATGTACCCATTTTCACGTCATGTATAAATTTGTAACATTGTTTAAAATTTTAGCTTTCTGCACTTCTTGTATACTATTTAAACATTAAGTATTACAATTTCACGTTAGCCCGTGCTCGAAATTTTCTTAAAAATGCGTACAAAGAATTCTCTTCAATCGAAGTCTTCACGTATTAATATTAATGATTATTACTCCGAATGGTGTTTCTACAACTTGAAAAGACCCATCGTATTCCACTAACATAAACAAACATTATTTTGTTTTTTGCGTGTTTTGCATCATGCCTATGAAGTTCTGAAAAAATAAACGGCATCCTACAGAAAGGTCTGATCTGATACTTATAAAGTTAACCATAAATCCAAGTAAAACTTGACGATCGAACTTTAAATTGACACCTGTTTTACTCCGAATTATGAACAAGAAAAAAAAAACAAACCGGTATTTACATCATTAGCTCGACCTCAGAACTGTTATATTGATATTTACTTGACGTATCCACAGATACATATATCTCCATGACCACCCCATTTTGTGGGTACCTGCTGTTTTTTCTCAATCCAAACAAATGTTTGGACAGGGAACAATGCGTGAAACAATAGTTAATACTGCCAATGGGCTCAGTTTCAACCAATTTAAATTCCCGCTCTGACGACTTCAGTCAATTTTGATCTTTTTTTATAACATTCGGGCACTTTAATTGCCTGTCCAGATTTATTGCTTGAATACATTCTCTGTGATTTACGACGTGTTGCTTGATGAAAATATTTTTTCTGCTATTAAATAGAAGTGGGTTATTTTAATGTTTCATTGCTCCAAATAGTTTGTGGCTTCTTCCTCTTGTTTCGTCTAGAGTTTAGTACAAGGACAGTAACAACAAGACAGGGGATTAAAAAAAGATTTGTGATTATTACTAATAGGAACTTCCTACGAATTTAAATTTCCAACATCCATACCGCATCTAGGTTGAAGTTACTTCTCAACGTTGATAAAATCAATATTGTAATTAACTTGAGATACTTGATTTCTCTGGGGGTTCCAATCAGAAATGTGGAGATACGCAGACGAACGAAGATTACCGACATAGACCAACGGATCAGCAGCTTAAAGTGGCAGGACACGTAGCTCGCAGAATGAATGGTCGATGTAGCCGAAAGGTTCTGGAGTGGAGACCACGGATCACAAGATAGACAGATGGCCTTATAAAGATTGCGGAATCTTCTTCTTCTTCTTCTTGGAACTCATGAAGTGGAGGTCCAATGGGTGAAATGATGATGATGATGAATAGATAACTATAAAATATTAGTTAATCAATTAGACAATGTATATAATAATATAATATTGTATTGGTTTCCTGTTAGTTGAGCTATTGCGCCTAAATATATATTTTACAGTTCAGAAAGTAAAGCTTAAAAAGAATACTAATATGACAAAAGCAACATTCGAACAATATGATATAGTGAACCCTGTGTGAATTAGACTGCAAAAGATCGATCTTGAAGGTCGCTATACTATAGTTGATCTTTACCTACACGTACGATCAAAAAGGTAGGTTTTGGCAAGATATTGTACCATTAACATATTCAAAACCTACCTCGTTTCTCCTTGTACATAACTGTTGGAACTTGTCGATAAATATTGTAACAAGTGTTTAAAACGGGATTGCTCATTTAGGGGCCTCTGTGGAGACGACTTTTGATTTTGATACAAGTGACTATTATCAAGATATTACAAATATCTTGATAATAGTCACTTGTTGTTGTCCAATCTAAAATTATGAGTTTTACATAGGCACATTGAAATGAGCGCCACTGTAATGAATTGTACTTTTGTTATTAAACGTATTTTTTCAAACTAAAATATCTCAATGGCTATTTGTTGCCAGCACTATACAGAAACTTAGTGTGTAGATAGCTAGAGACCTGGATTAACGCATAGGCTACTTTTTATCCCGATATTCCCACGGGATCGGGACTTACGCGGATGAAACTGCGGGGCGCTGCTAGTACACTATATGGGGTAACTTACTATGACCTACTATACTATATATGGATAATAAATATGACGAGTTTGGTCTTTGCCTTTATGCTTTACGTATGTGTTACGCTTTAAAGTGAGTATGGGCGTTAACTACTTAAATGATTATCATGAAATGTTGTAAAGACGTTATGAGGGGTACAGAAAAAGACTTAGGGTACCATTCATACAGACAAAAGTTCGGTTCCTGAGGGATAAATTAATTGACAAAATGGATAAATTAGCGCGAGAAATGCCACGCCAAAGCAAGTTTATAACTAAAGATGAAATATAAACTACTGTTATGTTTACTCTGTTATTATTAATTTAAAGTTATTTAGTCCGCACAAACTTAACGCCATAAATTCCAACAAGTAAACTAATAAGTTTTCGCCTTATAAATAAACCCATTAATCAATAGTCTCGTTGTCCACGGAATTAATCTTAGTTAATCAAGAATCTATAAATAAACTTAATCCTCACTTAGACTGCTGGTGAAACTTGGCGGATTTTGTTGCAACGTGACTTGATCTTTATATTAGGAATATTTTATTATAACTTTTATTAAAATACTCTAAACATAAATCACATAAATGTATAAAGTAGTGTACATTTCTAGTCGACAATCTTCCTAGAGAATTTTATTGTCTTTTTATGCACATCTTTTTTGTGATTTGGCGAGGGTTTCCAACTATTTTATACTAGCAGCATCCCGCGGTTTCATCCGCGTAAATACCGATCCCATGAGAATATCGGGAATAAAAATATGCTATCTACATACCAAGTTTCATCGCAATCGGTTCAGTAGTTTTTGCGTGAAAGAGTAACATCCATCCATCCATCCATCCATCCACCCATCCATCCATCCATCCATCCATCCATCCATCCATCCATCCATCCATCCATCCATCCATCCATCCATCCATCCATCTATCCATCCATCCATCCATCCAAACTTTCTTACACATTTATAATATTAGTGGGATTGATTAATTTGACCACTTCGAAAATACATTTCCACACACCTATTTATAATTTATATAATATAAAAAAAATCGAGAGGAAAAACCACACTACTGCTTCCCTCCAACGTAATTTAACAATATTTATCTGTTTGTTACAGTCGGTTTCTTGATCCTGGTCTTCTACTTATGGGGCACACCTTACAAACGAGGTTTCTTCTGCGATGACGAGTCACTAAAACATCCATACAAAGATTCCACCGTCACTAACGTGATGTTATACATCGTTGGACTTGGCTTGCCTTCGCTAACGGTAAGTCAGTTTTAATTTTTTTTTTTATTTTTTCAACAATTTAACAATATATTTACAGTTTTGATTATGGATAGCATTTCCAAAAACCACGGAGGTTTATAATGAATGCTATGGACACTTAAGTCTAGATCGATAACTCAGCAAATAACTTAACCAATATACAGAGTAACTTAATCATTTAAAAATTTGGATACAAAATAAAAAGACAAGTAACAGTAGATACAAGATAAACAATATAAATAAAATAATATTGTTACTTGGAATTTGATAAGGTTTTATTTAAAAAATAAAATTTTAATTTTGATTTTAAATTTATCGGCGTAACAATTTTTCGCAATTGAGTGGGTAGGTTGTTAATAAATCTAGGAACCAAGTAATCAGTTGTGCGTTCACCGTGTACATTGTACAATAGATTTCTGTTTTGATAATGAGAATGCCTAGTATTGTACACATTTACTACACAGTTATTACATGTGTTTGTATTGTTTTCTGTAAATCTGAGTACTTTCAACGGCAATCCTTTTGATTTCTTTACGTAAAATTTTGTAAGTATAATGGTTAGTTCTACCAGGCCAGGCCACTCCGCAGTGTAGGTAGAAAGCTACAAGTACACGACGGGGTCGACTAATCGTGCCAAAATTGATTTGGCGAAGTGTGGCTGCTGTACCTGTACTATTATGGATTTTGTGGTTCCACTAACAATACCTTAAAATAAATATTAATTTATTTTATTATCTTATATTATATTATTATTATCTTAGTCTAACTTAGTCTAGCTTATAACCTTAATCAATTATAAGCTTAATCAATTTCGTCTCTACATGTAAAAAAACTACAATATGTGGCTTTTGTTTATAACAGGTGATTACCATCGGCATCAGCACGGTAATATTATTATAGATTATATTACCGTGGCTAGTTTTTAATTTGTCAATCGTAGTTGTATTAGAATAAATCCTCTAACTATGATTTGATCTATAAAACTAATGCCATGGTAACAGGTTTTTTTTTAATGATATATGGGCAAACGAGAATACGGGTCACCTGATTTTAAAAGACTACCGCCGCCCATGAACACCTGCAACTCAAGAGTCACAAGTGCATTGCCAGCCTTTAAGGTGGGAGTAGGGGAAGGGGGAATGGGGGGCGAGGAAGGGAGAGAGAGAGAGGACCGGTAACCTCACTCACTTGGTGAAAAACAATGCAAGCATTACTTTACTGCCGGTTTTCTGTGAGGCTGTGGTATAACTCCGGTCGAGCCAGCCCATACGTGCCAAAGCATGGCTCTCCCACGAACAAAGGTTCTCGGGTATTACTTTCATTTAGTATAACGTTAAGTTCGAAAATATTTCGTTTAATTTATTCATTTCATAATGTTATGGGCGGTTAACCAATATTGTATACCGTACTTGGAATATGGGGACATCAAACAATACAGTCGGATCTAATTTAACGTTTCATTGGAGATTAAAATCGAATAGTGAATGAATCATTTAACATACCTGATTCATTACAGATAAGATTCGTTAGTTCCCTAAATAAATACATTATAATCAAAAGCATACGACGCTTGAATTTTTTTATAACCTCTTCACCTGTAAACAACTAACTTTCATCTTAATCATACATTCATAAGGTACAGCTAATGAGGGAAACTGCTATGTGCTCTCTAATGCCCGGTTCCTATAATCAAGAAACGATTCGTTTTGCTTAAAATTACTTGGTAAAATTTCGTTGAATTTTAAACGAAAATTTTACTGTCCGTAAGCAAAACGAATCGTTTCTTGAATATAGGAACCGGGCATAAGTGTTTTCAAATCATTAGTGTAATTCTGTTGAAGATCAGCGTGCCATTTCGCACAACGTATAAACACTTAATGTCGGACAATTGCGAACCTTATACGAAGAAATTAACATAAAAATTAGGCGCCTACAAAGCATGTCAACCCAGTCAGTGAATGTATAACCAAACAGTTTCAGTTTAGGGGAATTGTAACACTTTCACACCCCACCAACTCAAGTGTGAGACATTATTTTCTCACTTTTTATTATCTATTGTCAACAACACCTCGACTAGTTCAGTTTGCCCATAATTTTGTGTGTCCACTTATCTGTCCAATGTTGTCTGAGGTTGTTTGTCGTTACATTTTAATTCGATTAGAGATACTTCACAAATACGTGAGACTTGTTACCGTTTAGATTGTAGGTCTATAATGACGGAGAATATGTGGTCTCATTACGTACATTTAGTACCTTCAAATATGTAAAGTAGGGTGCGATACTGTTTGGCCATCGTTTTTCCCTAGTTGGAAGGAACCGATGCAATGGCATTTTACAATTATCACATAAACGACTCCGTAATCGTGTTCCAAACGCAGTGATTGTATAATTTATTACATATTTGTTTTCATTTGAGTAAATTACAAGTGTGGTATAATTATGTTAAATAGGTACCCATGTAAAGATGGTGTTCCTTATCATGTCAACAATCAACTGGTTATGCAAAGTGGACATAAGACGCTTAGAATTGAATATGTGTACTTATGAATATATCAATCCATGCTCTGAATGTAAGAAATATCAGAGAGATATTCTATCGTAGCATATTATTATTACATATTGCATAAATTTTTCTAAACCTATGTTAAATAATTTTGAGATTCTATCAGACCTGTTACCGATTCGATCGAAATTTTTTAACGACTAAAACTATCGACTATAAGATTTTTTTGCTTGCGGAACTTCGATCCATAAGGAAAAGGTAAACACTTTTGAAATTATGTGTGGGTTATCTATTTTTTTTGTGAGCATTTCTTTTCATTCATGTATGCGTCCTGACTCCTGTACTCACGAGCCAAGGTTGTATTTTGATAATTGTAAATATCTTACGACATGCGACCGATTCAAGTGCCGCATCGTCAATACTTCTTTCGAGTTAAGACCACACAGCGTAGCGTCCCAAAAAACCGCCAATGCAGGTGTCAAACTAAACCAGATCAAATATTATTTACACGATATCTCCGATCTGTGTCACAATCTAAATTGATCCCTTACTAATCAGTGCGTGTCAGAGGCACGTTCAATGGCCCATGTGTGTTCGATTCCCACGTTGTTATCGATCGATGCCACTTAAATCGCTATAAATAACATTGCATTGAATTTCCTTGATTTTTTATTGGTTAATAAGGATGTCCTTGCGTTCGTGCACATTTATACAGACGACTATGACGATAATAGTAATATCTATGCATATCAAAATAAATTATAGTGTTTATAGCAAAGTTCCATTAATTGTACACTCCTCCTGCTCTATTAGTTTCTTTCATAATACTTTCTAATTTTTAAAAAAGCCCCCACAGGTCATAACTTTGCTGAAGCTAACGGTGAAGTTGTATGTCTAAATCTAACCGACAAAAACCACAAGGTGGTTATCACAGCACATAAAAAAATATTAGCTCAGCTAAGTCCATAAAAAATTTCACTGGAAATTACCACACATGTAGTTCAGAGTCAAAGAGTATAAAACCCTATCCCATAATTATTCCAACCTATCATTATCGAGAACTAGAGCATCATCTCGTCATTATCTAGTTCTAAGCCTACATTTTGTGACATAAAAATCAACAACCTTTAAACAGTAAATTGCTTTATGGCAATCGATTTCTTTTTATCGATGCAAACAAGACATCCAGTCAATCAACTCGCATACCACTTTGTTAATATACTTGTGTTATTTATTCGCCAGACCATCCGGTACTCGATTAGGTTTTTTCATTCGATTTTAACTGATTCTGTTTTGCGTGTGATTCGCTTTTCTATAAAAAATATTCCCAGTAACTGCGGCTTTTTACTGTTTACTTGCGGTGGAACAGTAAAACTGTGACAATTACTGAATAGCATATCTTGGCAAAAAAACTAGCCGTATTAAAATTGTAATACGGCTCTGCTATCTTGGGCAGATTTACAGCTATCTTTTAATTTACATATTATGTTTATAATTGAAGTAAAGCATTAGTGGTATAAAGGATCCACAAAGAAAACGATTTACGTAAAGAAAATTGTCACCTACGTTGACCTCGTACATGAATAAACTCACGCCTTCATATAACTCTTTTTATGAATTTGGAAAGGAAAATGTTTTCATACGCTTGTAATATCTATCTACATAATTTTTTCTATTCGGCTAGTGTAACATATTCAGCTTTTAATCAATTTATTGGTGTTTATAAGCTAAAATTAGTAGTGTGTTTTTGTAACTGAAACCAACAACTAAATGTGATTACACCCTGATCGCTAGAGCAGATAATCTTGCTGTTACTAAAAAACGCAAAGAAAACAGCTCAAGCGTTTTTGTTTTGATCGTGACGTACAAAAAGTTGCGTTGATGGAAGTGGCCTGTGGCCGACCGCACGAGTTGATTGCACTTTAATTTTGTTTTTTTAGAAAACTTCAATCTAGGTTTGCTATTTTTGTGTGATCTTTTGTTGCCTTTGTAGCTAGGAACTATTTTAACAACTTGAAAAGTGGGATATTATCATGTCATATCCACTAAAAAAGTAGTCATTACTTTTTATTGGATCACCAGAATACTGAAAAAATAACATACGTTGTACACAGATATGGATTATCTTTTTTGATATATAAATTTACCTGTACTAAATATAGTGTCTCTATAATTAGGTACTGCTATACCCAGTAATGGACGACCACTTTTTTAGATAGGCCTTCACAATTGTTTTTACTGACCTCAATTGTAATTTAATAGCGTTATAGTATTACGATAGTGCATTAAAGATCTGTACAACTGTTCATTAAATTTTCTTATAATTATCTGAATCAAATTTCCTCTCAGAATTAAGTGCTGTATCGATTTTTTTGCCGCATTATCTGTTATGATATATATATCGTGACTAACTGTTTATAATTTGTCGATAATGATACGGTTAAAGATTGACTCTAGTGAGTCGATATGTCGTTAATGTGGATCAATGATAGCTCTACGCGCACATATTTTGAAAGTGATGTAGCTGCAATAAAAATAGTGTAGGTTTTTTTAAATTGTACATCAATAATTATTTTGAAGTTCAATACTCCTCTCTTGTGAACTCGCTTATAACTAACAATTTAATCAAATCTTGGAAGTTAATTTTAACCTACTTCTAAGGTGCGTTTAAACGAGCAATATTTTAACTGCAATATGTGGCTACAGTAAGTCCGGCCATAACAAAAACATTTTAATGCAGATTAAGTCTCAAAAATATATACATATCGGCAATATGTCTGAACCAGTATGGCTCATATGTTTGTTTTGTACACGGGCTACACAGTCAGGCAACAATGGCTGACGAAGTCAGAAAAAAAAACAAAACACATAGGAAATATAGCAACAAATCGCGGTATCTTACTCACGGCAACCGACGTGACACTTAGAAAGGACCTATGCTACAAAACGAAAAAATAATAAGGCCATATATTGCCGGGCCAGACAATATCTCTGTATTTTTGATTCCCGTGCGATCGTCCTACATCGTCGGCAATCCAAAAAGTCATCGGCCATACTAAACATGTGTTTCTACATGGCTACTCAATATTTTCTTACATTGCATAGTCTGGCTGTAAAAATTGCAGACATACATTATAGTAAAATTATTGTCCTGATATGATTCGTTTAGATGAGTCCAACAAGTTGGGGTTAGTAACGGTGACGGAGTCAGGAGATGAACAGTGAAATTTTTCTGTTGCAATAAGTAAACTTTTCGATTCGTTTTGAAAAGTGCAATAGATTGAACTGGTATCGTAGGTCTGATGATGGAGCCAGGTGGTAGATAGTCGAATTCTTTTCTAATTTTAAATTCGCATTGCTTTTTTAAAACTATAATTTAGTATATGTATGTATGACTTATTCGGCAACGAGACTACGGCCTGGCTGAGAGTAAGCTATTACGAGTGCCTATAAACACTGGCAATACCATTAGTGTTACCAGCACTACGAACAGCACTACCCTTTCCCAGTCCCCCTGATCTACATTTATCAGTATTTGGACTTGATCTGTTTTCTGTATTTCTAAGAATTGGTTACAATACCATAATTGGTCTCATTATCTAAGGCCTACTCGTTAGAATGTGAATGTACATGCCAACAGACAACGCCTTAAACATAAATTAACAAACCGCATTCACGGATCTCAATCCTAATATTATAAATACGAATGTGAGTTTGTTTGTTGGTTAATATTTTACGATTATCATAAAATGTTGCATACACTTTACCAAGGGTGACTTGAGGTACCTTTCATCTAGAAAAAAAAAGCGTGAGGTGTCGTTGGGACACCCGGTTAGAACGAAGTTCCTTTCGCTATTCAATAAATTGTATCAAAATGTAGTAAATATTGTTGAAACTAGAAATTAAAATTGCGCCATCTATGAAAGTTGCCCTAACTAATATACGGATAATTAGTATACAAGATATTACAAATCAAGTAAAAAAATATAATAAATCAACAAAAATAAAAATAAAATAAATCTGCATTTCTCGTTGCGCTAACATTTTTTTCCGGCTAATCACCGAGCGTCTGAAGTGTGGTTAAGGAACTTCGTTCCAAAAGTACTATTACCCAAGGAGCCTAATACCTGGATTGCCATGAATTTTAGCGGTTAGCGTATCGTGAACGCTTGCAAAACACAGTACAAGTGCACAGTAAAACCTTTCAATATCCTGTCCAATTAATATGCATGTACATAATTATGTAGTGTAGCCTCTTTTTAAAGCAGGAAACACTATGATAATATATATTCAACTTAGTCACTAGTAGGTAAATATTTCTTATTAAAAATTTGTTGATGTTAATTTTCGAAAAGATTAGATACACTAATCTTTGATTATATACCGTGTACTTAATCAAAGAAACTAATCAATAATAAAAGCTTGTATTGATTGACAAGCAATTCTCTCCTAGATAAAGTAGAAACTATTTGTCTACCGCCGTCTGAATGACACACGCTACTAACATCTATGGTTGCATGGCACTGTGAATGTTTATCGAACGAAAGAACGCATAGCGTAAGTAAATCCTCTTCATAAAGTATGGGGAACCCTATGCGTTTACCAGACACTGAAAAACATCATAGAAATAACAGGTATTATAATAATTAGGTTTTTTGGAACACGCCTTTTGCATGTTTTCTATCAATAATGACTATGTAAAGTTTTTCTTCGCATTGTAGTGGAAGTAGTATAATTAACACTGTGACTCGTGACTGCTACTACTGTGGCTTAAAAGTGGCAATATCTTGCTCTTGGTGGGATTATCTTTTAATGCTTTTTTCGGTTATGACAAAAAACTGTAGTATGAAATTTATATTTACCTCAAAAGAATGGTTGACAGATTGTCAAATGAGGGTTACATTTGTCACTCTCCATACAAGTGAACCGCAAGTTTGTCTCTCACTTATTTGTTAAAAATAGATTTAAAAATTACATTATCCGATTATCTCCGATTGTCCTCGCGCTGATTGGGATAAAATCTTCTTTGCTGAAATCATCAAACTCAATTAGAGAAATACGAGATCCACATGATCCAAAGCAAGAATGGGATCTAGTAGAAGCAAAACAGCAGTTGGATGCAAGTTAGGTGCTAGTATTGAAAGTTAAAACCATAGTCTGCTTGAACTATAAGTATCTCATAAGAAATTTTATGGTTTTAACGAGGCTACAATTGTTTTAGTAATTAAAGACTTGGTGATTAGATGATAAACATTTATTGCAGTGCGACAAACTCATCTGTAAAACCATAACCGACGCCATCGTGGTGTCTGACTATGACTAGGCCGATAATTAACTATGACTGTTCTCTTATTTCTCTCATTTCGTTGAATTTTCAACGAAAAATTCACCGTCAGTAAGCGCAACGAATCGTTTCTTGATTATAGGAACGGGGCATTAATGCCTCTCACATGTAGGAAACTAAAAGACTATCGAGGTTGCAAATAAGCACACGTCCAGCTTAATGGTAACCGGTTACCTTCGCCTTTTTAGTTCTTTATTCAACACTCAAACAGCGGGCACAGAGAACACCCAGACAGTTGCCAACTTAATTGTATAAAACAAATAATTATAACAAGATACAAGCAACAAATATAAACAAACAATAAAAATAAGCTATTCGTTGTGTAAAATCAAACACATAGGGTGTTTCATTTTTAACCAATTTATGTGAAAAGCTCCTTAATGTATACTTTAGAATAAAGATCACTTCAAGGTAACTCACAACACACTTGCTTGTATAAGGAAGTGAGAAACTGTAAGAATTCACGCTTTCGTTCATGTGCTAGTTGTTAGAAATTAGTGTCACCTGTCGCTACTTATTGTTAATTTTTAATGACTTTACAGTCTTTAACTATGTAATGTGTAGCATGCGTTGCATACTTGCAATGTGTTCTTTAAGTTTCACGACTCACACGCAACTGTTTTACGTTGTCTTATGTCAAAAACTTTCACATAAGCATCAAGCAATGTTTTTTGATCAAAATATAAATAATTCTTTGTTTTTATTTCTTAATACTTCTTTGTCTTTAATCATAATCAATAATCTCTTCTAAAAATATAAATATCTTGCTTGTTGCTAGAGGTCCAGAGAGAGCCCAGAGAGCCAGAGGTCGTGGGTTCGATTCCCACCAAGGACAAATAATTGTGTGATGAGCATGATCATTTGTTCTGTGTCTGGGTGTAATTTATATATAACTAGCAACCCGCCCCGGCTTCGCACGGGTACAAATTATACACCTAAACCTTCCTCATGAATCAGTCTGTCTACTAGTGAAAACCGCATAAAAATCCGTTCAGTAGTTTTTCAGTTTATCGCGAACAGATAGACCGACAGACGCGGCGGGGGACTTTGTTTTATAATATGTAGTGATATGTATGTATTTAAAAATATTATCTATATATTTATCAATATGTTTATCAGCAGTCTGGTTACAATAATACAGGCTCCGCCTAGTTTGGGATCAGACGGCCGTGTGCGAGAGTTGTCAAGTTAATATTATTTATCATAATCATCGTGGGTAATTGTTCCAAAACATGATATTACTTGGTTAAGTATATCAAGTCCGTGACAACATATTTCCAGTTGATTTAATTTAAGACAAATAAGTAAAATTTCTTAAGATTTTTGTTCTGCTAATGATCCAAAAAAAATACAACGAAAAATCACCCTTTTACTCAATCAACCAATGCGAGATCTCAAAGAAATAAATACACTTAGGTTACTTTATATATAGGAGACTAGCCACTATTTACACGAGGTGCAATAAGAAATAGCCTATAAAACTCGACGGTAATGTGGCTTCTTAATAGTGTAAGTATTTTAAAAAATCGGTTCAGTAGTTTTAGAGATTAATCAAACCTTACAAACTTGATAGATATAATTTTAAATAAGATTAATTATTATCATCACCAAGGGCTGCCATCCGTCCGGGTTTCTCCGGAAAAATCCCGATTTCACACATGTTTTTTGAAGTTTTTGTCCGGCGACGGTAATTTAAGTGATGACAGGGCTATTTTTCCTTATTCTGTTAATTGTCTAAACGTTCACTATGACTATGGTTTGTTAAATTATTGACTCTTCCTAAAGTAAACACGTAGGAGAGTATAAAGGACTAACTTTTGACCGCTGCTTCGCTTGCCTGAATTTAGATGCTATCAATATATTCAGGTATCCCTCGTGAACAGTAGTTTTTGCTGGATGAAAGTTACCCTATGACCTTTCTGTGCGGCTCACAACGTGTGTAAAAAATATTATGACCATCGGTTGAGTAGTTAAGGCGTGAAAGCGTTACAAACAAACTCACATTTGCTTTTGTAATATTAGCTGTAACCCGCGACTTCGTTTGCGTGTTTTTGATGAAATCCATCCCACGGGACGGGACTCTTTTTTTTATTTTTTTTTAGGCAACTCCCGCATTAGGAATGACTTCTGTGTTGCGGGGGACTTGACAAACATACAAACAACGGACACAAAGAACACCCAGACTCGGGTGGGAATTGAACCCACGACCTATGGCGTAGCAGTCAGGGTCACCAACCACTAGGCCAACGGGCCAGTCAAACTGCTGGTACTACATAAAATTACGATTCAAACAGGTTTATAAAAAATTATTTAAATCCCAAAAAATCTTCAGAAGAAATAACAATGTCACTAATAGCGATAAACTCTTTTAAATACTGCAATTTTATACCAACTGATAAACTGACTAACATTATCTTTTATTACATGTGATAAAAAGACGCGGTGATAATTTTTCTGCGAATTTAAACGAATTATTTTTCATTGTTTATAATCTTACACATATAAGTACATGTCATACCTGTGTGTTTGACACCGTGTATCCCTATTCAGGCCAAGAAAGAAAACTGATATTTTTATGGTAAACGGGGCAAACGAGCAGACGGGTCACCTGATGGTAAATGACTACCGCCGCCCATGGGCACCTGCATCTCAAAAGATACAAGTGCGTTGCCGGCCTTTAAGGGTTTGAGTAGGGGAAGGGTGAAAGTGGGGGGGGGGGAGGAAAGGGTTATGACCTCCGGTAACCTCACTCACTCGGCGAAAAGCAATGCAAATATTGCTTCACTGCCGGTTTTATGTGAGGCTGTGATATCACTCCGGTCGGTTCCTTGCAGTTTTACCTTTGTTTATGGTCACTGTCCACTTGTAAGGTTCGTAGCGGAATGTTACATAACCCATAACATTCCAACAATTGAATACTATATCCAATCCATAAATAAAAAAAGCGTGAGATGTCTTTGGGACACACCAGGTTGGAATGAAGTTCCTTTCGCTATATAGGTATAAATATATGTAATAGATTGAGTAAATTGTATCAAAATAAAGTAAATATTGTAAAAATTCGAAATTAAAATGGCGCGTTCTGTGAAAGTTACTCAAACTAATTTATGGATACATTCATACATACATCAACGGATGGCGTTAAAAACTCAACTCGCGGTCAGCATTTTTCGTTGCGCTAACACTTTTTCCGCCTAGCCCCGTCCGCGCGAGCATCTAAAAGTGTAACGTGCGTAAGATAACTTCATTCCAATTATTCAAATCTGAGTTATAGTTCCAGAGAACAGACATTCAAACAAAAATACTCTTTGGCTTTATCATATTCTCTGTTTCTATCCTCGATGGAGAAGATTTGATCTTGAACCATCATCGCAGCACGAGATTGTTAACATAAATCTTAATATCTGTACTTGAGGCAGATATCGTGGATTTGTATGGAGTTTAAATCAGCATCGATTCTCCCGCAATGTACTAGGTTATCATAACAACCTGAAGAACCGTATCAAAGTAAGCATAGGTCATAGGTCATCTACAACAATGTTTTTCTTTATTCTAAAGGCATAAATTATTGGTCATAAATGCTAAGTTTATGTTTACATTTATTGTCAGGTACCCGATTAGAATAGAAACCATAAATATAAAATTTACAATTGTCGGCAAACTACTTTGATGACTTTAAACATCATTATTTACATTACCTTAATGTAATCACATTATCTGATTATTGTAATGTGAAGGTTGATTGGTTCATTGATTAATGCCTATCTATAGTTCGCCATGACTTTGTCCTACTCCACGTGAGTTCAAATTAAAATCTTTATTCCTTTTGCATAAACATTTATTGATCGTAAACTGCATTAATATCTGCTAAGAATAGATTATCGTCCATTATAAAGAGAGGGTAAGATTATAATACTGATCAAAGACGAGTATTAAGTGTGTTGAGATCTTTGAATAACATAAGTTGGAGCAGTTATAGCCACAAAATACAATTACGAGGACCAGATGTGGATGTCATATTGAATTTCCCTAGTTGTTTTAATATACTCGTAATAAAGCAATTTTTATAAATTATTCCACTCGGGGCACGGGCCTACAGTAAATACGATATAGATCAGGATAGTTACCGCATTGTCCGGATTCGTAGACTTTACAATCTCTCGGAAACATCATACAGGAAATTGGATCTTTATTTCATTCATAAGTATTATTAACAGGCAGTAGATATGTATGTACCTACATATATGTACAGAGAGAGACTTGTGGCGGTTAAGGTTTGCCAGGATGTCCATCATAAAAGGACCCCCGGTAATAGATGCACCCGTGTTGGGTTTACGGTTTTCAATAGATTCAATCGATAGATCGTATTCCCAAAAAAAACAGTAACATCTTATCTATACGGGCGTTTTTCAGAAAATTTGCACGTCACGTAATGGGAATTCCGCTTAAAAAAAATTGTTTTCATTTAATTGTAATTAAATGCGTTTGTTAATTATTATAAATTTTAATAAAAGTATTTTTATATCACATACTTTATAAGAAAAAAAAATTACAACTCCAAAAAAAAAAAATCTCTGAATAAATAACTATTAAAGACACAGGACATGTCAAATCTACAACGGTGCATTTTTTAAAAAAAATGCCCATCCATTCTGTCTGCGTTTCACAATCAAGGATAAGTGCTGTTTGATTAATGACGTATTCTTCAAGGCATGGTCTAAAGTAGCACAATAATTACTTGTCGATTATTTATATGTCTATATTTCGAGACTACCAATGAACTAAGAATGTAGAATCAGATGTCACTAGTGCTAATTATATATTCACATTGTATTTTATTTTCCCTTTCACGTATGATACTTTAAATAAATAGGATCTCAAAATAGACTTCACAAAACTTTTACGGTGTTGTCAACAATATTCATTTGTTAAGCACTCGAAGCACTATCTAGACGCGCGGCAGCGTGTCAAGCCAAGTTCAAGAAAAAAGGAACTGGCGACGTAGCAGCCGTGTGGTATATCACATGAACCGTTTGGAGCCACTTTTAAAGCCACGCCTTCATAACTCAAAATCTATTTAACATAAACACATGAAATTTGGTTTATTTATTAAAACCCCTTAGAGTAACTAGAACTCCAAATTTCATAAATATAACTCAAACGGTCATTGAGATATTAACGTTTAAAAATCAGTATTTTTATCACTGACTGAGATACAGATCAAAAACCTAACCCACTTCCAGATGACCTAGAAAGTTGAAATTTGGCGTCCAGCTGGTAGTTGTGTATATACAAAAGAAAAAATCTGAAAATAAAGATTTCTTCTTCTTCTTTGAAATATTTTCCAAGTAATCCATTTTTATTAACACTTAGAACAC
This sequence comes from Euplagia quadripunctaria, assembly GCA_963859945.1. Classification (NCBI taxonomy): domain Eukaryota; kingdom Metazoa; phylum Arthropoda; class Insecta; order Lepidoptera; family Erebidae; genus Euplagia; species Euplagia quadripunctaria. The sequence goes on along the minus strand of OY982575.1, from coordinate 17,525,299 downwards.
TTAGCGTCTTGCAAAATTATAAAAGCATTTTTTTTTCTATCGCAATAAAATAGGTTTAATGATGAAAGATCGCTTTTATTATCATTTTGTATACCAGATTATTTATCAAACTTAGACAACCGATAATAACAAACTGCAACTGGCACCGCCGGGTCAGAGCGATCTGACATTATTGCGTCATTGCAAACAATTGTGTTACGAAAGAAATACATTCTTACACAATCTTGCTACTTTGTATAAATAAGTTAGTGATTTACAAGAAAGAGCCAGGATTCGAACCAATTTCTGGTGTCTATAAGTGTTTAACAGACACTTCGAAAATGTACAGAATCGCTGCAAAAAAGTAGGTTACGTAAGGAATAAATTATCAATAAATAGGCAATGAGATTCAAATATATTATTTCTATCGTTCAAGAAAATATATACAGCGTAAACGTAGGAAAAAATATTAATGTTACAGACCACTTGAATGATGCATAATAATAATATCTTTACATAAACGAATGAGCTTAAATTTTTCGGAAGTTATCTGATTTCTGTTAAAATATTTAAAAATAAATAAATTTTAAGAAGTTATATTAAATATTGTTGTCGCAGAAAAAAAACAAGGATTTGGGTTTAAATTTTTTTAGAAGTATTGTATGTTCTTATAAATAAATTGCACGATTATCTACAGAACTTGGCACCCATTTAGATTTCAATTCTTTTGTCAACGAAGTCGACAGTCACGCATATTATTAATATTGAACTTGGCTCCCATTTTCACATTTATGTTTTTGATGGGATAATATTAACCTTGACCGATGTTGGCAGGTTGCCAGTCGATATGTTTCGATATTTGGTATATATATGCATAATATCTTTACAATGTGTCTTGCTTATGTATGCTTACAGTGTTATGACTAGAAGATAAACATTGTTTATAAACCTCATGTAAAGAGTCTATGCATGATTTGAATCCTGGGAGCCCATTATACGACAAGGTTGTGGGACCCTCGAGAACGTCATATATATATCACTTCTTTTCAAGTTAATCGGGAATTATAACAGTTGAAGATTAAAATTAGTTGAGAATTGTGAAAAATATTTATTAAAATTAGCGAGAGATAATGTCATTAAAAGTCAGTCACTCCGCCTTTTTTCTATTTTCATTGGGGTCGGCGCAATGTGTAACATTGCAAGGTTTTGGCTATTTTCTTTGGGAATGTAGTCGTTTTAAGAAGGAAGGGACTGTAAGGAGGATGACCTGGAGGAGGAGGATGAAAGAGCTGGAGCGTTGTCGTGGTGGAGGGTCCGGGCGCTGCTTTCTAACATATCACAGACAACTTGTAGACAATGACTGACATACCAATCTGCAGTAACAGTACTTTTATCTTCTAGAATGATTGTTGCGAAATGACCCGTCCGTCCAAAGAATGAGGTAATCATCTTTTTTCCTTAACTTCTGCCCTTCTTTACTTTTGTCGGCAAATCTTTGAATGAAAACATCCACTGCACAGATTGTCTTTTGGTTTCGGGTTCGTAACAATATATCCAGCTTTCATCACCTGTGACAATGTCATATACAGCATTCGAGCCACCTCCGTCATACTTATTGATCGGCACCAAACCAAACGACGGCGTTTTTGATCTTCCGTCAAAATTATGAGGATCTAGTACAAAGCTTTCCGTAGCTTTCTGACGCGTAAATGTTCATGTAAGACTTTTTGTACTTGACTCATACCAATGCTTAAAGCTGCCCGAATCTGTTGATATGGCATCCTTCTATCAGCTTTTATCATTAACCACACCAGCACTCACCTTATCTTCAGTAGTCACCGTAGAAGGACGTCCTTCTCGAGAATCATCAGTGAGTTTGCTTCGGCCACGTTTAAACTCATTTAACCAGTTGTAAACAGTGGCACGAAATTCCAATCGATGTCTATCGTAACATTATTTTTGAGTAAGACTGCAATGAAAGTCGTAATAAATCATTGAACAAAAATGTTGTCTAGTGAAATCCATTTCGATGCACGACAGCAACTTTTTAAATTACCGCCAATTTGTAAAAACAAATGACATATTATATTATGAAATCATTAAACATCTACAGATTCCCAGAGTTCCTAATTCGAAATTTAAATAATTTCTCATTGGCTGCTTTTCTTACTGGCCTATTCTAAAAACTTTCAGTGTGACCCACGTACTACGATATTATGAGATATGAGCGTTATCGATTTGAGATTTGATTTTTGTTTTTACTGCTATAAAATTTAATTATTAACTTTTTAAAATCTGAGTGCAAAGGCTATCTAGATCGTTGAATGTTTTGTTTTAAATAATGAGTGTAATCAATGCCCTGCGTTCATTATTTTGTGTAAAAAATAAAACAATCTTGGCCTCCAAGTACTCAAATCATTTAGTTGCGAATCGTAAAAACATATTTTTCCAATATGCAATTGACCCCAATTAAAATAATCATTCATTTAAAACACCCCCGACTCGAAAATTCTTTCAAGGATTAGAAAAGAGCTGATGATCTTCGAACGGCTGAACAGATTTTCTTGAATTATATCTAAAAACACTCGATCAAATCACCTTCCAAACAAAAAAAGGCACTTAAATCGGTCCATTCATTCGGGAGTTACAATGCCACGAACAGACACAGACTTACAGACACGTCAAACTTATAACAACCCTCTTTTTGCGTCACGGTTGGACTAGCAGCGATCAAGAAAAGTTTTTAAGGTTTTGCACAAACATTTTTCTCTGAAATAAAAATGAAGTAGGTATAAGAAATTCTTTATTTTTATGAAAACGACTCCATGCTCTAAATTTTATTTAACCTTTTTTTTACTGTAGTAAGTAATTTTTTATTATTAACCAGTTTATTTAAATTGAAGTAAATTTGTCAAAAGTTTCAGAGAATTCTATTTCTTTTTTTGTATGAATTAGGAAATTAAGCAATTCCTCACAAACATATTTTTACTATTTTATTCATAAATCCTGCAACTAAACAATACTTAAAGTGTTTAATCGCGTATATCTTCCACACTTTAGTGCAGCAACTGCCGAACCATATTGCGGCCGCTTGCATTATTAAACTCCCGCTACGTGTTTCGAATAGTTCAGGCATATGTATATGTACCTACTAATGAAAGTAGGTATCACCACAGTAAACATAAAACAGTAGTTTATCTTAGTACAATGGTAGTGAATGCAGTTTTTAACCGTACCGACCTCTTGCATAACTATGTATGCGTGGTTTCACCTGCTTAAGTCCTGATGCCGTGGTAATATCGGGATAAAAAGTAGCCTATGTGTTAATCCAGGTCTCCAGCTATCTACATACTAATCGGTTCAGTAGTTTTGCGTTGAAAGAGCAACAAACATCCATACATCCTCACAAAGTTTCACGTTTATAATATTAGTTAGATTTATCAGTAGAGGAGCAGCCTAGTGCATGGAAAAGCTATGATCTTGATCTTTGCCTGATAGATATTTGTCCCGGTTGATGGTGACTCTTGTGGTATCACTTGAGTGCATGTATGAGGCAAGACAGCGTCGTTCAAGGATTAAATGTGTCATGATTATCATCTTCATGATCGTCTCAACTATGCGACGTGCACTGCTGAACCTATTCTATTAAATACCTAATGACTTTCAAGAGCGTTTTTACATCGCCCTCAACCATTGGCGTCTTGACCTGTGTTAAGCACCAAAAATATCTTACAAAAGTAGCTTCTCTTAATATCTAATATTTTAACTTTTAAACTTTCGCGTTCCATGATATGATTATGTATTTATACGGGAATTAACGCGATCACGAAAAGGTATTCCATACCGCTGAGCCAGTCGGCCTGTGACCACGGCCCGTGCAACCTGGTCGAAACGTCAGGCAATTCAGAGGTATGTAATACCTTTTCGTGATCGCGTTAATTTCCGTATAAATACATATCTGATATTTGCTACTATTCTACTACAAAAAAGGCACTTTTTATAATACTTTACGCAAAGGCAATTTGCGCGGTAACAACTTTTTAAAGTATTATAATATCTTATTTTACGTTTAATATTACTTTAAGATAACTTAAAAAGACCGCTAGTAAGACGAAATAGTGAAATTTAATTCAATCTGTCGCGTTAGTTCAGGCCAATTTAAAAATAATAATTACTTTCTTGGCACACATTTTTCTCGGTCTAAACAGAAACACTATATCCCAATTATTGTATTCATAATAGATTTCCCTTCAAACTTTGATGATGAATGATTAAACTCTACAGCACACACACACACACCTTGTGGCACACCTTGTTTTATACTGATGCCAGATTTTATCAAAGAAAATCCTCTTGACTTACTGTTTATAATCTGCTGTGGTACAACGACTACATTGTTTTCAGCTACGTACGTGTTCAAGCTTATCAATAATTAAATAGCATCTGTTATAACTGGCGTACATACTATTTGATTTGGTGCTAAATTATTATATTTGTCCTTGTTCTCCATATCATGTTCTATGAATTCGTTATCAACTGAGATATTAACGGGGACATCCTAACTAATATTATAAATACGAATGTCAGTTTGTCTGTTACGCTTTCACGCTTATGGCCCCCTAATCCATAAATTACGTCACACGTTTTAATGGTGTAGCCGGCAAACGAACAGACGGGTCACCTGATGGTAAATGACTACCGCCGCCCATGGGCACCTGCAACTCAAAAGTCACAAGTGCGTTGCCGTCCTTTAAGGTGGGTATAGGGGAAGGGGGGAATAAGGGGCGAGAAAGGGAAAAAGGAAGAGGGAAGGGTTAGGGCCTCCGGTAACCTCACTCACTCGGCGAAAAAAGCAATGGAAGCATTGCTTAACTGCCGGTTTTCTGTGCGGCCGTGGTATCACTCCGGTAGAGCCGGCCCATACGTGCTGAAGCTGATGGCTCTCCCACTGTTATTGATTTTGGAATTTACATTAACGCAAGCAAAGACCCGAGCAAAGAGCAAAACTAGCTAATCCTACTAGTATTTTGAACGTGAAAGTTTGTGAGTATGTATGGATGTATGGATTATTGTTACTCTTTCACGCAAAAACTACTGAACCGATTGCGATTAAACTTAATAAGTAGATAGCTTGAAACTTGGATTAACACATAGGCCACTTTTTATCCCAATATTACTACGGGATCGGGACTTAAGCGGGTGAAACCGCTAGGCGCTGCAAGTATCGCACATTTTTGCTTTTATCTCATGATATATTTATACTACGCTTAACGTATGAATATTATAACATGTACCAAGCCTTATTTTGTTTTATGCTAAAATTGACGTCGCGTCGACTGCTAGTGGAGATACCGCTTAATATGAGACCTTCTATAATATTATAATGTCTGTCAATTTGCACTTTTCCGTGCGTCTAACCCCTGCCATGCAAAGAGGAGGGTTTGATCTCGTTATAAAGATAGTCAAATAGTACCTTATAACTGTCAATAATATTAATAACTCACTACATCAGATATTTAATATTTAATTTAAGCAAAATAAATTTAGAATTCATAAGCGTAATAAAATATATGGACGTCCTATGGCTGAAATGATAGTAGGCTGTAAAAGATCCTTTCAAGATTCGCCAAAAGTAACGGATACGGATATCCGGCACATCACTATTACCTGGTACTTTCGTTGTAAATAAAAACTCTTTATTGTACACCAAAAAATAACAAACCAATATACAGAAACAGATTTATAAAACGCGCAATGGGCGGCCTCTTATCGCAAGGAGCAATATGTGCCAGTCAACCTTTGGATGTACAGTGGACAGAAGTGTAACGGTTTACGTGTGTGGTAGGTATATAAAGTCGCATAAGTCTATTTTATTCTCAACTAGCAACCCGCCCCAGCTTTGCACGGGTACAAATTATACACCAAAACCTTCCTCATGAATCACTCTGTCTATAACTGAAAACCGCATGATCCGTGATGAAATCCGTTCAGTAGTTTTTCAGTTTATCGCAAACAGACAGACAGACGCCTTGTTTTATAATATGTAGTGATTAGCGACCCGGCCCAGCTTCGCACGGGTGTAATGTATATACTAGATACTAATGTGGTGAACAATTACCGTCATATGATTATACAAATTAACACAAAACAATGTTAAACTATTATGTATAGTTTAATATTGTTCTGTGTTAATTGTTTTTGTGTTAAACCTGCCTCTTGAATCGCTCTATCTATTGGTGTAACCTCTACCTATTTACCTACTTTACCTACCTACCTATTTGTCTACCTATTTAAAATCCGTTTGTAGTTGAAAAGATCTAAGCGTACAAACGGCAGAAGCGACTTTGTTGTATACTATGTAAAGATTTAATTTAATTGTACATTTAGAATGTTGTAATGGTATATATGTTTATCATAAAATAAGCAAGTCGTTTTCGTTTTGCGCATTACTGTATTATTTTTCCTTCGTAAATTTTGTTTTATCTTCCTTGGTTCATTATCACGTTATATTTTCTCTACTTTAATTGAATTGATACGACCAGACCACACACTGAGATAAAATAAATGACTGACTAAAAAATAATCGCTATCGGTTGCCAACTGTTGAAATAATTAAATAACTGCAAACACGTGAATGTAATAAAATGTGTTTTGTATTTGATGAGAATTAGCAGCAACTTGTGGGGTCATTTAGAACTTTCAATTTAAGTATTTGCTACGTAATATTGTGCACTTTATCTATATCTGTATAAATGTATCTATTAACATATATTTAGAGAGGCATCCTACTAATATTATAAACGCGAAAGTTTGTAAGTATGGATGGATGGATGGATGGATGGATGTTTGTTAGTCTTTCACGCCAAAACTACCGAACCGATTGCGATGAAACTTGGTATGTAGATAGCCTGGATTAACACATAGGCTACTTTTTATTCCGATATTCCCACGGGTAAAGCTGAAGGGTTTTTTGTTTGACTGTTTGTTTCTTCAAACGCGCTAATCTCCAGAGATTAGCGTTTAGCGATTAGAATTTCAAATCTCACTAATAATTCCAGAATTATTAGTGAGATTTGAAATTCTTTTTCTTTTGGATAGAATATTCACTGAGAGAGCAGTCTTTACTAATAACAAAGCAGAAGAGTTTGTTCTTTCTCTCTCACAATCTCTGAAACTGCTAGGCACAATTGAAAATTCCATTTACATTTCACAATCTAATTCTTGAGTTTCTCAAGAATTAGATTGTGAATTAGGTTATACGCTATTTTATACCCTTAGGAGAAATGACCATAAACGCGAATAAAACTGCCAGGAACGAGTACTAATTAATAATCGTCCTCTTGATCATTCGTAATAACAATGCTTACTAGAATTACTTTACTTCGACCATAAGTGTCTGACCAATAAGGTGACTTCGGTCTATTTGTATAATTGTATACCACTTACACGCACAGTGGTATACCTGCAAACCCACAACCATATGGTTGTTCTTCAGCAGCTTCATTATATTACACAGGATAGTTACGTGACACACAATCGATTGCTAGATGGCTCTTTTTCTTTTTTTTATGGTATAGGGGGCAAAGGAGCAGATGGGTCACGTGATGGTAAATGAGTTCCGCCGCCCATGGGCACTTGCAACTCGAGAGTCACAAGTGCGTTGCCGAAAAGGTGGGAATATTGAAAGAAGGAGAAGTGGGCGGAGGAGGAAAGGATTTGGGCCTCCGGAAACCTCACTCACTCGGCGAAAAGCAAAACTGACATTGCTTCACTGCCGGTTTTTTCGTGAGGCCGTGGTATCACTCCGGTCGAGCCGGACCATACGTGCCGAAGCATGGTTCTCCTACGATTATCTTGTTTTATTCTTTAAATAGCCAGTAGAGAACAAGCAAGAAGTGTAAACAAGCCATTACATAACCCTTGTACGAAGGGTGTTATAAGGTACAAGATCACAGTACGATCTATAGGAACGGATAAGAAATCACTTAGTGATAAAATGATTTTTAAGTTTCCGTCCTAGATAATATATCTGGCCGAAGGCATTTTATGATGACTGAACCGCGGACGTAAATAACCGAGATTTTGGTTAATTTATGCCTATTTAGTTATTAACATGAATTAACTTATAAGTTTAGTTAATTTATACACAAGAAAATGGCGTCTAAAATGATGTCTTCTTTAAAGTTGAAAACCATTGCGTTGGCGGTCTTAAAAAATGTCTTAAAAAATTCTTTTGTAAAATTTTGAAGAATTTCTATTTTAAATCATATTTTTGAAACAAATTGCATGTTTTACAATTGTTGTAACATGCAATTTGTGCAAAAGTGCTATATTTTATATTTGGTGTGAAAAAGATGATTTTTAAATTTAATATTTTTCATTGTGTGAAATAACACTTTTAAATGTTTTTTTTTTCAACCATATATTTTTTATACCTATTGGTACTGGCCAGTGTTATTTGATGGTTGGCAATCTGTCTAAATGATTTGTAAAGAGGAAGAGAAGCCAACTCTAAAATAATAGTGTAGCTGAGAAATACCGCATTACTTATAATGTAAATGGCACTTATGCGGATTGAAATAGCGAAAACGTGTTTACGATCTGCCGAATAGGTATGGTGAGTAAAAGTTGAGATTTTGATAAATGCATTAAGTGTTTACTCGAAAGAAATTTTCAAATAAAATCATGCCTTTAAAGTTTATATTCTATAGACTAAAATCCTTTTTTATGGCTCACTAGCTGTTTCACCCGCGTAAATCCCGATGCCGTGAGAATATCGTTTGGACTGGATATAACGTTTGGAATACAAACGTTAATTTTGTATTCCAAACGTTATCAAATCATTTGACAAGTAGCAAGCCTTGGATGTAGCCGTGGTAGTTAAGATCCTTACCAACGCTATTTTTTACCACGCAGCAAGTTCTGGTGACCCAGGACTTTATGGAGAGACTTCCCTGCCCGTGGTTTTAATTACATCAGAAATGTGCTACTGCTTTTTTATTTCCTTAGATTATCTCAGTAGATGTCCTTAGATACATGTTTTAAAGACACTTGTCAATGTTAAATGTCATGAACATTGTAACAATGAAAACGAAAACGACGAGTTATCAGTGCGCATCTATCTGTTAATGTATCACAAACAAGTTGGCCAGAAAACTGTGTCGCGTCGGCATTGAAGCTAAATATAGCATGCGGGCATACCCGTTTGATTTTAGACTTCGCACTTAATTCGCTTTTAAATAGATGACAATTCTGCTAGTTCTGTTATCTCTGCTTAAAAATACAGGTTTGAAGTACCACCTCTCTAATGATAAGCGGTTACCGTAGTGTTTCTCACTAAGATTCCTGTACGTCATAGTAAACAGTAGTGAGTAGTGACCCACGAAAACGCAGAGCATCACTCATCTAGTACAGTTACCGTAAGTACACTTTATCAGTCGATATGACGTTGACCACGCTAACGCTGCTCGTGATTGGTTCCTCAGTCGATGCTCGTCGTCTATTGGGCTCGCACGTGTTATTTGGCTACCGTATACATGAGTGCAATTTTAGTGACAGCTCTTTAACTAGTTTATTTAAAAAAAATTGTGCACACGACTCGTGCCGGTATTTGTACCAGACAAAGTTACACCGTCTATGTAAGTGCAACGCATTTAATCAAAAGTAATGCGGGGATAAGTAATGAGGATTGAATATACAGAGACACATACATTGATGAAACGGATACAGTGACGATACGCTATACAGCAAAGCGGATGATAACAGAGCAATAATCATAAATTAAAAATTTAAAACACCCCCGACTCGAAAATCCCTTCAACGTTTTCAAAAGAGCTGATGATCTTCGAACGGCTGAATAGATTTTCTTGCATTATACCTAAGAACACTCTCGATCAAGTCACCTTTCAAACAAAAAAAAAACGCACTCAAATCGGTTCATCCGTTTGGGAGCTACGAAGCCACAGACAGACACAGTCACGTCAAACTTATAACACCCCTCCTTTGCGTCGGGGGCTAAAAATAGCCAACATACACACATACTCACGCGTATATCCTCGAAAGGGTAGGTGGTATTAAATACTTACACGTCAGCCGGGCACTTTGGGAATTAAAGATGGAAAAATTGGGTGTAAATTAAGAGGGAAAGGTAGTTAAGAAGGAAAGGCAATGGAAGAAAAGAGATATTACTTGTACGGAGGGAGTGTAAACAATAGCTCAAGTATACCTTCAGGTCGCCGGGAAGTCCGAGCCCCAAAATAGTCGAATGGACTGTAATAGTAATATCGAAATCAATTCTCAATACAAAATAAATAAAATTGAAGTCTCTAAGCTTATTTGCACGATACCTATGCCAAAAATCAGTTTTTTGTCTGTCTGTCTTTCTGTTTGTTCCGGCTAATCTCCGGAACGGGTAGACAAATTGCCACGGGACCTTCACTGGCAGATAGCTGGTGTTGTTATAAGGAGTAACTTGGCTACTTTTATTTTGGATAAAGAATTAGGGTTCCGCGCAAAATATTTAAATATTTTCACGTGAACGAAGCCACACGGGAACTGCTAGAAAAAAATAAGAAAGATAAAATCAACTTTTCTTATATTAATGTTCTCTCAGGCTACACAACGATCCTAAAGCCACCACACATTTTACACCTAAGTACCTATATTAAATCCATTAAAACTACATCTGGATCATACACGCCTCTGCTTCATAGGATTAGGAATGATCAAAACACTTGATACTGACTATATGTTGTTTTTATCTATTAACATTAATTGAAACGCTTTATTGGTGACTACGACACTAAAATATGTTGTAAGATACCACATATTTTAGTGATAGAAGTAGTAAACGTAGGGGTTTGCTAATCTGATTAGGAATTTGTCACCAGCTTCTTGTAATTTTTTTTTAGTGTAGTGACTAAGCAATGATACTTTTTTTACCTATATTCGTCACATTTTTATCAGTATATTTGTAACCTTATCATGAATAAACATCTTAAAAGTACATAATGAAATTTCCGAAGAAATAACTTCTAACTGGAAAAATCAATGTCATGGATAACTATTCGATCTGTTACGAATTCTTAATGTTCCTAAAAGTACATTGGCCATCCTTGTCCCTGCTGAATGGACGTGTGACAATAAATACATCATCAATACAAATAAATAAGTGAAGTGTCTGTTTGTAATGTCAAAATAATAGTTTTTTTAAGCTCATACAGTTATATGCACGATACCCATGCCTAACAATCAGTTTTTAAATTTTTGTCTGTATTATGAAATTACATTGACGAGTTTGAAAAAAAAACCGACTTCAACAAAACAAACTATTCCATAAAAGACTTATATATGGTTTTCTCATGGATGCCATTGTCAGAACTGGACCAAATTGAAATGGGACCACAAGGGAAGCACCAGCTTTCAAATAAAAAAAGAATCATTAAAATCGGTTCACCCAGTCGAAAGTTCTGAGGTAACAATAAAAATCTTTTTAACAAAAAATTAAACCGACGAAAAGAACTAAAAAGCAAAAAATAAATAACTATAAAAATGTTATAATCTTATTTTGAATCGGCGCCAAACAACCAACTGTACGTAGGTATAATTAATCATTTTATTATTTGGCGCCGACTCAAAATTAGCGGTCGAATTGAGAACCTCCTTCTTTTTTCGTCGGTTAAAAAAAAAAACAAACAGTCGAATTGAGAACCTCCTCCTTAAAAATGGGATTTTGCAGCACATGCTAATTCATTTACGGTTCTATATCTATGATAGTTTCATTACTTTTAACTTATTATTTACAATAATTTGCAGCAGTGAAGTTCATCAACCTACATATATGATGTTGTCAGTTATGGTAAGAGTGTAGTATGAGTTGAATCTTTCAATGTTCATTAACTGACGGCGCGTTTGATGCACATAATTAGATATTTTAAATATGTAAATGATCGTCTATTGCTGTATTAGTTAAGCATAGTTTACTAGAGTTCCTTTAATTTTAAATGCAGTACTACAGTACTGTAAGGAAGAGTAGATGCAGTTTCTCACTCAACCGGGTGCCTCTGATTCTCGCAGAAATGTGTTGATACCACCTTTATAGACGTCTGTACTTACTAACCTATGTCAATTTCAAACACTGCATTTTCAAACAGTTCTCCTGACGTAAATGGTTTTATCATGAAATCAGGTATTTATTTAGTAAACTGTAAAAACTTATACTGGAAACAATTATGGACATTACCGGCCCTACCGCTAGTGAACTTGACATTCACAATTCCATTAAAGCGTATCCCTCAAAATAAACTTTCCTAAATAACTACAACACTATATTATAGTATTAAAATTTATTGTTTTTTTTTTATATTTCATATTTTTGCTGCAGCTTATATTTTCTTATTCACATTTCTGCTCCAACAAGTTAATTAACGGTTAACATTCATTGGTTTCTCCTTATTTGTAGACATTTGAATTGTAATATTTAATCTTAAGGACTGTTGTTAACCGTAATAAAAAAGTAAATAAATACATATTAGTGAATGTAGCATACGACTACCTCCTGGTTCAGTGAATACCGATAGGATATTAACAGTCACTTACGTTGCTGGCCCTGTTAAAACATCGGGAGCTCTTATTTGGAGTAACTGTTTAAGGTTCCGAGCATAAAGAGCTAAAGAAAGAGAAAGAGAACCTACATGGTTATATTCCACACTCGCTCCCCATCTTCTTTATTTTAGCGAGTTGAGCGAGAAAAGACATTAAAGGGGCTTTGTGTCGTCGCCGTCCTGCCCCGTCCAGGTTATATGACGTATGACTCTTCTGTGCTTGATTTTAGATAAGCTAAACCTGACAGTCGCTATTCATGTTTTGTTTTGTGATTACAAAATATACCAGCTATGCTTTGTTGGTCACAATAGCATGTGATAATCGAGTGTGAAAACCGGTTAAAAACTTGAACTTGTTTCTTGTGTTGTCATTGATCTTGAGATTTGAATTGAAGCTATTCTTTTATTGTACAATAGTCAATTCTCACATTTCATTCATTTATCTGTGAATGAAAGTGTGTACATATGACGCCTGTCAATAAGATCAATTTCCATCGAATTACATGTTGTTAATAGTGTTTCAAATTTTCATTATCAAGTTTTTATCGTCGGCTTAATCGTCAGTTACTACACCTAAACATACTTACAAGATATTTCTTTTTTACTTTGTGGGGATATTAAATAATATGTACCTTATATAAAATAAAAGAATATGGTGTTTTTGTTAATTGTTTTACTTCGTTAAAAAACCATAAAAAAAAGTCGTGACGTCTTTTGAAGTGTATTTTATTTATATTACCTTGTGTAATGTTTCTGTGTAAAACTTATTAATTATTATTATTGTATTTAGCTTGTGTTTAATTTAGCTCTAATAAAGTAGGAACTTGAAAATGTACATGGTAAATCAATATTTAAGTGGCTCATTGAGTAAAATTATTCGTCCAGGTAACAATTATTTCTTTCATGGTGCTCAAGATCATATGTGTGATTTATCAAACATACAAGGAAAAGTTATCCAATATAAAATCAGGTTATATGTTTGATTTTCTTATGACCGGAGTCTCAGTGTATCCTAGAAAAGAAATTACTGGAACCCCGGCAGACTTGACCGCCTGTTGAGCAAGGCGACCCCGCTATGATGCGCGGACGGTTCTGTTCCTAGAGCGGAGCAAGTCGCGCAGTGCGCCCCTCGGGGCCTGCTTCTGCTAGGGCGCCAGATAGTCCTGTCTATCGCCCTCAGGCAAGCGCTCATGGAAGCCGGAGATCCTTTTGCACTTTCCGGCGTCTTCTGCGGGACGGAATGTCACTAGTTTTCTCCTGTTCCCATTCCGCCGCTATTTTGGCATGAATCACCTCGCAGAACGAGGCATCAGAATCTCACGCGCTTTCGCTTTGGACCATGGACATCACATTGGTCTCCAGCGTGAAGTCGGCACGCTGCTACGCCCACGCAGAGCACTCGACTAGAGTGTGGATTGCGGTATCCTTGCAGCAGTCCCCGCAGTGGTGGCACATAGACTTTAGCTCCAGGCCTATACGACACAGTTACTTCCGGAAGCAGCCGTGTCTTGTAAGTGTACCTGCGTCATCTGGTAGGGGAGACCGCCATGTCGCCTCTCCAGCCAATCCTCCATGACGGGCCTTACAACCACAATCGTTGCATGCCCTTACTTTATAAATCTATGTACATTAGTCAAATATTTTGTTTTGATATAGGATGTAATTTTCTCCCAAAAAACACCTAAGTTCTAAGGTTCCAAAAACACTAACTAAGAAGACCAAAGACGTTTATCCATAGGATATTACCTTATTCATATTTTTAAATAATATGAACCACTCCGTCAACCGTAATCTTTGGGTTTAAAAGCATTTAAAGCCATATACTGCCGCCCCATCCTACTGCTATGCAGCTACAAATACCGCGTCAAGTTAGAGCATTGGTCCCATTTGAAGCGTATTTTAAGTTTTAAAACAGTCACTAAAATTTATCTTTTTTTAATACCTACACCCCATAGAGCTAGAATGCTTCCATAAACTACCATACAGGATATAAACGCTCTTAATCTTTCACAGTTACTGAAAGTGTTTCCTGCATTTAAATGGTAAACATCTTTCACCAGAAATAGCAATCTCGATCCGTCAATGATCCTTTCTTGTGTGCATTCTTGTGACAACAGCATTTAATGCCCGGTAAAGATAACAACGGTTGCCATACCACCAGAAAATTACGACACAAAGGCTTAATCTAACAAATACTTGGAGTTCTCACTGTTTATCCGAACCTAATATTTAACTGTTACTAATTCTTGCGTAATCTGGTCTTACAAAGAATTAGATAGTTAAACACTCATCCGGGTTTGCTTGTATTAAAAAACAGTCAGTCGTAGGACTGCACGTCAGAAGTGAAAACATAACTTCACAATGTTTTTACATATACATACACACACACACACACATCTGTATATATATAATTCGGTTAAAAATAGAAAGTAGGTAATAACCTATCTAAATGTATACATAGGGTACACTGGAAATTCTGCGCTCCTGGCCGCTCATAAATGTTTGAATTTCGAATGCTATATTTTTTTAAATATAAGAAACCCGGCTCCGTCTTACGAATTTTCGATCAGGGTCACGTGTCCTGACGCGAGTTTAACATTTTTTACCCATCCCAAAAAGTGCACAACGCCGCTAAAGAAGTTTTCACTTCAAAATCTGATTATTTTTCATGGTCATTCAAATTGGTAGCTCGTAACTATAAAACAATTGTTTTTGGATCTAAGTATTTGTAATCGTCTACTACGTTAGACGCATATTTCACACTTTAGAGACAACAAATCTAAATCAAATATTTAAGTATCACATTATCTCAGCCACATGCTACTGGTAATAGCACGTCATAGTGTTACCGATGACCAAGCTATGCTAATTAATAGAACAAAACTCTGGGACTACATTTCGGATTAAAAAAATATATTTCCAGTTGATAATTCAATTCTTGAAAAAGATTATAGGCTACTTAATACAGCCCTTAGGAGCGGATGAGCTTATCACTACATATTATAAAACAAAATTCCCCGCCGCGTCTGTCTGTCTGTTCGCGATAAACTGAAAAACAACTAAACGGATTTTCATCCAGTTTTCACCAATAGACCAATTCATGAGGTAGATTTAGGTGTATAATTTGTTAACGTTTTGTGTAAATTGGTTGAAATATGATGATGGTTGTTGAAGATGTCTCAACTACCCGTGCGAAGCTGGGGCGGGTTGCTAGTGCATTAATAAAGTACAATACGCGCATTTAGTTACGTAAATGGCTGTCACTGATAATGTTTTAAAGCTGTCTCGCTACCCGCTACTCTCGCATTCACAAGTCTGTGCCTGTCCTAATACACACCACTTATCACCATTTATACGCAAAAACGTTAATTGCGACGCCACTCGCCGCTAACATCAATCCTGTCAACTTGGAATGCATGTATTGTATCATCATGTGTAGCAGACGGTTTTGCGGTAGTTTGAAAGCAATTTTACAAAAAAAGTTGATAAAGTTGTAATTATTTCCATTTGGTATCATAAATCAGATCTCTTATTATTTCAATTTACTAGTATAAACTCAAAACCCAACAATGCAACTGTATACTATCGTCTGCATTAAACTCAAACATTTAAATAATTTAATATAGCAGTATCCGTATTGCAAAAGAAAGCGTGTCTTTTATCTAACGTTCGCATTGTGGTCCATTGCGTCCCCGGTATTTGAGACAAAAACAAAATCTGAGGTCGATTCATCAATGCATGATGCATGCGAACATATGCGAACCTCTCTATTTCTTGCATGCTTTGCATACACGCTATTTAACGCACGGGATTTATAAATAAACATGTCTATTATTAAGAGAAGTTTATTTATAATAATTGAACTCACATTTACCTACCGACGCTATTTTTGTGTTATTAGTATTGAGTACACAAACACACTAATATTAAGAGTGTATGTTTATAGTAAAACTTTATTAGTTTATTTGTAAATGATTCATCGTCTTTGTACTCATCTTGACTGTCTTCGACTCTGCCTCTTCGTCTATGTGTTGCGAAAATTACAAAGTTAATTAAAATAAGTTTAAAACTACCCTTTTAAATACCCGTTAAAATTAAATAATTCTGTGAAAGATGTGTAATGTTAGTGTAGATAAGTAAGAGAAAACTGACAGGTTTATCAAGTAGGAAACATAATTATGACCGACTAGCAGCGCCCCGCGGTTACACCCGCGTAAGTCACGTCCCGATATTCCCACGGGATCGGCGTGGGAATATCGGGATAAAAACTATATATATAATAGCCTATGCGTTAATCCAGGTCTTCAACCATCTACATACCAAGTTTCATCGCAATCTGTTCGTTGGTTTTTGCGTGAAAGAGTAACAGACATCCATCCATCCATCCATCCATCCATCCATCCATCCATCCATCCATCCATCCACCCACCCATCCATCCATCCATCCATCCAAACTTTCACATTTATTATATTAGTGGGATTTATAATATTAGTGGGATTCTAGTAATCATACACACGGCAATACTATTAACCTAGAACGCCTAACGATAACGGGAAAAGTCGAAGGTAAAACACCTAAAGGTAGGACCCCAAACGCTGGTCAGACCTGATAGAGAAGGAGCTCGGGATGCCTGTAAGCGTTGCACTTCATCAGGCTACGGAGCGCAACCGATTGAGACAGCTGGTTAATAAACTCGGTAAAAGAAATCACGATCCTCTACCTCGGCAGTGAGGAAGTGACTAAATGAACGAGTAATCACTTAACCAGTAAAATTGCCCATTTTATATTATACCATACTACCAAGCACACAATAATAGGTAATTAAAAAAAATCCTTATTTCATGTAGGTATATGTGTAAATTCTAGTAGACGTACAATGAAAAAACCTTTATTTTAATTGATTATAATGCTTGATAGTGGTTAAACTAGTGCTGCTCAAATCTTACCGCGAACAGTAGCTAAGAAAATAGGAATAACTCTCTTTAAGTGAAAACGTGTATTGTGATTGATCTATGGTTCAATGCTTACTAGAGCGGTATAGATATGCGAGTACTGGGAATCGTGATAGTGAGGGAAAAAATACTTCCCAGTAGTTTAATTGCAATGATGAATAATACACTTGTGATAAACAAGTCACATTGGAGACGGGCGAAATTAGAACTTACTGAAATACCATACAAGCACGTAGCCCGCTTGGTCTTCTTTGTATTCATTTACCTGCCTAAGGAATCACTGTATAATTCGACTTGTTTTTGGTAATGTTGAAATAAATTATTATTATTTATTAGCTAATAAAAGTATACAATAGCTACAACTTGTTTAGAATGAGAGGAGAAGTTAGTTAAAAGTTTGTTGTGACTCAAAAATTGAGCAATATATAAACGGCCAATATAGCATTGTTCGAGCCACAGCAGCACAGTTACACAGGTCGTATCTACAGATAACAGAATAGGGGTTCTGGGTTTTACGATTCATCCATGCTCGAATCTGGAACTAGTATCATACCAGCTCGAGCATAAGGATGGAGATAGAAGCGATTAATTTAAATTTATAGTGTACGTTTTAGTAGGGCCCGGACTTCTCTTCAATAGTTCGTTTTGAAGGTATGCAACCTTGACCTTCTTGAGCTATTGCATACACTCCCCAATCCATCCGTATTAGCAATATCATTTTGTTTGTCTTGCCTCCCTTTCCTTTCAATATACGCCCAATTTTTCTATCTTTCATTCGCAAAGTGCCAAGACCTTCGGCCAAGACCAAAGTATAGGCAGGTAATAATAGAATTACCATTACAACGTTTTTAATCAAAACTAATGGTTTGGCTACTAGAAAAGTACTTTTACACCACAGATGATTTTTTAAATTGTAAAACTTAATAATTTAAAGTAAAATTTCGCATGCATATTAAAGACAAATATGTCGGGCTGCTTTTTCATGTTATCACCTAATGTAGCATATTCTTGGTGAATAAATATCTTATCTTAATAGTGTTTAATACGCTTCTGCCTACCACTCCGGGGATAGAGGCGTGAGTACCTATATGTATGTGTAGTGTGAGTGAGTGCAGTGAGTGTAGGTTTATCGCAGCTTTTGAAACACATGTCCGATCTTTGCTACATCTTATTTTGATCGTGTGAAAACCGCAACAGGTCATCACATAGAGAGGGCTTAACGGTAAAGTGGTATGTCAGGATCGAGCCGAATAAAGCAACTCGGTGTTCCGTCACAAGTAAGTCTATTGCGAGGGATACGGCTGTACGTTACGAATGAAGTTTCCGCGAAATACACATCACAATCTACAGCAATATTTGTTGTTTAGATATTAATTTCAAGTTGTTATTCTTTTAAGTACCCAGGCTTCCACATTTATCTAACGATTAATGTTTCATTCGTTGAGAACATATTAATAAGATATTATTTCTGCCTAGATCCAACATTCGTTATCTTTATTGCATAATATTTCAAGTCGCAGTGCATTAGAGACGATTAGACAAGTGGTCATTTTCACTCAATGATAAGGTTTTTTCACAACCGTGACGTTATCGCAAAAACCTTTCTAACCCGTTCTAAATAAAAAACACTTATTGCGTAAAACAAAAGAAATCGATTTTAAGGTTCAGTTTTAATTTTACGTGTAGGTTCATTTTTAAAGGATAAACTTTTATTATTTTGTGAAGTATATCTGAATGTCTGTTAATTCCAGACGCATCCATTCGTTCGTTCCTTTGAGCCTTATTGGCATTATAATTGTAATAATTTGGCATACCTATATATTTTTTCTGTAAAGCACTAAATATATGAGTGGTAGATAAAGTTAAAAAAAATATAATTAGAACGGATATTTAATTCAGCTGCCTACATTAATTATTTACTTTGACATCGGATTAATAAGGTCCAATGCGGTCCTTTTAAAGGTTTTTTATTTTCACATTTTGGCGAGTGTATAAAATGCGAAATATACTAATACTAAAAAGCGCTATAACAAAAACTAACTAAATGGATCGATTTTTTTTTCTTTAACATCAAAATAATTATAAATTAATAATACCCCTGGTATTGGAATTGCCTACAGGTACCAGCAGCCCATTACTATGAGAATACAGTAATTTGATCTACTTTTAAGTAGTACCAGTAGCACAATTATCTACGGTAGTAAAAATGTTCTGACCGCTCGTAAAAGGGCCCAAACACACAAACTAAAGGAACCGCCTACGAAAGAGAAAGATACGTGTAAATGGGCACTAATGGGGCGTTAATGGGTGTGTTGATAACATATGCAAACAAGATTCTTCGGTGTTTGGCATAAAATTTTGTGTTGTAATGTTGCGCTTATTAGTGTACAGACCCCACAATTCTGATAAGCTATTCAGTAAATAAAAAGAACCATAATTTCAGCGGCTTTAATTGCCGGTATAAATTTGATTATATTCCCGTCGAGCGTATCTGTCAGGAATAATAGTCTTAGCGATTAACAGTATGAGTTGATAAAACATTTTATTACCATCGCGTAGATGTTATTATTGGCTTTGAAAATAGCTCATATCGTTGTGTAACGCATATTTTTTATTACAAAAAATATTTAATTCCTAAAAAAAACTTTTTGTAATAATTGAACAAGTAACCTAGCATAGGTTACCTGTTCCCTGTGTTGTGAATATGACAAAAAAAAACATTTTAGTTTAAACGTCTCTAAATGAAATAGTAGCGTAATGACTCGTAAAAAGGCTTTCATCTTTATGTGACTTAAACAATGGCACCATCATAAAAACTTTCGACGAAACTTTTAAGTCAGTCATAAAAACAAGTGAAATAAAAAACTAAGGCAACCTAAACCTTGACTTAGCTTTTTTACGTGTGAACGGCAAGGTGGTATGTCAGACTCGACTGGTGTATGTAAAACCACACGGTGTTTCATCATGGGGACCTATTGCTGGGGCCTCAAGTGTACCCTAGAAAGGAGATCCAGATCCCTGTGAGCCCCGTCAGAAACTTAATGACATGACAAAATACATTTTAGAACACTTTATTAAGAATACATATCCTTATGAAGTAAACTCATTTTATTCCTATTACTTACAATCGGTTCGTATAAGTGAAAAGGCCGTGCATTCGGTCAAGGGACTGCAAGTTCAAGACGATGACTCACATTTGTTTGTGTGTTCATTTCTTGCCCTTGAACCGCCACACACACCATCTGGTATATAAATATAGTAAGTATATAGCGCATGGTTTCTTTAAAAAACTATACAGTTATTTATTAATTTGTGTTAGGATATGAAAATTTGGTGGCGGTGTAACTTATGAAAAAGGTGATTTTACATGGCTTATCTTTAGTGTTAGCATAAGAAAAATTGGTGGCGATTTAGAAATAACTTTATATAGAAATAGCATCCGTTCCTGTGGTGCCGAGAGACAAGGCATGTCACAAACTCAGCACTTTTCTGTTACTCATTGTGGGAGTTAGTTTACTTTATCACTTTCATGTACATACAAATAAAATACAAATAAGTTTTTCATCTAAAGTCAGCAATGTCCATTTAGTTACAGGTGAAACCAAGTTTCTTTTATTTTCTGGAGTTTTTCTTAGTACTTCTTTATAAGACTGTTCGCTCCGTTGATATCCTCATTCACAATCTTGAATGTCCATTTGTTAATTCGACAAATTTTGAAGTTATCCACAGAAAAAAAATGTATTTATTATATAAACTTGTAACTATTGTTAGGTGTACTTTTCCAACCCACAAGTATAAAGTTTATTTCGTGTTGAAATGTCCTTGTACCGTCTACCCTAGGGTTATGAAGTAACTATTATCTTATCTTTGCCTAGGGCTATACGTATATCAGAATCATACCCATGAAGAGGAGATGAAGAACAGGCGGTTGGGGGTGCAGCTCAGTCACCCACAATTCAATACCGACCGATAAGTTATTTCGGGTATGCCAGTTCCCTTGAAAGATCTAAGAATGCTCTTCCATCTCTGAAAACATGACATGAACGCGTTGCTTTTTGTTAAGAGTATACCGATCCTAATGCACTTAAATATAAACTTGTAAACGTTTAAAGGACTGTTTCCACAGCCCTGAGAAATTCTTAGCACAAAAACTCCAATAACAACTTCCCCGAGAAAATATTGGAAATATTGAATACAGGATCTCAGGATTAATGCAAACAAAATCGCACATTGCCAAGACACAGTCCAAGTCAAAAGATATATCCATTGCAAAAGAAAACTAACAAAACGTTAAAAAAAAGTTAATAGGCTTCTCGTGGCAATGGACTTAAGAGGCTGACAGCATTGCAACCTTGAATGGCAACGCTACCGTTTGACCCAATAGAAATAGAGCCGTAGAGTTATTCTTTTTTCCTCATTTACTCGCATTGACGTTGACTATACATGATATTCACCTAAAATAACTGTAATGAATGAATGGTTGTAATAATTTTGCACTTAGTTGGTAAACAACACCTTACATCTGCCACAGATTACTAAGTAGTAACTACGTAACCTCTGCCTATAAACAATAGTATCACGTATAATATCGTTAACTATGTTTAGATAGATTTGTTCGCCCCCATAAAACAGATGATGAGCCTTTTGCCACGTACCTATTGCTCGTAAACGGCCAGAAAAACACAGCTCCACCTGGAATTAAAAAAAAGGATTGTTATTACTATCATAACTTACTCGAAAGACCCCACCACTGAATAGTAGTGATACCATTATTCCTCTCACTCGCACTAAACAATATGCCGTAACTATTGTGATACCAGGCATATGAGCCTCAAATACATTTATGTATTTATAATGCCCTATAAGTTTGATAGACGATGCATTTATATAACTCTGGGCGCGATTCTCCTTTTTTAAACATTCTCAGTAGGTTTCGTGGTACGCGACAGCCACATGAAAAGCTAATGACCATCCTTACTTACTGTTTGTTGATGACTTTATGGCTAGTATGACACAACGCATACCTTCATAATATGATTAATGTTCCCTGTTAAAAAAACAATGATTAACTCTTCTTATCAACGTGGATTGTTTGTACGTCTTAGTATTCAGCTCTCCCGCTACGAAATTACTATGAATTAACACTATGAAACATTTTCTCTCGCGAGTAATTACCAGAATAGTAAGGTGCAATTTTACTAGTAAGGTGGGTAAAACAATGCGTATGCAAACAATGTAACTGGTGTGAAAGACTGTGTAATGGATATATGGCATATAATTAGTTATAAAGACCTGTCCCCTGTTCCTATTCTTGCGCAGGCAGACTTTCTCAATGATAATTACTTTTTTGTACGATTATGTTGGCACGCAACCACACGCTACTCCTGGTAGCAAGTGGTATAGTTGCCTATACGCATCTCAACACTAAACATGTTACTGGTTGCCAAGTTTCCTCCCTCGCAGAACTCTGGTGACCCTCTCACAATACTTTATAGTACTTTTTGATTTCGACCTTCTGTAAATTGACTCGACGCTTCCGCATTGAAAATAACGTAAAAATTAACTTCTGCATACCTTAATAATAAGACGTGAGTAAAAGTCAAGATCTTTAATTACGTGAGTAAAAGTTAAAATCTTTATTTCATCAAATCCTATAAAAGTTGCTTGAAACCGTATTTTTTTAAACTAACAATGATGAAATGAGCTCTCATCAGTCCACTCGTGACCACGATGGCTTCAATTCGATCGAAACGTAGGGTAAACAAGAGGTATTGTACCTTTTGTATATTATCGCGATTAAGTCCCGAACATCGAATAAGTATGTTTAATAGTCGCGAAAGTTTAAAAACAATTAAAAATAATAAGCAACACACAGTGTCACCGCAATAATAGGTTGCTTTGTGGCAAATAAAATTATTATAAAAATAAATAACAAATAACACAGTGTTGCAAATAGAGGCCATCTGCCAGTGTCGATCTAAAATCGCCCGTTTCCATATAGTTGAGCCTTGTAAGAAGAAATCGGGAAACAAACTCACGGTCACTCTTAAAAAGTTTTATAATATTTTGTGATATGTATTAAAGCACTGTTATTTTGTGCGCTATTACGTTATTGAGATTGAAAATTAGTAAACTAAAATTAAGCTATGAAAATATGGATACTAAAAACTGAACAAAATAAAATTAACTTTAAATAAACTCATTTAAAAAAAATTAAAACAACAGTCAACACCACAAAAGAGTCCTGTAATGTTGACCATTGAGGAGTTCCCTCGTCAGAAGCCAATACTGGGCGCAGCAGTCAGGTCATGGTGTACTTTAGAACGGCCTATCAAAATGCAATCGAATATTATAAACTTTCGTGTATGTAATCTTGACAATTGAGGAGTTCCCACATCTGGAGCCAATTCTGGGTGCTGAATTCATAATCAAGAATCATAAAAATGCATTGTCATCGGAACTGAACCGACATATAAAATTTCAACTCTGTGGGATAAGAGCAAGTGGTTTTAATCCAGCTACTAAGATTTGATGCAAACTAACAAACATTGGAAGTTAAAACAAGCTTTTAAGAAGGAGAGAAAAGCAAAACCAAAAAGACGGGAGATGAGAAGCATATTAACTCATATTACATTTATATTAAGTACTTTGCCTGCTGATTTGCTCGCGTAAATGTAATTTTATAAGATTTAAAATAGCCTTTATTTTTAAAAAAGGAATACCATCAGCAATTTTTTTACCCTAGTTGTAAAATATGCCGAAGTGCTTGAGGTCATTTTAGCCTATTTATTTAATTGGCTCAGAAACAGTAAAAATATGGTATTAAATAAACACAAATTTTTAGAGCAATATCCACGTCTGTGTATGACGACTTGACAATGGATGCTGCACAGACTCAGTGCCATTGTAAGCATCCGTGAGTGATGATAACTGCTTACTATGTAGCGATTTATACGGCATTTTGTTACTGAAGAATCCTATAATATGGACTTGAGTGCATTTAGTAAATGAGTCATATATGTCCGGAGATGTCACATTCTGTCTCATATCTTGTTATATCCTATTATACATTTACTGAAGACGCAATTTTACAATTTCTCAAGACGCCCAGTTGATTGGACATAATTACCTTCGTCATGCTTAATGTCATTCCCATCCAACTCTTCCTCCCGCACCCCGTACTCCAAAACTGTGGCCACGATTATCATCAGTATGTGATTATTAGAAATACAACGCTACTCTAATAATCTCTGTAAACCAGTCCTATGTAAAGTGAAATACATCTGTCGGGTGTACATCATCACTACATCACTACATATTATAAAACAAATTCCCCTGCCGCGTCTGTCTGTCTGTCTGTTCGCGATAAACACAAAAACTACTAAACGGATTTTCATGCGGGTTTCACCAATAGATAGAGTGATCCATGAGGAAGGTTTAGGTATATAATTTGTTAAGGTTTTGTGTAAATTGGTTGAAATATTATGATTGTTGAAGATGTCTCTGCTATCCGTGCGCAGCTGGGGCGGGTTGCTAGTATGTACTAAAGTAAAAACTATAGCCTATCTTTATAATTTTTGGTAAATAATATATGGAAGGTAATATTTACGCTTAGCACATTTTCTGCTTAATTATTTAAATAATCAAAAAATCATCAATCATTTATTATAAGCACCTACTTACTTGATACTACGTAAAAGTACTACTACCGAATAGATAATTACATTGTAGTGGTTCAAATACCTATTAAATAAAGACGAGGAATCACTTTCAATCTTCACTTAAATTTTTTCACCCGTCTGAGACTGTAGATACACACATGACAGTGCTGTGAACTTTGTGTTTATTATTTCCCTATCCGAAATGATTCGTGTTAACTTAAAAAAAAAACACAACACAGTTAATAAACACAAATATAAAAATCTATCATGATTTCAGATACTATGTTTAAATAAAGTTGTATATAGGCGCCACTTGAAGTTTTACTGATAACGATTGATAACATTGAGAGGCTATAAATACCTACCGGCAAGTGCTCCTATTTCATGCATTATTAGTTTTGGTGCAGTGATAACTGTTTTGTGCTAAATAGAAACGGATGGTAGAACGGGAAACTATGTGGGTGGTGACCCTATTCTAGATTATATGTATTTTGAATATAGTAAATTATAATTTTATTAGGGTTGCTACTTAATGGTTTTAGTCATTATTTATTTTATTTTATTTTTTCATTCGCCTAACTTAAAATTAGACCACCTATGCATTTTCTTTTACTTTGTTACCGAATGTCTAACTGCCCAGACAGCTGTTTCACCATTATTAGTTTTCTATAGTTACATCTCCGTTCTACCAATCGTAAATTCTTCCTCCTATGTATACATATATCATATAAGCTTCTTCAATAGACGGGCTTTCTATTGCAAAAACATTTTTTTTTTAATTAGACTGGTCGATTAACTATTTTTTGCTCCAAACAAACAGTCTCATCAGCTTTATATTATAAAGCTGATGAAATTGTTTGGAGTTTTAGTCTAGTAAAGACTTGCTTGCGCATCTGATAATAAATACCTCCAATAAAATGGCATCCGACCCGCAACCCATTGGCATTGAAATAATAAAGACTCTAATTAATAACACATTCAATATAGCGTAAATAAAATAGATTTATTTATATCGTAATTTAAGGTAAATAACGCTTAATTTTCCCTTTTTACAGCAGCTATCAATTTATTTCAAAGATCTATTTTCCAAGCCGCTGCAGGAAAAGTATAGATTTTACCGAATATTTGTGCAGTTGTTTTTTACAGTTCACAACACAATAACATTTATGACCTATTTCAAAATACAAACAAATTTTAGGAAATCACAAAGTCATTTTGTTCCTATCCCGAATTAATGTAATATAATAACTAAAACTAAAAAAAAAATTCTGCCACGGCATGCGCTGCGATCGCTTTACTATATCATGCACATGCACCGTGCACTTCGCCCATAGCGAATACGGTGCGATATTTAGTGCATGTGCGACCCGGCCCTGCACGATATCAGTGCAAGGCCGCTCTCGTAAATATAATATCGTGATACGTATGCACGATCAAACACAAACATATATGCGTTTATTAATATTATGTGCTATTTCTACCTGCGTAATGAGCGCATGCTTAATTTTAGTTCCACTCACGTATTCCTAAATTCTAGAAAGGGTCCTAGAATCCCATAGGTTTTAGAAGACAGATAAACATATTAAGATGATTTGTAAATCCATACAGAAATAACCAGGCTTAAGCAAATAGACCTATTCGTGCATAGTATTTGTATGAAAGAGTAGGTCTTCATTGCGTTCAGCTTGCAATATATTATTTGTTTTGCATTGAGGACGAAATGAATTTCCAATGTCCATCGCAGTCCAGTGAGTATGACGTGTAGGCAGGTGTCATATTAGTAAAAGTGCTGTCTTTAGATTTTTTATCAATAATGATGAAACGTACAATACTGATGTTGTAAGATTTGACACAGATTTGTATTTGATCAATGTGACCTTACTTTTTTGGAGAACACAAAAGGTCGAACTGACTCAAACCGCAAGTGATAGATGCATAATTCCTGCTATGTTAGCATAGCCTCAAATTAAAGAGCTATTAATGGTAGTGTAGTTTTTTATTGTTTTTTTATTATCTCTTTCTTCTTAAAAATATTCTTGACGTGTCATACACGTCAAGAATATTTTTAATTATCAAAGAGCGGTGTGATGATTGGTTTTATGTATAAAGTAAGGATCCAAGATAAAAGAGAGAACGATATGCATTGCGATCACTTAAAAAATAACATTTCTTCCACAATTTTTTTTTTATTTAGTAAGAGAATAGCAGAATCTGACTGTCTTAGGAATACACATCTTCTTAAATTAAAATATTTCGCACACAAGTGTTGTTACCAAATTCCTCAGAGTTCTAAAGTTTTGTAGGTCAAGATTAACCAGTTTGATAAGGCAGGTTATGAACGTCGATTGACCGTGAACTATGGCGATAATTTTCTGATACCATTGTTATTGAGAGCTCAGAAGATTTTTATATGAAGACGTTTCTAAGTTATAGTATCAGAGACATTCTTAAGTTTTGTAAACTATTACGTGCCATATTTGATAATTTTACGATTCAGACACGTAAATACCGACCTACGTCGTACTAATCCTGGATAATTAGCAGATAAATTTTACATTATTGCCGGTTATTTTTACAGTCAGAAAAGAATGTGTCCTGTATTCTTTTCCGACTGTAAACTGTGTTTTCCTTTTTTTTTAATTCTGCACAATAACAAATAACCATTATTTTTTCATTCTTTCACAGATGTGTCTCACAGAATGGATTCGACTCCGTGATCACGCAAGCACTTATTCTCGGAGGGTGCTTGGCCGGGAAATACCCCCGTGGGTGTGGGAAGCCTATCAAGTAGTTGGCGTGTTCCTCTTCGGGTGTGCCTGTCAGCAGCTTACTACTGACGTCGCAAAGTACACTATTGGAAGGTTGAGACCGCATTTCTTTGAAGTAAGTAATTTTACTTAATCATATGAAATAGACATAGTCATATTACATTGCCATTCACATAGTCTTTCTAAACATAATCAAATCTTATGTGAATTTCTTTTTGACAAACTTTGCTTCGTTGACGGCCTAGCTGCCTTTGGAAATACCGAATTCAGATTGCAAATAATACTATCACAATTTATACAATGTACGTTACTATATGATATTCAAGCAAACTTCATCGTATACTTATCTATATCTATACTAATATATAAATCTGAACAGTTTGTTTGTTTGTTTGCTTGAACGCGCTAATCTAAGGAACTACTGGTGCGATTTGAAAAATTCTTTCAGTGTTTGATAGCCCATTTATCGATAAAGCGTGAAGGCTATAGGCGTATAGCCTATAGCCTTCACGCTACGACCAATAGGAGCGGAGCAATGACCATAAACGCAGGTGAAACTGCGGGGACGGCTATCATCGATAAGTTGGCTTTAAAACATTAGGTCATGTAGATTTTGATATAAAGACATACTTGTCAAAGTATTCCATACAACATTTACTTCTAATGACTTCTCCTTCTTATAATATCGCTTCATTTAAAGAAAATATGTAATCCTGTGAATTTATGATTCGAATTTGGGTGTTCTGTAAAATTAAATACGTTATTTGATTTACAAGGAAGTTCTAATGAATTTTCCCAAGACTTGACCAGTTCACATCTATAATTAAATAATTATAGTTTAAAAAACTAAAAAACACGCTTTTATAGAAAATTAAACTAAACAATAAAAATTTAATCGAATTATTGCATTGTCATCGGTCTTTGACACGTGTGCAATATTTGAATGAAATCTGGCCGTTTAAAGTGGGTCAAAATCGAGCCCAAAGGAGTCGGTTACAAACATACAAACAAACATACATACAAGTGAAGCTAATATAAAGCATGTAAAAAGCAAATGCATTGAATATAATTATGTGTAACAAAAGTTACAAAACAATTATTGATCATTACAACTAGTAACAAGGGAAGTATACATATCCATTGTTTTCAATGATTACTTAGGATTCGCATTCGCCACGTGTGTAGTCGAACGTGCCGGCATACACGTATCGTAGCAATCATTTCAATTCAAACATAATGAGCATAATATGTGTACTCTCATATCACGATGTTTTGATTTAAACATGATGATTGTTGAGTCTTGAAAAGGCTTGTAAGAATACATATAATTATCCAAGTCAAGATCCATCTCAAGCAAGGAAAATTCATTACTGAACACAGGCCTTTCCTAAAGACTTCGCTGTATAAAGAAATGTGACAAAATATTGTAATTTTAATCGGAAAACGTTCACTACTGAACCAAACATTGTTAACTTGAGTGTCGTGCGGCAGATTCATCAAAAGTCTCCCTGCCTAATGAGGACGTCACTTCATCAAGTCAGGGGACATTCTGCCCTTGGCTACTAGAGAACTGTAATGAATGAATTTTAAATAAAATAAAGCATTATTTAATGAAATAAATGTAAAATGGCATCCCGTGTATAACCATCTATAAGAAAGAATCAAACTGTGTTACGATATATTAAATGAATGGATGCCGCAGATATAAGATCAAATTTTATGTTAATTTCAATTCATGTCTCCACGGTTCCTGAGATAAAGAGTCTTGACAACAAACACAACAACAGACGGGGCCAACAAACTGATCCTAAAAGGGTTCCTTTTTTTCCTTTTGAGGAACGGAACCCTAAGAAAGAGATGTTCAGTTAGTAATAGAGTAGAGTAGCAGATATTAAAAACACTGATTTCTGTAACTTATATTAAATGAATGGATGCCGCAGATAAGATCAAATTTTATGTTAATTTCAATTCATGTCTCCACGGTTCCTGAGATAAAGAGTCTTGACAACAAACACAACAACAGACGGGGCCAACAAACTGATCCTAAAAGGGTTCCTTTTTTTCCTTTTGAGGAACGGAACCCTAAGAAAGAGATGTTCAGTTAGTAATAGAGTAGAGTAGCAGATATTAAAAACACTGATTTCTGTAACTTATTTCTAAAAATCGTAGAATACAAAATAACTTTCCGTAATGGGTAAGACCTCTTACCACCATTTCACTAGCCCTTCCTTACAAGACGGACTATTGAAATGAGTTCTCAGCCCTAGAAGTAAAAATAGCTTACATTTATTTCTGAATATTAACAAATACTGTTGATGTTCATAATCAATATTTCAAGAGGTAGTTAGTGCAAGCCATAATAAAACCACCAAACTATAGAAAGCCATAAACAGAGATATTTTCATTTACTCATATAATTACGAAAACCCGTAAAATAGAGATGGTTATTTATAGTGTCCGTGGTTATGTTTTAAGACTGCGGTGACCCCATGGCATCATAATTTGTTAGAATGTGCTGGTAAAACTTGATGTTGATGTGAGACTTAACCATGATTGATAGCTACGGTGTTTACTAACCGAAGCGGGGACGGACGTACGAGATAATAAAGAGGAGAAATGACAAATTTCATACTATCGGTTACGCATATAATCTATATCTATACATCCATACAAATAAAATAAAATGGAAGTGTCAGTTTTTAATGTCATAAAAACAACTTTGTACTTAAAATGCATCTGAATGTTTCCACGGTACATACATACCAAAAAATCTATTTTAAAATTTTTGTCTCTCTATTTGTTCCGGGTAATCTCCGGAACGGGTAGACCAATTTCCACGGGACTTTCACTGGCAGATAGCTGATGTTATAAGGAGTAACTTAGGCTACTTTTGTTTTTGAAAAAGAATTAGGTTTCCACGCAAAAAATATAAATATGTACACGCGAACGAAGCCCCTCGGGGCACAGCTAGTATGAATGTGTATAAAATACTTTACTGATAATTGTGTGCCTATAAGTGGGTTTATACAATATTATCTATCAAATAAATAGTGTGGATAGTGAGAATTTTTTGCAAATACTAATTTTTTTCTTACTTTGGGCGTAATTTTTTTTTATTTATTAAAATTATCAACAATTATCTTGATGTCCCATCGATTCGGTTTGACGGTAGAGTTATTACTTTGAAATTGGTGAAATGAAAAAAAATAGTACTATTTCTTAGTGGTGCCATATATAAACGCATTCTTTGAGATAAATGTTTTAATGGCACATTCCATCCTGCTAGAATGATGTTCCAATTTCCAGGAATGGATTAAGCTGTTTGTAAAGATAACATCACTCACAATGATATGATTAAAGTAGCTTATCTCTGCGCTGATTTCATAATTTTTACATGACTTTATTTTGTCTACGGGTTTCTTCGTTCTGAATGATGTTGCGTAGAGAAATGCCAAGATAATTGACGACCGCTGGGGTAGAAAAGTCACGGACTGGAAATGAGGACATCTCCTCAATAGGTAACACGCCTTTAAGAGATTTAGTACAAACACACTATTTCATAAAGCCAAAACTAGCTTTAAAAATAAAAATAAAGACTTCCGACTCTAACCATCACATAACACGAATCAGGTTATGCATTTTCAATTTATTATGACATTGAATAATATTAGATCGAGCAGATTGCTTCTGCGATCAATAGCGACTGACGATGGCAATCGGCATAATTTATATCGCCAAAGCCAGAACACTCAAAGCTGCGTGTACAGTGCCGTACACTCAGACAACAACACTCAACACACAACTTCATACTTGACAAAATGAATGTACTGTATGTCTAAATGTTTCTAAACTAATGTTTGTGACACACAGTTTACTTTTAGTTATACTATAAAGTTCCATAAAACAATAAAGTGATTAAATCAAATCATGATCTAACACTCGCTTACTGCCACACAAGCAGTCACTCAATTGAGGAAATACCTCATTACAGTGGCCGCAGGCAACGAGCTGGTAACTTGGTATTAATAGACCGATTATAGCTTTAAGTACCTTGCACTTAGCAGAAACAATCCAGGAATCATATAAATCCAGTATGTTTACTGTAAAACTATTAAGGAGTTTTAGCTTCAAGACTTAATTAGCATAAACTAAGAGAAATTGACGGCGTTAGCCTTCATGCATTTAGCCAGTATTAGTACTGTCATTGATTTTATTTTAAAAGGGGGCATAATGGGTAGGACTTAAGGGCCTACTAGTTTTGACCCGTCTTAGGCATGACATAGAATATATAGAAGACTAGCAGTTCCCGCGCAATTTTTGTCTGTCTGTCTGTCGGTCTGTCTGTCTGTTTGTTTTGGCTGACCTCCGGAACGGGTGGACCAATTCCCACGGGACTGCTAGTTTATGATGATTTACTGTGATTAAAAGTGATAAAAATGGTTTTTACATATTGCTTTGAGTACGTTTGTAGAATTTGAGGTTAGTTGATGTATTATTTACTAGCAGTTCTATTTACGCGTATACTTATTTGTACATTTTGCGCGGATCCCTAATTCTTTTTCCAAAATAAAATTAGCCTAAATTACTCCTTATAAAACCAGCTATCTGCCTGTGAAAGTCCCGTGGAAATCGGTCCACCCGTTCCGGAGATTAGCCGAAACAAACAGACAGGTAGACCGACAGACAGACAAAAATTTAAAAAACTAATTTTTACTCACAGGTATCGTGCAAATAACTGTATGAGCTTAAAAAACCTATTATTTTAACATTACAAACAGACACTTTAATTTTATTTATTTGTATGGATAAAGTCAGTATACTTTCACCTAAGATATTATTCTTAAAAAGGTAGAAGATTTCATTTTTGAATACTATTTTTTTTATTAGAATAATTAAATTATTCTAATCTTTAAGTTAGATTTCTATTGAATATAATATATTTTGAGTTATTACGACTCGTGGTTTGCTACGAGTTTATACGAGTACAGTGTTTGTACAACAATCTGCTTTTACATATTAGAGATCTACAAGATAAACTCCTAATAGAATAGGCACTATATGTATAAAGATTTCAATGATAATAACCCATGTAAAAAGTTAAGACCACTCTTGTTGGATTATAGTTTAAACCCCACGCCATGTATCAGATGTGAATTAAATTATCTTTCTTGCCAATTGATGCTAAGTTGTTCCGTCGGAACTTATACCTGCATTCATAGATATACATATTACACATCTATATAAAAATAGGCAAGATCCATTTCTTGTGAACCAATTTTCTTATTTGTTAAGTAGCTATTAACGAAGTTTACTGTTATAAATATAAAAATGTAGTTTTCCTTTCCTTAGACTGTGAATGTAATATTAACGATGAATATTCTCGAGTTTCAACCAGTGTGCAAAAACTATTCATGTAATTTTTATATATAATACTAGTAACCCTTCCCGGCTTCGCACGGGTACAAATTATACACCTAAACCTTCCTCGTGAATCACTCTATCTATTAGTGAAAACCGCATGAAAGTCCGATCAGTAGTTTTTCAGTTTATCGCGAACAGACAGATAGACGCGGCGGGGGACTTTGTTTTATAATATGTGGTGATAAAAATGTAATACCGTTCGTTAGTAAGCTCTTCATTTGAGACCAGCTGGACCAATTTGACTCATTCTTTATTTTATCTGTTAATTAGCGACCCGTCCCGGCTTCGCACGGGTGTAATGCAGATATAAATACTAATGTGGTGAACAATTATCGTCATATTTCAATAAATTAACACAAAACAATTTAAAGCTATACTTATAAACCTTCCTCTTGAATCACTCTACCTATTGATGAAAACCGCATTAAAATCCTTTGCGTAGTTTAAAAGATCTAAGCGTATAGACGGCCGGAAGCGACTTTGTTTTATACGTAGAGATAATTGTCTGAATACGGTTTTCACGGAAAGAAAAATTGGAAAAGTTTTCCGTAAAATGGGCAAGTTGCTTTTTTCATTAAATTAAAGAAAATATAGAAATTTTGACAGGACAACTACTGTCGGGTCTGTTAGTAATAAGTATGTATTAGCATAAGCAATAACGACGATGAAGTAGTCCATCGAGACTTGCTGTATTCCAAAAAATCACTTAGAAGCTAGCTGGCGAGCTAGAATAAAATTTTCAGTAAAACGTACAGATATACACCTCAAACCACTAATTAAAACAAACGTTTACTAAACTCGTTCAGTGTAAAACCAATAAAAGTAGTGTTGAAGGTTTAAATTAAGTAAGATAGTTTTAACTCCATCAGCAGAGTTCTCGCAACAAAAATTTGTTTATATTCTTATGTGCTACAGCCTCAGAAACATCTTGTAAATAAACAATCTAATTACATAAACAGCGATCGTTAAGTGTAATGTCAATCAACGATAGTTTTAAAACTATTTTTGTGACATTAGAAACAGGTAATTTACCTAGGTGAGGCCATGCGTGGTGTTTTCAAGATGGACGAATAGACGTCATTTTTACGTTTTTGTTATTTAACTTGTATAATAAAACACTTGATATTGGTGGAATTCCTGCGCTGATTCTTCGCGCGGGATAGAGTCCATAATAAAATCTATACTAATATTATAAAGCTGAAGAGTTTGTTTGTTTGTTTGCTTGAACGCGCTAATCTCAGGGACTACTGGTTCGACTTAAAAAATTCTTATAGTATTTGATAGCTCATTTATCGAGGAAGGCTATATAACATCACGCTACGACCAATAGGAGCGGAGCAGTGATCATAAACGCAGGTGATACTGCGGGAACGGCTAGTAATATATATAGGTGAGCCCATGAAAGTCTATTACTGAGCTGACTGACTGAAAAACTGTGATCTGAATGTATGTTCCGTAGTTGAATATAACTAAAACTACGGAAGTCGAAGAACAAGATACGTTTAATACTAAAAAAATAGAGAAAAAACAAGTGCTACTCAAAAAGAAAGGTTCTCAGATTCTCTAAATAATTTGTCGTAGTAGGAAGCCATGTTTCGCATTTGTTTTAACGAGAACTAAGGTGAGTGCAAGTCGCAAGTGAAGAAGTACATTTTTAGCTAGCCAGCACGCTACTTATTTTACCAATGCATCACTTACTACCTATCAGCTCTAATAGTCATAAAATGTAAAACAACCATGATACACTTTACACTTAGCCCATGAAATCAGAATTAATTTATTAACGTTACATGTCCGTGACTGAGCCATCTGATTCAGTATGCGCTAAATTTTATTTAATATATTCTTCGAATATGGTTTAGAACTTAAATTATTTATTTTGTTGCTAGTTCATTTAAAGGGTTTTCCTAATAGCACGATAATTAAAAAATTAAATGGTAACTAATAAAGGGTTTTAAAGCCAGTCTCTAGTTTTCATTTAAGGCGTAGTTAAATTATAGACGCTACCTCCTGATGCACACACAGGAATAGTTGATGACAGATAATTCGTTTGCCCTTCGTTCTTTATCTCATTAGTCCACTTGAGTTCTATCGACGTGTGGTATCGGCTTACAGACGGATGTCAACTACTGTCTCTCTTCATTATGAACAGAAAGATCTCAAGTGAATTTTGCAAACGCGATTGTGTCTAATTGTTTGATTATCTGGAGAATGATATCTCTGTAAAACTTTTGACAGCAGCAATGTTATGAATGTGTCAGACCAATATGGTATCTATGTATTTTGTGTTAAAAGAAATCCTACCGGCGCGTTGTTACCGGCAAATCCATATGTTTAAATTGTTTTTTCAGTCATCGGGGTAGTTTATAATATATAATGATTAAAAAATCTTGAGTACATCTATGGATTATTCTCCTGTTGTAGTATGTAAATATTTGTAAGAAAATGTTCAGGTGAGCTATTTCAATTAATCACATATTAATTGAAATAGCTCACCTGAACATTTGGTTTTTATCTCCTTCTTTTTTCTAATAGGTGAATAGTAAGTAATGTACTTATTAACCCCTGCACTGAGTATAAGCACGACGAACGCTTAGCTATTTATGATTTAAATTATACCGTTCCCTCTTTAGTTAAGATTGTACAAGCAATAAAATTGTGAAGTTAAGCCAATATTATTAAACAACCTGTTATTTTCAACTTCACTAATCCTTAATGTAATCTGGATGATAATATGACAAATAAATTTGTATTTGCTGGTCATTTTCTCTAAGATATTGGATTACTCAACATTTCAACTGAGCTTAAATCCCATATAAATAAAATTTTAAGTGAATATCTCGAGCTATTTTGCCGTCCCTATATTTACTTTGGACTTTTGTATGACGTTTTGCCGTCTGGGTGGTTCTAAGATGACAAGGCAATGAAACACACGCACACTTATTTTGTTCGAAGACGTTTTATGGATTAATATTTTTTCTGAGGCTGTAGTTTATGAAACGCTTTATTTACTTTTTAAACTTAATCGCGATAACTATAACAAGGCACAATACCACATTACCTTTACCCGACGGTTCGATCGAATTGCACCGATCGTGGTCAAGGGTGGACTGGTAAAGAGCTCTTGATTTATTGATTGCGAGAAATAATTTAATTATATTTAACGTATTTAAGGATACCAGTTCTACTGTTGTGTTTTTTTTATAAATGTAAATACACACTGGAAACGTTTAGTAAATCATAAAGTTAACACCTATAGAAATATGTGCGTTAATAAATATGTAGTTAGTGTCAGTGTAAACATTTTCATTGAAGTTAACTTGGATTTTGCATCCAATCCAAACCTTGCCCACCAAGGACAGTACCTACCTATACACACATATAATTATCATTCTGTAAAAAAATAACAACAAGAGATTAATTTTATTTATAAACTTACATAAAAGCAAATGTAAATACATACCTTTTTGTAACGGCAAACAAACTGCATAAGTAATGGGTAAAGCATTAGAAGTAAAACCCTGAGCGCATATCCACGTTCAACGTGTCATAGATTCAAGTCTCGCCTTTGGGCTAAGACTAAGCTCTAATTTGAGGCTTCTTCAGACTATTAAGATCTACTGTTATAATATTTTACTACTAAAATAGCTAGTTTTTACAAAATTTGAATATTATTGAACACAATTAACTGAAAGATATTTTCACACAACATAAAGCTATTTGCAAACTATAAAAGAAAACAACTCAATGAAATAATACTATATTCATTAGTTGCGGCTGTGCGCGGGCTCGCGACCATTATGTCCACCTCTGTTCATTCTATTTACAAGACTCGCCGTAAATTTGCAATGGCTACGCACTTCACACTACGCTGTTATTTTGATTTAGTGGTTAATTACTTGTTCTTATTGTAAATATTTAATGGTTTGCGGATTCGGAGTTTGATCATATTTTTTTTATCATCAAAAAATCACCTTTTATTTATTATTAAATAATACTGTCACTAGAGAATTATCACTTTAGTCGCTATTGTATGTCCTTTATATTTTGTGACATAAATTATAAAGTTTATATATTGCTGTACACACTTAAAATTAAGCATAATAGTGATAATAGTGCAGTGAACAGTAAAACCATTTTTTGCATAAAAAATTCCAAATTTAATTCATATTTCTAAATCCTAATGAAAGTTGTTGCTTTTCTCAAGATTGGTGTTAGGTGCGCGTCGTAATTGATTATGAGTTTATGACTGAACAGTGCTCACTATACGGTCTCAGCCAATCATGCAATGCCTGTATAGAAAGCACGCCTACACTTAAAAAATAATTAGTTGTTCTGTTTTTTTTTTCTCTGTAACTAAGACGGTTGACAAACATGTACCACAATTTTTGGTGGTAATGGTAAATTGCAGTACGGTGGTTCCGGTGGTAATTATTAGAAGTAGGTATATTATCAGGATTTAGGGCAACACACACGGCTGTGGTATGCAGAAAATCCATGATTATAACCTTACGAATCGACTGTACTTAATATAAACCACTATCGATCATAACCGATATAAAAGGTGTCTACCGAATAATTTGTACTATCAATCATTTCGGATGAATTTTTATTTCCCTAATGTATTTATTACCTGTTAAAACATTAGTGATGGACTGTTATAAAGTTTTATTATGTTAAATTCCTATTTCTAATTTAGATCAACTATAAAATATAACGAACGGATATAAATTTGTGTGAAACTATTACTTAGAGAGCGGATTGTTGAGTGTCTGAGTGTTGAATATACAATTTCGATTTCAATTTAGAATTATGCTTTATCTATTATTCCCATTTCCCTCTTTCATTTTGATATACATTTGATTAAATCTGTAGCAAGTAGTAAAAAAATAAATAGAAATATACTTTTTTTTTCGATATTTTGAACCTTATATTATTTCTACATCACCCCATTAAGGCCGCCTCT
The DNA here is from genome assembly GCA_963859945.1 of Euplagia quadripunctaria. Taxonomy (NCBI): domain Eukaryota; kingdom Metazoa; phylum Arthropoda; class Insecta; order Lepidoptera; family Erebidae; genus Euplagia; species Euplagia quadripunctaria. The sequence goes on along the minus strand of OY982575.1, from coordinate 17,486,949 downwards.
GTCTAAATTGTCTTGTTGAATATCTTATTGGATGAATTGAAGTTGAATGTAACAAATAACCCGAAGAAGCAAAATAATATACTAGGACAAATCTAATGACATCTCATATGTGGAAAACCGTCAAATAGTTTAAGGCTGTAGACTGTAAAGTGTGCCAAATTACGATAATAAAATACAAGACAACATACAAAATACAAAATACAAAATACGATACGATAAAAAAATATTACGATATAACTCGATGCCACCCAACTTCGGGTGTTAATAGTAGATGCTTGGCATAGAAAATGATAGGATTTGACTCGACCGAACACGCATAGCTTGTCATCGGGTGGCATCGGATTTTAATAGTGTGTTTCTGCCTTTAGCCATACATCATAAACTCTCGAAAAATATTATTCCCTTTCGGCAGTTGAGTAAAAAGTTCTAATGTGTAAGAACTCATTAAATTTGTCACATACATTATTTTTATACTACTAACAGTATTATTAGAATCCAATTCAGTAACAAAATGAAACAAGAACTGTATTAGTAACGGCAAAAGGGTTAGCATGAACAAGGGTGCATTTGATACGGTTCACGCTTGACTGATGACGTGTGACGCTGCGCCGACGCAGGCAAAACGACATGTATGTCACAAGCTGTTTTTAGCTTAGATTTGACTTTAATTGAGAAAGAGTGTCAGTTTATTTTTATTTAGAGCATGTGTTGGTTTGTTGTCGATTTGTTTTTTTTTTGCTGTATCTTAATATTGTCGTCATTCAAATAGTAGCACATTAACAATATTCAAAATATATATATCTGCAACTGTATTCTAAAGTCAATTTTTGCTTTGATGTGTGATATGCACTTATCTAATTTTAACTTAAAAAAAAACCTTATGACTAGATTTCGACTTTGATTACGTGTGCTTACTCGACATCTGTGTGCCAAATATCTTTCACATTCGTCAAGCCATTTCAACGTGAAAGAGTAACAAACAATGTTTGCAAATTATACCTAATATTGATGGGATATTGAGGTATTTTCTGAAAACAATTAGAGGTTGTTATTACCAATTTGAAAAACCTATGGAAATTCAGGTATCAAAACTATCCTTTTAAATGTAGAAAAAGATGGAAGTGAAATATAAGGTGTATCTACTTCAAAGCAAAAGAATAAGATGATGAATTTTCAGACCTTTCAAATTTACTTTCTATGACATCAAAGATGTATGCGATCAGTTTTTTAATAACGCAATATTGAAAAAAGAGAGAAAGTTGCATGCGTTATTTGTTAAATATTTTGTATTTAAAGTTTCAGTAAAACATTCTCAAATCAAATATAGAATTAATCTCCTTCAAATTACTACAATCATTCATATTATTATTACTATTGTTCGGAAATTGTTCCTCATGAAACCCTAATCATTTAATTCTTCAGTAGATATTATTTTAAGCATTTTATCACGTTCTTAGTTCTCATCCAAAAATAAAATTCTCGAATCTCACTTAGAGCACGAGCGATTGTACAATGTCTATAGTTCGATATATGTATGATACTTGAATGTCTCTATCGTCACAGCATTGTTAGCCATCGTATCCTTTGTTAGAAAACGTCCATCGCCATCTCTGATGACATTAATTCCGTGTGCTTCGGTGGCACTTTGATGTGTATTTAGCTGACGTTCACTGTTTAAACTTGTCATGTCACTCTCTTACGTCGTTTTTTATGTCACATCAATGATATGCGAAAATGTTAGTTGCATGCTTTGTGTTATGCGTTGTGACATGATTTACTTGACTGTCGTTGGGCTTAGCTCCATATTTATTTTATAACTCTCTAGGGTCGTTCCAACGTGATGTATGTTTATTGCCTTAGGAACTTATGAAATTCTAAAGAGAGGACACTTGTATAGAAAGTTGTGAATATGTTTCTACGACTTAAGCTTTCGAGAAATTTAAAAGAATTAAATTCTGCAGTTTCTACTTCTTAAATAATTCTTCGTTATTTATACCTGAAGATATTTCAAAGAGACATTTGTGCAACACAAATCTTTCATTCCGTTTCCTTTTCGCATCAATTAATCCCTTCGCGTCTCAAGTATCCTTTACCCCATGACAATAAAAACTCTTTATTGGAACTCCTTACTCATTGAGTAATGTCTGTGTCGGTCTGTACATGTTTCACCTTCTTTTGATTTAGGAATATTATTCTTGGACACGTGCTATACAAATTTAAGGTTTAAAGATTTATAAAGCATCATTTCATCTTCGTTTACCTTGAAAAGTTTAGTTACAGTTATAAATCTATTAAGAACTCGTTTCCGTTTATAGAATCTAAACAAAAGTAAATACTTGTGAAAGGATAAACTTAATTATTGTTCGTTTGGTTTAATTACGGTACGTATGTGGAATTAAAATTTCACCATTATAATTAAAACATATTGAAAGAAGACAGTTTTAAGTGACGTCCAATAGATTTTAGAATTAATCTACTTCCTATCTTGTGCCGTTACCAATGAAAAGAACGTGGGCGGGATATGTATGCGTATAATAAACATATTTATTATAGACTAATCCTAGCTCATGTAAGTATATGAAGATATCTTTTGTGCCCTAGTTGTCTGTGATTCATTATAGTGTGTTCGAGATTTATAACTGGTTTTGATCATCGGTATCAAGATGCTTTTGCAATATTTTTTCTTTACTTCGTATTGAAATATACTATTATTGCCATAAATATCCATTAATTGCTTCATCATTCGAGTCCTCAACTTCTATATCATAGGTTAATAAATTTATGACTTTGTTGTCTATTGGTTGGTGTTATTAATTACATGGATATTTTGGTAACACATGTTAGGCTATAACGGGATTGCACGTTTTAGTTTCGTATCGCCTAACTAGAGAAGTGCCGCCGCCTTTGAGAAAATAAAATCATTATTGTGTTCCTGCCAGTGCAGTGTTGTTTTCTTCCTGATCCTTTGAAGAGTTAAATAGGATCGACAAAAAGTACATCAGAATTAAACCGACTTAAACGACCCGGTGGAAAAGTATATGTCCTTGTCAACTTCAGATCTTTTACATTAAAGTTTCGGACATTTTCATAGGTGTAATATATGTAACTTCCATAAACTTATAATTCAGAAGCGTGTGAAAGATTATTTTAAAATTCGTACCCAAAGCCAGTCTTTAGGTTCTATTTACCTAAAACTTTTCATAATGAAAACTTGCTCTGATTTTAAAAAACAATATATAAAATTATATATTTACACGGGAATTAAGGCGATCACCAAAATATTACGTGCCTCTGAATTGCCTGACCAGTGCCAGTGCAACCTGGTCGAAAAGTCAGGCAATTCAAAGGTATGTAATACCTTTTCGTGATCGCGTTAATTCCCGTGTAAATACATAATTATATCATGGAACGCGAAAGTTTAAAAGTTAATATAAGAAACGTTGCATCTTAGCCTATTGAGTTGAAATAATTTGATAACCTTGACTCAGTGAATTTTGGCACCACATATCGTTTGTTTTTTTTTTCTTGTATTTATTGTTATTATTTTGAATGGGATTACCTATTTTTGTGATTTATATTTAACTTCACTGTACTTGACCTAAATTTAAAATTTTGTCTGTAACACAGTTTTAGACAAACAAACAAACTTGCTTTCACATGGAATATTAGCTAGTTAAATATATAAACTTGAGGGTTTATAATATAATTAATGAAGATAAAATAACTTATATAAAAAAACTATATTGTGTTATATCACCACATATTATAAAACAAAGTCCCCCGCCGCGCCTCTCTGTCTGTTCGCGATAAACTAAAAAAATGCTGAACCGATTTTCATGCGGTTTATACCAATAGATACAGGGATTCATGAGGAAGGTTTAGGTATTTAATTTGTTAAGGTTTTGTGTAAATTTTTTGAAATATGATGATGATTGTTGAAGATGTCTGTGTTTCCCGTGCGAAGCCGGGGCGGGTTGCTAGTACATATATAATTATGATACTCAACTTGTCCTGAAATATATTTATAGCAGTTTTATAATTACAAAAGATTTGCATTAAAATTTTTATGCATAAATTATTTCAAGAAATAAACCTTATTCATAATGATATTAACTTCGCCAACATCTTAGTAAACGTCCATTTATTTTATTATGCAGAGGGAATTCATCATCATCATACAATTTTTTTCTAGGCACTAGGTATCACTCAAGGGCAGGGGGTAAGGCCTTAGTACTCCATGGTGTGGTCGCCTGCTGTCAGGCGGCCAAGGTCTGCAGGCGTTCCCAGAGGCTTCCTTCTTAGGGTATACCCGGGTCCCATGCAATAGACCCACTTGTGACGGAACACCGTGTGGTTTCAGTCGGTTCGATTCCGACATACCACTTTACCGTTAGTTCCGGTGAGGTGATGACCCGTGGGGGTTTCCACACGATAAAAAAAGATAAAATTTTCCTATTTTTGTTAATATTTTAAACATATACTTCATAACGAACCTTTCACACATAATCAAACGTGTTTAGCAAGACCCCTCTATCTGAATCTTCATCGGGTCATCGTTCCGTAGCGTACTGTGCGCGCGCGCATTAGCGGCTCTCCTCAAACGATCAATTAGCGCTATCTATCCACCGACGATTGAAACGCCATCTGAACATGGTCTTGGTGCTAGTAGTAAGCGATTAGCGGGAAACACGTTTTGCAGTTGATTGTAATTTAGTACATTTTTGTTTATAATTTAGTAATTAAGTTAGCGCTTCTTTCAAAGTACTGTTTTCCATTTCAGAGGAAGAACTTTGAAGTTACTTTACGAATGACACGAAACTGATAAATGATATTCCTGCTGTTGCTTTTTTCCTTCATTTAACTATAGGTACGTAGTAATTAATCGATCATATTTACTATAACGATTGGGCTTGTAGAAATTTTAGTGCCACTTCAAAATGCCTTAAGCACTGCTTGGGTATAGTTAAGTGACAGGTTAACCGGATCTATAAATAATGAAACTTCATAGTTACGTTGTAAATAAACATTTATTTGAAATCAGCTGATTTGTATTTCTAACTAGAATATATAAGAATAATAACCTGAGACACCTCACACTCGTGACACTACCGTCTGATCTCAAACTAGGCACAGCCTGTACTATATTAATTAGACTGCTGATAAATATACTTGTATATTACTGAATACATACATGTTATAGATAAATTACAGCCAGACACAGAACAAATGACTATGCTCATCACACAATTATTTGTCTTGGGTGGGAATTAAACCTCTGGCTTAGCAGTCAGAATCATTAACTACCAACATGCCCGTCGATTTGATTGGACCACACACAACTTACATCGATACCTCCTGTTATCATGATTAATGAGGGTACCAAGACCATTTATCATCCAGCTTCCTTGGATATATTTGTATCTTAGGGCTCGTATGTGGAACTTTTGTTGTACATGCAGTAAAATGTAGATTTCTAAGAAATATTTACGTATACATTGTATGAACGGAGTAATTTGAATATAGATTTGCCATATGTATAGATATCCTAAAAAATCTTAGGCATCTGTTCCAAGAAAAATATCGATTGCACTATTCATAACAATTAACTACGTTTCAGTTTCGACTTTCTAATTTGTTTTTAACCCGCTTAAAGCTATAGCTTGGGCCAAACCATTCAGTTAATTGGATTTGTTTTGTAACATGAGTTTGTAATTGAATCGAATCGGTAAGGAATGGTACGGCACTAGCATACGATTTGAGCGTGTCAACCGTGGTTTAATAATGGCCTCTTAAAAGAAAACATTTAAAACGTTTTCCTTTCTTCCTCAATCTTCCCACGTAAGTTTTTCTGTTATTAAATAGCAATCATATATTCAATGAGTATAGTTGTAACATCCACACCTGTTAATCATTATAATCTGTGGTCATATTTGAATCCGTAATTACATTCCTATTGGCAATTAAATCGAAATTTAAATTTGTAATGAAACGGAATTTCTAGTTCGTAATTAAATCAAAATTCGTTTTTAGGGTTCCGTACCCAAAGGGTAAAACGGAACCCTAAAAACTGAACGGAACGGAAACGAAATTTCGAAAATAAAAATAAATTAAAAATTAAAGGGGGCTCCCCTACTAGAGACGTATTTTTTTGGCTTATAGTATTAAATCTTGTACGATAGTGCGGAACTCTTCATGCGCAAGTCCGACTCGCACCTGACCGTTTTTTTTTTTAAATAAGCTAATAAATCAGTATCTATTGTAATGGCTTTCTATAAACAAATTCATAATTCTATTTTCAAATTTTCGTATACAAATTGAGTATGTCAACACTGGTTTGAGTAATTTGACTATTGAATGAGTATTTTTTTCTTTTGTAATGGACTTCCCACGCAAGTCGCTTTATTGATAAATAGCTTCATAGAAAAATAATCTTAGTGTGCATTTGTAATATACAAAATATAATTTGTAAGTTTCATGATTGTTTATTTTGCTGTCGGTGTATTCTGAAGTATATTAACGGGATGTTAGCAATAAAAATATTTCAGTTGCTTCAGAATTATAGGATTGAGAAAATTTGTTGTACCTATTAGTTTTATTTGGATCTGGCAACTTTTCAATGTGACATTATTTTTTTATTCTGTAGCCGTTCAAACATAAAAAAAAATATAGACTGTTATTTCTGTGCAATTCTGATGATGACGTCATGAAATATCAGTCACTTTTTCCAAATAGAGTAAGTAGGATACCAGTTACTCTATTTGGAAAAAGTTAAGGGCTTATATTATAAAGTCTTATAACTTTGTAAATACGTGGTGTATAAAAGTTGACAACTAATATTTTTAACCCCCGACGAAAAAACGTCGGGGTGTTATTATAAGTTTGACGTGTCTGTGTGTCTGTCTGTGGCATCGTATCTCCCGAACGGATGAACCGATTTTGTTTTTTTTTGTTTGAAAGGCGAATTAGTCGAGAGTGTTTTTAGCTATGTTTGATAAAAATCGGTCCAAGATGGCGCCGCCACTAAATGGTTGATTACATATTTTTTCACTTCTCCCGCAATATGGGTATCAAATGAAAGGGTTCGAATAGTAGAATACTATACTATGATAAATTTCAAATCCAAGATGGCTGTTCATACTATTTTGTGTCGGGGATTTTTTAATTTTTTTATTCATAGTTATATTAGTTAAGAGAAGTTTTTGTAAAGTACTTTTAAACTGACATATTCGTAAAAGAAAACTCAATAACAATTCACCTGGGATTGGAACCTTGAAATCGCACGCAAACAAGCGCACACTACTGACAAGAGACCGTCCGAGGTAGTCAATATTGTCTGCAAAAGAACGAAAACTGTTATTTATTTTGAAATAAACGTAAACAAAATGCTTTACTATAGATTGAATGGTGACCCGACCACCCAAGCGACGCTCAGTAAGTATCGGGGAATGGATTACTTATCGTACATACGTGGGCTCAAGCTCAACATATAAACATACAGGTACTTTAAGTAACTGCTCTTTATATTCATACTGACGTCAGAATCAGGTAATGCTTACATTCACTTAGCAACGTCGTCATTGTACGTACTTTTGTCAAACAATGTTGACTTTCAATTCAATGGCACAGTACAGTAACCGTGTCATTTTTTTATTTGATGACGTAAAAAATTAAAAACTGCGTCTGTAATGTTTTAGCAATCTTCGATCTTTGATAATTTTAACACATATTTGAAGAATAAAAAGAAGAAAACTTATTTTGCATACCTAAAATGCTGTTTTGGGCATTTTTTAGTTCTTTTTTTCAGCGCTTTTTTCTCTAAATGAAAAAAAAAAACTAAATGTTTTTGGTAGCCATTTGAATTTGGCGATTCAGCGAATCCAGCGATGACAACAGAGGAGGATAAATATCGCGGAGTTGCGATAGGCATGGGCATACAACGCCAGCCGAAGTACCAACCAAAAAGTTCAGACATATTTGACCGGCCTGTTGGTTTTGGTGGTTAGTGATCCTGACTGCTAAGCTAGAGGTCGTGGGTTCGATTCCCACCCAGGTCAAATAATTGTGTAATGAGCACAATCATTTTTTCTGTGTCTGGGTGTAATTTATGTATAACTAGCAACCCGTCCCGGCTTCGTACGGGTAGCAGAGACATCTTCAACAATCATCAACATATTTCAATCAATTTACACAAAATCTGAACAAATTATACACCTAAACCATCCTCATGAATCACTCTGTCTATTAATGAAAACCGCATGAAAATCCGCTCAGTAGTTTTTCAGTTTATCGCGATATAATATGTAGTGTATGTATGTATTTAGTAATATAAAAGTAGGTTTATCAGCAGTCTCGGTAATCACTTACCACCAGATGACCCGTCTGCTCGTTAGCCCCCTATGATAAAAAAAAGTCTGGTTACCATAGTACAGGCTCTGTCTAGCTTGGGATCAGACGGCGCGGGCGAAACATCAGTGTATGTACTGAGCAAGCAATGGATTGTAAGCGTCGTTAGAAGCATTTGTACAGGTACTCAGGTACCTCAGGTACCATATGTAAGAAGTGATAGCTTAACCATAAAACAAAGAATCATTTACAATTTACGTGAATAATTGGAGTTGATGCATTTCTCTAATCTCTATTGATTCCTTGACAGTCTGTCAATAAGCCTTAGGTACTCCATCTGTCTTATAAAACCACAAGGCAATATGCACACAATCTTCGCATCCTTCACTCTTAACTTTCATACCATAAGGTTCAATTTAGATTATTTTTTAATTTCTAACTGTAAGGGCAAGCTGGTAATTTGTGGAGTGGGTCGTCGGATGGCGTTTTATAGACCATTAAAGTCCAACGCTTATGTTAAAACAATGCATACAGTAAATATAACCGGGTATAAGATTCGCTGCAACATTTCCTGGAGGGGTGCTTTTATTTTCTGTAATGTAGCTTCCTGAATAGTTTGGTTTGTTTTAATGGCGGCGTGGTCATAATAATAATATCCTCGGACATAATACACATCGCTATCTCGACCCAAACAATGGGTTCTAGAACACAGATAAACATACAGTTTTTTTTTTGTAAATACATGTACAGGGTGTATTTGAAGGAGGAACACTTCGAAATATTTTTAAATTAGTTTTTATAGATTTCTCAAAAACTGAGTGAATCGTTTCAAAAGGAAATATACACGTTCCACCTGCTTTTATGAGAAAAGAAGGTAAAAATAACTGGAAATTCAAACGGTCATAACTTGTAAACAGATAGTTTTTTTTTCAAAAATTCTTATTGTAACTGCATGCTAAAGTCATGCCCTTTCAGTGGTTTAAGCGTTCAATTATCAAATACACCGTGTATTATACATTGGAAACACCCACTGCAATACAAATAGACATATTGATGCAAATATTTTCACTGAGCTGGAATCGAACCCGATACCCTCGGCGTGGCAGTCAGATGCACTACCACCGCGCCACAGTGGTGTTATAACTGAGTTGAGTTGGCTAGGCAAAAGTGCCACCAACACTGTTGTGTTGTTGTTTAAAGGCACCCGTGACTGCTTACTAGTGTGGGCTGTGTGCTTACCAACTTAGTTATTTAAAAAAAACAGAGAGATACGACGCGACGGAAGTTATATTATCTATTTCTATCCGCAATCCATGATGAGTGAGTTCAAAAAAGTGCTCTACCAGTTTCAAATAAGTGCCAAGATACATTCCTGAACACAATCACACAACAACACGAAAAACTGGCCAGTAAGTGACCCTGACCGCTATGCTTATAGGTCGTGGGTTCGATTCCCACCTGAGTCTGGGTGTTCTTTGTGTCCGTTGTTTCTATGTTTGTAAAGTCCCCCGCGACACAGGAGTAATTCCTAATGCGGGAGTCGCCTTTAAAAAAAAAAAATCATCAATGATCTAAGCGACTGTTTATAAATGGCTTCCACTTCCACTCCCATGAAACCTTATTTAAGTTCCTTGAAATGGCGGCGAAACATATTATGTTGTGATGCATTACCCTTTTATTTTTTTTGCTATTAATAACATTATGTCCTGTCAAATAATTAGATTCGACAAGCCAGTGTTAGTAGCCAACATTAGTAGATAGAAAAATAGACGAAATAAACGTTAGAGAGGAAAACCAAAGTGATATTGTATTAGCTCCTAGATTGCAAGATTACTCAAGATATACATACAACACAATTTTAAGGAGATTTTTGAAGTGAAAACTTCTTTAGCGGCGTTGTGCACTTTTTGGGATGGGTAAAAAATGTTAAACTCGCGTCAGGATATGTGACCTGATCGAAAACTCGTAAGACGGAGCCGAGTTTTTTATATTTAAAAAATATTTTTACGCCATCTGTGGATTCTGTGTGATACTACTGTAGTTTGATATATACTTATGTATTATATGGTATAGATCCACTAGAGGGCGCTAATCTAAACATTGAGTTTTGTCAGCTCCTTATTAATTAATCTTTAAAAAATGTGTTTTCACTTCTGACGTGCAGTCCTACGTCTGACAGTTTTTTTTTTGTTTCCTAATGCGGGATTCCTGTGTGGGAGGCTTCACAAACATTCAAACAACCGGACACAAAGAACACTTAGACTCGGATGTTCTTTGTCTCGGGTTTTTTTAAATTAAAATTACACGTATCTGTATGTATAACATCAGCCACTTACAAAACGTTAGTTGTTAAGAGTATGACAACCACGTAAAACATAAATTCTGATCAGGAAAATCCAGTAACCCTAGATTCATTGATACCTATTGTATTTCCAACGGTGTCGTCTCATTGTTTGATATTAAAATTCTTACATATTAGTTCATGACATCAATTTATTCTTAAACACCAATTTATATTCCACAACTCACCAGAGCCTTAGTAATGTAATGTATATCTATTGTTGAAGTACAAAAAAACATGGACAAATTGTTTCCCAATTTCTGGAATAACACAAGCTACGCATAATAAGTGTTTAAATGGCTGTAAACATTAAATCGTAAAGGCAGGAATTTTCGTGTGAATTATCAAAATATTTTTGTTAGAGAATAATCACTTATTTATATTCCGCAGTTGATCAGAATAATGTATTATGTAAACCATTGCTGAATCAAAATCGTATGATTACAGGTATTTTTTTAAGTTTATAAGTACCTACGGTGTTGGAGTACATACTGCTAAAGAGCCAATAGGGGAAAGATAGTCCCCTCCGCTTGTAATACTTTATGGAATTCTAGCACCATCATTATGGTCCAACCAGGAACACTGATACGACAATTATATATTACCTGATGCAATATGTTACAACCATTAAATTGCTTATGACTCTGGCATGTTGCCTATTAGTTAACACTGACATGCTACTTATTTGCGCCATCGACTGCCTATAAGTTACGATAGGAAGTTTGGATTTCAATAACCAAGAATAAGGTTTTCGAAAACGTGGTGCCGGTTTATTTCGACTTCTCAGCTAAATTTATGTCTACTTAGTTTACAGCTTCGGCTTCGGCTTCGCACGGGTGCAATGTAAGTATTTAACAAGCAGTTTTGAGAAAAATACTAGTTAAGTATTTTTCTCAAAACTGCTTGTTAAATACTTATTATAATGTGTAAATTTCACAGCGGTATAGGTACGAAGTGGCGATACGAACTTAGTGAAAGCAAAAGCTTAACTAATACGGACACCAACAAATACTCACTCTACAAAAACAGAATACTTTCCGGGAATTCCCCCAATAATAGATGTCATGCGAATGGAATGTTACAAGAATAAAGATAAATAAATTATACCAAATATTGATTATATGTTTTAACAAAGAATTCTATTATCCAAACTATTTATGTCCAAAACTATTTTCTAATTAAAACATGCGTCGCGGGCCGCATGAAAACTGAATTTTCTGGATTGTCTGGACAGCCCTGAATAAAGATTAGCCTAAGCTTTATCTCTTTATGAACACACAAAAGCGACGTCGAGTTGCTTTTATGCAAGGACATACTTTACAAGGTATTTTGCCCTCTAGCCTTTTGAGACACCCACGCATGTTGCTGGGTCATTCAATTCTTACAGCTAAACTATAATACAACGACCTCAATTATAACGAGTTGGCCTTTTACCTTATCCCGCTATTGCTTAATCGTTATAAAAGCCACTATTCTCCCTGTTAGATTCAAACATAGGTATTCTTACAGAAAGACATTGCAAGCCACGCCACTATTTCATGGTATCTGACGACTCCACACTGACTCTAAAGTAAATGAATCTAAGGTTTCCAAAAATATCAACAAGTTTGTAATACATATACGTATAATTGGGATGTTTTGATGTCACATGACTAGCGTGGGAAGCAATGTATTTCACACAATATGAGTTCATTTGTTGTAATATCAGATTAGGGCACATTTTCCGAAGTGCGGCTGTATAATATACTTGTATTCTCCATTCAAAGGGAAACACTCATTTAGGTGAAAGTAGGCTTGAGTTTGTAAAATATAAGATTACTTTGAGTTTAAATGTTTTCCATCCGTACCATCTATAGCGACGCGGCGACGCCTGCTTGGTTCGTGAGACTCGCCGATTCTCTAAATGTGGAGTCTAGCGGCGGCCGCAGATTGGACCTGTGTTAGTTACATAAATGAATTTTTTTAAACTTACCTCTTATCAGATTAAACTTTTATAAAATATGTTCACGGATAATCGGTTACCTGTGCCTGCAAACATTGGCAACACTCTACTTTTCAGCCTTCCTCCACTGGAACTCTCTTGTCAATTGGAAGAAGCAGAAAAAACAGTCTAACTTCGGTCTTTTCATGGGTTAATGTACTAGATCACCGGATCGGTTCCAATTCCAGCAGTCCTCCACTTTAAGTAACTGTTGTAAAATTACAACCTATGTCATTAGTGTTGAATATTCGTCGCTCAACCTCTTTAGTAAGTCAACCTCTTCAGTAGTTATTATGTCCATAATGTTTCTCATTGTAAAACTCATATACCTACATAATACACAAAAATAAATGTAACATTATACTTTAAACGTTCAATGTGCTTTCTCCCTTTTAAACTAATATATTGAGAGACCCTAACGCGAACTAGGTCAACGATCTTATTTAGTGTTGTGGTGGCCACAAAACCCGCGGCGTATCACGTTATATATCAACTACTTATAGTTAATACACAAGTGCTTGGGTTATTTTTTTTGTTATAAACTTTTTATTCGTATTTTATTCATATTTTGGTCCTAACAGCTACAATGTTTGATGTTGGCAGATCGCTACATATAATAAAACAAAGTCCCTCGTCGTATCTGTATGTCTGAACGAATTTTCATGCGGTTTTCACTAATAGACAGAGTGATTCATGAGGAAGGTTTAGGTGTATAATTTGTTAAGATTTTGTGTAAATTGATTGAAATATGTTGATGATTGTTGAAGATTATAGTGTTTTACCGATTAAAAAAAAATGAATATTAAAATTAAGATGATATAGAATTATCAGTTGCTTTTAACAATATAGTTAATTAAATAGTCAGTACCTATTCGTTTTGTTGCTCCCTAATATGACACTGAATACTTGCGATACTGATAAGTAAAATAGTTCCATAACTAAACATAATATGGCGTTTACTGACTTACTACTGGATCCACCAATCACGTTCGTTGGTTGCCTGGCCCCACTAGTCTCGTAAAGATGTTTATTGTCGTCAGAGTACAGAAATTTCTTTTTATTAACCTCAAGCTCGCTTCCTGGCTGTATTATTTTATGTTATGCTTTATGCGTTTTAAAGTGAGACCGTTTTGTTTTCCCTAAATACGTCTAAAATAATTATGCTTAATAACGTTTAGAATTGCATGTTGTTTTCACTGAATGTTTGCGCAATTATAATTATAAGGCCTTATTTCGATTAAGCAATCAGTTTGCAGCTGAGTTAGAAGCAGTTGACGGTTCAGCTTATACTTCAAGCAATTCAATTACTAATGACTAGAGTAATGTCTGATTTGAAAATATCAGACTAGTCAAAATGGCAGATTTTATAAATGACAGAATAAATAATAAATTCTAATAGTTATTACAATAATATAAATTCTTAGGAACGTTTAATGAATGAATGAAATGAATAATATATTGTATATATATATATATATATTCATAACTTCGCGATATAAAAATGTATTTAAGCTTCGTTTACAATTTTATTTTAATGGTATTGACCGTGTTAACAATATAATAATATATTTTTTGCACAACTGTCATAAAGCGAACGATCGGTAGTAATGACTATTCGCTCATTCGGTGTTAACTCTCAGTCCGGGATTGTTGTAAATAAATAACTTACCTCAAACTGTTTGCTTTGTGGGGCTGCTATTTTAAAAGAATATCGAAATATAAACTGACATAACCTTTTACGTTACCACTATTGAGAACATTAATGATAAAACTGGCCGAAGGATGTAATTTTCTAAAGTATGTATTCGTTTACTATATTATGCTCCTAATTTTTTACCTAAAAACACATACGAGAATAACTTTAATCTAAGGTTTTTCGTTTAAATAAAATAGTGATAATTATACCGGCAGTAGACTACACTGGAAGAAAGTATGAATTCAAAGATTGAATGTATATTGTCAGTACAAAAGTGTTCACAGAGCCATATTAAACTACCACGCTTTACTACAAATGTTGGCGTATTTTCGCGTTGTTCAAAACAACTCGCATCATTTCAAATTATTGTACCCAATTAACTGGAACGATAAAACCACATTACAGGGACCACAGAAGTTTAATAGACAATCATATGTGGGAGAGCCATGCTTCGGCACGTATGGGCCGGCTCGACTCCGCTCGTTACCACGGCCTCACAGAAAACCGGCCGGGAAGCAATGCTTGCATTGCATTTCGCCGCGTGAGTGAGGTTACCGGAGGCCCTAACCCTTCCCTCTCTCTTATTTCCGTCTTTCCCCTCCCCCCTCTTCCCACTCTTCCCCCTTCCACCTCTTCTCCTACTCCCACCTTAAAGGGCGGCAGCGCACTTGTGACTCTCGAGTTGCATGCCCATGGGCGGCGGTAGTCATTTACCATCAGGTGACCCGTCTGCTCGTTTGGCCCCTATACCATAAAAAAAAAAATGACTTTAAAAAACAAACACCGCAGAACGCTCTTTCAAAGATCTGATCTAAATATACGTGAAGGGTTTTCGTTTTGTTAATATTGAAACGAGAATATATTTCAAGAAGTTCTATTCTGTTACAAGTCTCTTCAAAACATTTTAGTAAAGACTAGCAATTCCCCGCAGTTTCAATATTGTTATGGTAAAGTTTATAGTCACTGCCCCACTTAGGCTATCGAATGTAAAAAGAATTTCATCAAATCAGACTCAGTGCCAGTAATTGTTTAACCAAAAAGAAAACTCTTCTACTTTATTATATGAGTAGTATCTCGACGACCTGGTTTTTTTTTTTCGTTTACTTAAAATGAAACCAAGCTAGATCGATTTATCGGCCCCGAAACCCCCTGCATTCTAAATTTCATGAAAATCGTTGGAGCCGTTTCCCAGATTCAGATAATATACATATATATATATATATATACAAGAATTGCTCGTTTAAAGGTATTAGATAGATCGAAATAAATTACAAACGTTATGTGTTTAAGTTCTTAAATCTTGTGCTTAACAAGATTTTCACCTTCAATCATTATTAAGGATCCGGATTAATCGTTAACCAGCTTAAAAATGCTGATAGCATTTTTATCGCATTGCCAAGATTATTTATTCAAAGTGAAACTTCTGTAGCTATTTCTTTCGAACCATAATCACAATAACCGTCCTGCTTATGGCTATAGTTTATACAAACTTCTTAGGGGATTACTTAGCGTTAAATTAGGTTATTATACTTTATGGTTTCAGTATGTGCCTCCATGTTCCGAGTGACATTTGAAATGGCCGTTGTATGCATTATCTGTCTCGTACAATGTTGTAAATATGTGGATATATGGTGTGCTGTAGGCGTAGAAAATAATTGGTCCCCTGAGAATAGTGATATAAATTTTGTCAGATGTTAATCCGTATGTGTCTTAAGATCGTAACTTGTGAGATTGAATGGGTGAGATTATAATGTGGTTGCAATCTGAGTCAATGTTCTGGGTATACGTAATATGTATGGATGTTAAATGTGCTATCGTTTTTTTGAAGTGAAAACTTCTGGCGTTGGGCACTTTTTGAGATGGGTAAAAAATGTTAAACTCGCGTCAGAATTCAGGGTCACGTGAACCCTGATCGAAAATGTATGGAAAATGTGTCCGAGTGTAATATATTTAAAAAAAAAAATATGATTTACTAAATGTCTATAGACTAAATCTTTATTGCTACTGCCCTACTACTTTGCCTACAATTAGACATAACTATTTTAATTCAACCTCATTTTAAACTAAAAATTTAAATAAAATTGAATTCAACACAACGATTATTCTTCAATAAAGACCTTCAACATAATGTGTTACCCTATAATATTGAACATCATTATCACTGCAAACAATGAATTGACAGCGGCTCCCTTTTCACAAATATGCGTGACAACATTCTTAATACCCATTCCATACAATTTATTATATCCCCATCTATCCGTCCCATTTCCTCCCAATTATACGGCAATGTTTATTGATTCTGCCTCATATACCCTTGGACCAGCTTCGGCTTCAGCCCCGCATTAACGTACTATTTTAATTAAAAATTATGACGCATCAACATCGTCCCTACAAAAATAAAGCGCTACTATTGTGCATGTGTTGATTTGTTGGCATTTCCCCTTCATATGACCTGGAGCAGCTTTTATATTGTGACCCTTCGCAACTTTTGCTTCTACTTTAAACTCTTATTGTGCTGTGTTCCTTTAATGTTTGGTTACGTATACAATACGACTGTCCGCTTCAATGAATGTCAGTCTATCTCTTTTACACCTTTTGTGGTGTCATGGGCATGGTTGCCTAAGGGATTAGTGGCATCACCGTGAAATTGTTCTATGTTATTATTCTTATTCGTAGATCTGAAGAATGTCGTGTATTTTGTTGATTGTACATGTTACCTGTACCATATCTTTTCAATTTGTTCACACCTGTTCTAAAGATAGACGGTTCTCTTGCGTCCTTCATTTATAATTGCGCATACGTTTTTAAGCATTGCTACCTTTTGTCATTTTAAATTTAAAAAAAAATCAACACTCATAGGATTTGAACCTTTTCATATTACAACAAAGAGTTGGTATGTTATTTATGTTTTTCACCAAAATCATTTGTTTGTTTGTTTGTATGTTTGTAACCGACTCCTTTGGGCGCGATTTTGACCCAATTTAAACGGCCAGATTTCATTAAAATTTTGCACACGTGTCAAAGACCTATGACAATGCAATAATTCGATTATTTTTTTTATTTTTTTTAGTTGAATTTTCTATAAAAGCTTGTTTTTTAGTTTATTAAACTATAATTATTTTACATGGCATTTCATTTATTCTGTAATTCCTAAGTTTGCTGTAAATTTGGTGTGGTACGTACAAAAACTATACATTATAAGAAAGTTGAGAAAAATCATTAATATTTTTTGTAGTTTTATAAAACATAATAATAAAATGTAATAATACCCACACTATACATGTATATAGTATAATCATTTACAGGTAGAAGCACCACCAACTATTAACTAATTACATAAAAAATATATATATTGCATGAGTATTTAATAAGAACAATATCTGTTTGTAACTCATTATGTTAATTATTGCATAATTCCAAAGTGTGTAACTAGAATTATTTTGATGTTGACCTTACAGAATAATAAATCTAAAACTATGTAAAATTCAAAAATATTATTCGACTTAAAAAGTCTGAGCTCTCTCATTCAGTCTGTAATTACCAACAGTTTCATAAAACAATAGTGTAACGAAACAAAGCCATAATCATAGTAATTTAAGAAACGCCAACACAAGTTCACTTGAGCTTCAAATTATGCTTTTGATTCATCCATTCAGCATTCCCGACAATAAAGGCTTTTCACACGAAGAGGCTGAAACAAAAAGTCGACATGCCCCCTCCGGATTGATTGAGTGATTGTTGATGCCTGCTCTTTTATTGCCGACAATTGATCGTGATTACTGAAGCGGGGAAACATGCCAGTGTTTATGGGTGCAAAATAAATAAAGCTAAAAGATTTGTTTGTATTGAATTTACATTTATTATTTTTTATGTAATAAAATATATTAAAACACAAAACATTTCTCCTACAATTTTGGAGTAAGAACACAATTCTTTTTCGTGCAATGTCCTGTTGCCGGCAATGGATATATATACATTGGTGCTCGTACATATACCTTATCTAATAACTTTAAACGATAAATATGTACCTACGTATATTTCGGAAACGGTACGATTTTACATCAAAAAACGATGAGGAAGGCTCGGTAGCCCAGGTACAGTGAATGTATATTACATATATTCACTTGATATATTCTTGTAGAATTAGGTTAAGTTACTATTTAGTTTATTTATAACACCATATAAAATAGATCTTAATTCATTCTTAGAATTGTGTCCTATTTTGATAAATTTTTATCCGAGTCTCCTGATAAAATTTACGCCGCCACAGTTCCATTGTTGTCGGTCTTTCTTGTGATATTCCTTTCTTCAGATAACGGCTATCGACTGATGGTAGTGACGGTACAACATTAAGTCGTTTTTGCGAGGTTAATCTGGACGTAACTACTTCGTGTGAAACTTTGAGCGGAAGTCTCTTAGTATAAATCGCATTCATTCATGTCGCTTAGATGCACATTGATTATATACGTAATGCGATAAGCTTAACACTTGGGAGAATAGGTATACATATCGACAATGATTTGTTATTAAGTTTCTTACACCTTCGAAACCGGCAATTCTTAACATCGAATCAAGCCATTGCTAAGATACAAAACCAGGTTTAAATTAGAGTTAATCAGGATAGAGGCTTAACAAACAAATACACTACTTTACTATTAAAAAAAAGTTCTTATACCCATAGACCATTTATAGTGAATTTGCTTTGTGTCTACGTCCTCATTTCCAAAAAAAAAACAAATAAATTGGTTGTCTGTAAAGTCGGTTTACGGACGATAATTTTACGTGATAACATCATAAGTAGACCGATCGTCTCTCTATCGCTTGTTCCGCGCTCTCCCTTGCACGCTCGGCTCAGGCGGAACGTGACAATGAGTTATGCTTTTTCGTGCGTGCAGCCGGCTTTCATCGATTTATAAGACGTTATCACGTCAATACTTTATATTTCTATCACGTCAGGTTTTTGTTTTTCCCGTGAAGTACTTTTATGCCAATTTGTACGTCGGGCTTAGTTTGTGACTTAGTGTTGTTAGGTAGGTACTGCCTGACCTGCCCTTTTTTCAGGATAACGGAAGTCTGCTAAATATGACGTACAAATTTATCGATCTAATGCAAAAATAAGAGCCCTTCTCTGTGTATAAATAAATCTCTGTCTGTCGAAAACACTTACTAACAAGACCAATAACAAACAAATGTACTACTTTTTACTATAAAAACCTGTTAACGCATTAATTTTAAGGAAAGTAAAGCTCATCACACACTATACCGTCACGATAACGGCACGGCTCCACCCCAGCAATTAAGTTGTCATTAAAATATGAGCTTTAAAACGTGGTCGTATACTACATTTCATAATGTCAAAATGAAAAAAATTCGCATCGTGTCGCACTTGAAAACGATGAAATTAGCTTGCACCTCGCGGGCGGCGCGCGAACTGCGAGCTTGCACCTCGCCGGCGACGCGTGGTAAAGCAATTCAATTTCAGGCGGCGCCGTGCTGTAGCATGCACAGCTACAGCACGGCGCCGCCTGAAATTTGGAGTGAAAGCCTTGAAAGTTGCAGTGCCGTTATAGTGTGTGATGACCTTAAGGCGTCTGGAGCCGCAGTCAAAATAACCACTGAAGGTGTCACGTTATTCTTTATGCTTGGAGATCAGACGACTAAGCCTTCCTGGAATCGGCAGGTCTTATTTCACATGGACAAACATAAAACAATTGTAATTTCAGTTAGTTTGATACCGAAATATCTATGATACCCTAAACCTATATGCGCAGATATACCTAATAGAAAAATTTAGGTTATTGTTAATGACCCAAATTAGAATAACTAGATAATTGTAACGTTAAATATGACCTCAATCTGAAGCATGATTTGTTTGAACAGAGAGATGTCCCGTCATTCTCAATTAGCGCCCGAGAGGCACTTAGCTGGAATAGCATGGAACAGCGTCTTTGTCAATTATAATAAGTGCCCACATGTTTGCTGAAGAAATTACTCGTGTGATTTGAATAGTCGGTTCTGTGTATATTAGGTAAACGATACTTGGATTAAAGTGTCAAATAACGAGAATGTAAACAATTACGAAGTTACGAACGGCCGTACAAAATCCGTAAGAATCAAATGTTGTTAATTCATATGGCTATGGCATATGCTTGATACTCGAGATCTCTGTTCCGGTGAGCCAATAATTATGTGTGCCAAATTTCATCCAAGTCAATTGTTCATAATTTTTTTTTTACAAATTCCGAACGATTTTGTGATTTGAAAACAAAACATCTTAAATACCTTCAAGAAAAGAGATTACTTCCATCTCAAAGGCCGGCAACGCACTTGTGACTCTTGAGTTGCAGGTGTCCATGGGCGACGGTAGTCACTTACCATCAGGTAACCCGTCTGCTTGTTTGCCCCCTATAATATAAAAAAAGATCTTATATCCTCCTCCATCTTAATTACAAACTTAACTGTTTTCCTAAAAGTAATATCGTTATAACTTACAAACGAGTACTTTAAGGTTGTATTACATGAATCATTCGGTGTCGTATGTTCGTCATTACGAGTACCTGGTGGATGGATAATCTCACCATCAATATCTTCGTCTATACCTATTTTGAGAAGTCATATCTGTAAGTAAATTTAAAAACATAATATTAGTATTTACAAAACTGTTTTCTACACTACATACATCTTTCATCAAAACATAATTTGAATAACTGACTCCCACATTTGCGGTCAGAAAGTTGAAATATTGTTGCCAAATATATGTATGTACCTATTTACAAAACTACATACATCATATACATAAATATACAATTGTTGCCTATTGTACATGGGTGTCGAATGTCGCGACGCGTGCCCATGTTTTTGGTTCAGACACGTAATCTACATAGTTCCGAAATATCTCGAATAAATGTTTTTAAAACAAGGTTTTGTTATTGATTTCCAACTAGACGTGGCCTTTGTTAGGATAAGTGTGTATTTATTTCTAAATGTACATGTTCAACATTTTAGAAACAAAGAGGCGATATGGCTACCTATGTTAATCTAGACATTACACGGGTACATTAAAGTTTTTGTGTCTGATTCTTAACAAGTACGGACCGTACTTGTTAAGAATCAGATACGGTAGTGCCATCTATTGAACAGTTTCTGAGTCGAAAACTATAAGGGCTACAACAACCAGACTGAGACTCACGTCAGCTTTCCATAACTCATAAATATTGTTAGTAAAATAAAACTTAGAGAGCGAAAACACTTAAAGTACTTCGAACTTTGAATATACTTCGCATTTTGCTTATTTTAATTTGAAATTTAGTCTACAGTTACAATAATTATTGAAGTATAATGTGGAATCTAACTTTTTAGGAGAATTAATAACGCGACAGCCTGCTTATTATGTTATTACTTGTGCTAATTAGTAGTAGTTGCCTGTTCCAATGCGTAGATCCTATGGAGAGGAACAGGCAAGAAACTCCAAGGACACTATTTTTCAAAATGTTTGTTACAAATTTCTGGTTACATTAGTTACAGCTTTCGTGTTGAGTGTAAATTTAATCGTTTACTGTCATTTTGCCGTTTGTTTGTGTGTAATGCTAAAAGTATAAAAAGCTATTAAATCGTAGTATAAGTAGATAATTATTTCTAAACTAGTTGCATGTGTACAGTCGTGCGTGCAAATTGAAAGTAATTCCCTCCATTGATAGAAATGGGTCGTGATGATTCGTATGTCGTTTGTATGTTCGGTACTACAGCACCTATGAAACTTCTGTGCTTATAGACTTATAGTAAAAAGCTCTAGAACTTCATAACCGAACTACATATATACAGAAGTACAAAGCTTCTAATAAACAAGCGCACGTCTTGTCTAATGGTAAACAGTTACCGGTGCCTATACACACTTGCAATCCCAATTACAGATTACTGAATAGTTACTACCTCCAATGGTATAAGTACCTATGCGTTGTTAAAACTACCCTTGCCCCTTCTTCACTTGAAGCTCTGGCAACACTCCTACATTACACTAGCAGTCATCATCATTGTCACTTTAGCCATAGGACATCCATTGCAGGACATAGGCCTCCCTCAATGAGTGCCAACAAAACGTTTTCATCCACAAATGACCGGCGATTTTTACAAGGACGTCTGTCAATCTTGTTGATGGACGTCTTACGCTCGGCTTTGCATTCGAGAACTTTTCGTCACCATTGGGTATCTGCTCTTCGTACTACACTAGCACTAGTGCTATTTATATACGGTATTTTGTAAATGAGACTCCTATTGGAATAAACCTTTTGTGCAAGCCTTAAAAAATTAATGAATCTTAAAATACCAACTAAACTAAAAGTAAAATACCAATACTAAAAGTCGCATTGTAAATGTAGTTTTTAAAACCTATCTTCAGACTGTGGCTGGAATCGTGATGATTATAGATTATAGAATAGATAGATAAAGCGATGAAGAATAGATAGTAGTAGTATATATAGTAGTATAGCAGGTATAGATAAAGAGATAAAGTATTTATGACCCCATATATTCACATATCAATGAATAGACCATTCGAATTACCTATAAGGTAATTCCAATGGTCTATTCACCATGTCTAGGGTCCGTGATTGATGAGGTTCCTTTGTATTAGTTCGCAGCAGTAGATTCGCACTTTACAAGCAGTTTACAAATAGACGACTATGAAAATATTTTACCCATCTTTTGCTCTTAGTATTACAACATGTGTCAATACACCCATCAATTAAAATTTACAGCCAATTAAACTAGCCGTTCCGAACCAAATTACCGCTAACACGTCCCGTATAAAGATGATTATCCATTCAAACCTTTAATCATTACTACCAATCATATGTTCTATTGTTTATAATGACGTCATTCGCTCCTCATGAGTTGACTGTGTATCGTTGGTTTATGCTAATATGGTAGATAAACTCCTGGTATATTTGAGGCGAGTAGTATTATCTTCCATAAACAGTGAAAACGCTTGAATGGACCGGAATGGTTAGTATACCTAACCTTGATCCAATACGGGATGGTATTCAGGTCGGAAATTTGATTCTTCCGTGTTTATTTTCCTTGTGTGACAGCGGAAAAGGAAACTGGAATTATTTTTGTATTGAATTTCTAAATATCATTGCAGTCATAATACACTCGAGAGAAATGAATCCGAGTCAGATAAAGATACCTCAAAATATCGGGAACTCAAAATGCTAGCTTGTGAAATAAATTATGATTAATAGACAATTCAATGCTCTGCTTATAGAGCATAAATTTAGATTTTGACACACCGACTACAGAACGTATCACGCTGGCTCCGACTTGTTCAGCATTGTGAGAATTTTGGTGCATTCTTTGTGTGTAAGCGACATGATAACAGCTTCAATAGTGAATATTGAATACCACGAATGTTAGTTACGTATCTTTTTATATGACATAATAGAAACAACAGCAAAAACAGATGAAGTAAATTCATAGTTCCATTAACAAAAGTCCTATTTTTTTATTTTGGCATTTTTGAAAACTTTACAGCAACCAAGAAGCTAGCATTATTAGTTTCTGAGATTATCTTTATGTGACTCAGATTCATTGCTCTCAAGTGTATTTTTAGATAAATTAGAAACAAGTTAATATAGACTTAATAAACTTCTCTTGTTGTTATTTTGACGTCGTATCGAACTTTGGGATCAATCTAATCATTATGTTCTATGTCCATCTTTACGACATACCATTATCTGAGTAATTTAAGTTTTATGGATACAAGTGAAACTGAAAATGGTATTTTTGGAAGAACAAGTGTGTTTCTTTAGGAGACACTCGACCCCTTAGGTCAAACAATTTATTGTTGTCATGAACAGTTAAATGTTGGATGCACTCGACTTGGGCAATAAAACAGACACTCAGAAAATGGTCGTTTCGTGGACATTTAATTTACTTCTATGAGAGTTAATTTTTTTCTGGGCTGACATGGTTTATGACTTTTCTTTCTAGCATTTTGTCGTGTAATAAAATACTAAATTATTACGTATATAAAATAATTCGGAAACTGACTATGTGTTAAATTAGTAATGACAATGACGTAGTTATTTAGCGGGTTCGATTTCTTTTTAAATTATTAACAATAATTTTTTTTTTCATCCTAAATTGCAAAATGCGCCATTTTTTTTCTAAACTACTAAAACTGGTCGGAGCAGGTTAGAAAATTAAAAAACTATTTAAGTTTATGAATCCGTTGAAATTTTTAAGAAATATCCATATATTTTTGATCCATCCATTTTTGATCATAAAATAGCTAAATTGTGTGGTTAAGTACATGGTACATACACACACAAAAGCAACGGTCTGCCGTGGGTCCTAAGTAGGTCAAGACGTCAGCGTCACACCACGGTAATATTATCTATCTAATATTACCGTGGTCACACCGTCCTGTGCGTGACTTTACTCAAAATATCTAATGTTGTACCCAATAAAGTTGTGAGACATATTGTTTAAAAATTTTGGCTTTCTGCACTTCTTCCATATATAAATTGTAAATATTCCAAAATTCAATACTACTTCGCGAAATTTTCCTAAAAAGGAGTACAAAGAATTCTCTTCACGTATTAATATAATGATTACATTCTACATTAGTTTTCTAATGATTTGGCGAATGTTAACCTTGAGGAGATAGAGCACAGCAGATTTCGGCTCGAAGTAGAACCACCTATGATCCAGTACACATGGACCACTTGTTCTACGGGTTCTAGAACATGCATAATCATACTTAAGTAAGACTTTTTTTGTAACTACATACATGTCATATCCAGGTTTATTGGACCTAGACCACTCGAGCGGTTCTACTTCCCCGATCAAACAGAAACCCATGATTAGACAGCACTTTATATTAACACTAGCAGCGCCCAGCGGTTTCACCCGCGTAAGTCCCGATCCCGTGGGAATATCGGGATAAAAAGTAGCCTATGCGTTAATCCAGGTCTCCAGCTATCTACATACCAAGTTTCATCGCAATCGGTTCAGTGGTTTTTGCGTGAAAGAGTAACAAACATCCATCCATCCATCCATCCCAACTTTCACATTTATAATATTAGTGGGATTTGTGTATAATTTATCTAAAATATGTATGTATTTAGAAATATATATATATTGACTGGTCTGTTGGCCTAGTGGTTAGTGACCCTGACTGCTATGCCATAGGCCGTGGGTTCGATTGCCACCTGAGTCTGGGTGTTCTTTGTGTCCGTTCGTTGTAAGTTTGTAAAGTCCCCCGCGTCACAGGAGTAATTCCTAATGCGGGAGTTGTCTTTTTTTTAAATAAATAAAGAAAACAAAAAAATACAAATAAGTATGTTTATCAGCAGTCTGTTTACCATAGAAGAGGTTATGCCTAGTTTGGGATCAGACGGGTGTGTGTGAGATGTGTGGAGTTATTATCTGCTGTGTGCTGTCCTTTACTGCTGGTGAGTACGGTCACGACAGGCAGGCCTTTACAGGTTTGGGGATCTTCATCCTATCCTTTTCATGGTGAAGGCGTGGATAAGATTGGCAACGTACACGTGACTAACACTAATTGTGTTGTGTTGTATGCTACAACGGTAATTCAAGTTCCACATTAGTCATATCATGTCAGTGTTTTTATGAGTCATTTTAGTTCAAATTGGTTCTACGTAAATTAGAGTGTAGGCGAGTCCCAACTGTGCAAGCAACTAATCAGGTTAAATGCAATTTGTCGGACAGTTGAATGGAGTCATGTCTAATATCTATAGATACTAAGATTTATTACTAGCTGTTGCAGCCCGTGACTTCGTTCGCGTGGAAATGTTGGTGAAATCTATCCCACAGGAACCGTACATTTTTTTGGGATAAAAAGTAGCCTATGAGTTATATCCGGGCTCTAATCTATATCTTTGCCAAATTTCATCCAGATCTGTTCAGCCGTTTTTGCGTGAAAGAGTAACAAACATCCACGTATCCATCCATCCTCACAAACTTTCGCCTGTAAAATATATTTTGTTAGATTCATATCTTATTGTCTTTTGGATCAAATAATTCCAAGAGCATTTTTTTTAAACATGAAAAAATTGTACTAAGTAATCCCACTATCCCACTAATATTATAAATGTGAAAGTTTGGATGGATGTTTGTTACTCTTTCACGCAAAAACCACTGAACCGATTGCGATGAAACTTGGTATGTAGAAAGCTGGAGACCTGTATTAACGCATAGGTTTTATCCCGATATTCCCACGGGATCGGAACTTACGCGGGTGAAACTGCGGGGCGCTGCTAGTGTAAATATAAATTAGTTAACACTCATAAATATTTATTTACTTTAAATATTTAGTTATACCGACCTGCATATCCTCGAGGCGTTCAGAGGCGGACTTTTCAATATGTTTGAATTTTTTTTTGTTGAAAAGGCATACTAGTAACGTAGGTCACACATTACTAGTATTCTTGTTAACCCCTCCAGCTAAGCTAAATGCTTGTGTCAGAAGTGGGTTCATGTCGGTAGTGCACTGGGTGGGGTTCGAACCCGCAACCACTTGATCGCAAGTCTGACGCCTTAGCCATTACGCTACCGCCGCTTTTTTTACTATTAAGAGGCGGAAATGCAATCGGTTGAAATGCAATAAAAAACTTATTCCTTATTCCATACCTACTTTTACCCAACAGGTAATTTACATACTTAATCAACTATTTTACAAATACATTTAAGTACTTGACACGTCTAATGAAAGTTTACTAGTGCCGCGGGACTTTAATAAGATTGCATAGTTCACCTACGTAAAAATATACCTTCGTGAAGGCGATATTTGGGTCTTAATGTAATTGACTAGCCTGTTGGTTAGTGATCCTGACTGCTAAGCCAGAGGTTGTGGGTTAGATGCCCACCCAGGACAAACAATTATGTGATAAGCATGATCATTTGTTCTGTATCTGGGTGTAATTTATCTATAATATGTATGTATTTAGTAATATATAAGTATGTTTATCATACATAGTACGGGCTCCGTCTAGTTTGGGATAAGACGGCCGAGTGTGAGAAAGAAAAAAAAGCCAAAAAAAATTATAAAAAAAGTGTGTATAGAATAAATTTAATTTTAGATAATTTATACAATATTATTGGTCAAATTAACACATATGTGTTAAATAATTAATATGACGCAATTAACCAACGAATTTTGAAATGAAAAAATGATACACGTGAATGATACACCATGTTGACTATCATTTTCTAAAGAATATATAGAGAATATATATTTATGGGAAACATTGTATACTTGTATTCTATCTCATTCTCTCGTAGGCTAAATCCTATTTATGAATATGTTTGTCTCTTTTTAGTGTGACTTTATCGTTTCATCGAATTTTCAAATCACAACGATTCTAAAGAAGTTTCACTTCAATTATAAGCCCTCGTTTTAAAAGCTATGCCAACTACACGGTCTTGACCAGTTTTCTATTTTATAAATAAAAAATAATTATAGTATGTATCCAAAAAGAGGGATGTACAAACCAGAAATGATTGGTAACAGTCAAAAATATCTGCACCCTGGCTCCAATGGAATTACACAAATGCCATTTATCTGGCAAAATAGTTGCCAACAATGGTACCGATATCCATTTCCATAATTTCCCCAGCGAACCAATCCTATGACCAATGTACACGAACATTCAAAATCTCCTTATCAAGAACGAAATAAGATTGACTTTGGTTTGGCGAAACGGTATTTGAAATTGGTGACCGCACTTATAAATTACATATAAGTATGTTTATCAGCAGTTTGGTTACCATAGTACAGGCTCTGCCTAGTTTGGGATCAGACGACCGTGTGTGAGGTGTTCAAAAAATACAAATGTCTATTGTCATTATGTAAATGTAAGCGTATCGTTTTGAATGGATTTCAGCAATTAAATGTACTTATATGCCAAGTCTTTCTTAAGAAAGCTTGCTCTAAGAAAACGTAATGATATTAGTTACTACCAATAATTTTCCGATAGAGTGCTGCTTTTCCCACATTTTCGCTCGTTTGAAAAGACTAAGGAAGCTTTAAGAATGTCAAAAGAATTTCCAAAAAGTGAATATACATACTTACTTACTTAGTACTACAGTTCATTTATTGCTCAAAGAAGACATCCCAAAAAGGGAGTTAGGACAGAGATGACATCTCAAAGAAGTCTATAAAAGTAAAATAATAATAATTATATTTTAAAAAACTAAAAAACACGCTATTATAGAAAATTCAACTAAAAAAATAAAAAAATTAATCGAATTATTGCATTGTCATCGGTCTTTGACACGTATGCAAAATTTTAATGAAATCTGGCCGTTTAAAGTGGGTCAAAATCGCATCCAAAGGAGTCGGTTACAAACATACAAGTGAAGCTAATATAAAGCGTGTAATATATTAGGCCGTACCGCTTGCTATTAGGGACAGTAAGATGATTAAATGATGATAGACATGTTTTTCAATATTTATTTATTTGGTCAACCTACAACTACGAGTACTTACACCGATACATTTTTCAATTTATACAATAATAACAACATTAACAAGTGTCGACCACATGTCGACATGTCAACTGCAAAATAAAAAAATAAAATGGCATGTCTGTTTTAATTATCAAAATAATATTAATATTACATTATGTAGGAATTATAAAATATTAGATAGTCTAATAAAATACATTAAGATAAGAAATATTGTGACTCTAAATTATAATGATGCTTAGTCGTTACAATTGTTAAAAATAATGCCTGATTCAATTTTGAATGTCGATAAGATCGCTGCATCCATTCAGAATTTCAATCATGCCATGCTTCTGCGCAATGAAAGAGGATGCATTCTAAAATACTGCAGCCGTGAATCGTAGGTGGGTAACTGTTTGGACTTATTTTTCGCGAAAGCAAGGTGCCATAGAAATCGTTTTTGTACACGTTCCATTTAATATTATCACGTTAATATTAAACATAGCAAAGTAATAGTAATCCCTATTCCCTGTGCGTTAATTTATCCTTTATTACATTATTTATGATACTTTAGAATCTAATTAAATAAATTATCTGAAGGTTTATCTTAATTAATGATATCATATAAACATTGATACGTTAAGTACACATTTCCATAACTGCAACTGCACGTATCATTCGCGAACCGGTTCTCGGTTCTATCTGCAGACGATGTGATGGCGTTATAATGTGAATGTAAATGCCATAATATTTTTACATTGTAATGCGCAATCCGTGAATAAGATCTAGATTACTTGGGTTTCTATGGAACTAAACGTACATTTGAGATGGTAATATTTTTATTTGTTGTATTGATTTTTTCTGTCTGTACCTACCATATTTTTTTTTAATTTTACTACCCCTGTCCGTGCGTCACAAAAGAAGGACCTGGAGGAATTGAAAATCAGCACCGCATTGATGCTGAGGTGGCGACTTTTTTTAGCTCGATCACTATTTATTTCTTATTTCTATCGCATGTAACACTTCAACTACAATACCTACCTATATTAAACTACCTTACAGTTACTACGGGCCTTAAGACCTATTCAAACGAATTCTAACGTTAATTCGTTAAAGTACATTGCCTTAGTTTTCTTGTTCAATTGAACTGTCTGTATGAAAAAGCCGTAATGGATTTGCAAACTAGAGTCGCCTTTTATATTTGAAATTAAGTCGTTACTTATTACCTACTCACTTGATCTGTTCACTTCGTTTTAAATCAACCATATCAAACCACTTTTAAACCATTCAAATCAGAGCTGAACTGTCAGTCTTGTACGTACAACACCAGTTTACGATCCAGTTTAGGTAACACCCAAGTCATGCTCGATCGAAGCGATGTATCGTGAATCAATCGAAGTGTTTTTATTTAGAGAGATAAAATGTTAAACCCTATAGTAGACTATTTTAACTTTAAAATTATTAAATATTTTTTTAATTTAAATGTCTGTGAATAATAATATTAGAAGATCAAGGCAAATAGTAGGCTATTTTAAAGAAAATTATTATGTTGTACGGATACGCAGACCGCTATCACTAAACTTATTCTTACACTTATATTATCGTCCTGCGGTTTCACCCTCGTATGTCCTGATCCCGTGGGAATGGCGGGATAAAAAGTAGCCTATATGTTAATCCAGGTCTCCAGCCATCTACATACCAAGTTTCATCGCAATCGGTTCAGTAGTTTTGGCGTGAAAGAGGTACAAACATACATCCATACATCCTCACAAACATTCACGTTTATAATATTAGTAGGATTAATAAGTTTAGTAACTATAGTAATAATATCGTATATGTAAGTATATATAATCGAATAAAACTTTCATGAGTGATATTCATATCAATTGATATAATGCGGTTTTACGGGCATCCCCAAAAGATACACGAGAGTAAAACCTATATCCTTATAAAATAACGTATAAATAGGTCTTACTTTTAGTTACGAAAAAGGATGAATTGTGTTTTGTTCCTATTTCAAATTATTACTTACAATTTGTTTGATTTTTAATAAACAGTACGGAAACGGTAACATACGTTGCTATCTTCTTCCTAATTATGGTATTAGTTCATTCTGATATTAGCTGTGGTCGATTTAGATAATGATATAGAATTATATAGCGATTAGAAAGTTGCAGTAACAGTCTAGTTTTATTAAGTCTTATAATAAGTGTCTGTCTGGAAAAATATTTTTTTTTCTAGACTTTAAATAACTCCGTTACTCTTGTATTGTTCTCAGTAATTTCTTTATCTATCACTGTTTTATTACCATTCATTTAAATTTACTGACAACAATTTTTATGCACTATTTTTATGTTTTATACTTAAATAAACATAAACGACCGAAGATCATCTGCGTCTGTGAAAAGATCTTCGGTTCATGTGTTTGATCTCTTTCGTTTTCCTTAAATATTACGAGTGCTAGTCTTGCTTGTTAACGGTTGTCGGCTGGCAAACCTTTTTGCCGCATCCTGGGTAACTAGCCAGCC
This sequence comes from Euplagia quadripunctaria, assembly GCA_963859945.1. NCBI lineage: Eukaryota > Metazoa > Arthropoda > Insecta > Lepidoptera > Erebidae > Euplagia > Euplagia quadripunctaria. Next base: position 17,455,594 of record OY982575.1, on the reverse strand, counting down.
TATCTGAACGCATAATGGACCGCTTATGATTCTAATTGCGGAAACAGAGCCTTATACCAATAGCAATAACCTGGATATTTTTAAATACCTATTATACATAGGAATACGTAAGTAGACATATAGACTGAATAAGAAAAGAAGAAATAGTATATTATGTGTATATACAGTCCACATTAATATCGGTATACATAACTTAATTCTAAACATTTCTAAACGTATGTAAATCTCAGATGAGTTTAGTTACGGACCGAGGCAGGCGTTTAATAATATTATGCGATGTTGAACTGAGATCGCCGACATCTCGTAAAGAATTCTGGTTTCGCTTTAAGGTTTAGTTAAAATTCTGAATGTCTATGTTACTTGCGATCTCACTGCCTATGGTTGTGTTTCCTTTTACATCCGTCGCTCATGGACACCTGCAACTCAAGAGTCACAAGTGCGTTGCCGGCCTTTGAGATGGGACTACGCTCTTTTCTTGAAGGTTTGAAGGTCGTATCGTTTAAATATAATGTAGTTAGAGCAATAGAAGCTTTCGCACATTGTGGTTCGATACATAGTAGACTGCAAGTAATTACGATTGGTAAATGTTGTTTTGAACATAGGTGCAAAATAATTTTAAATTTATTCTACTTATTTAAAAAGTGACTATTTAAGTAAGTTTTAAAAACTTACTTAAATAGTCACTTTTTAAGGAGATTTTAATAAAGTACAGAAATCTATCAAAAGCATTAGAATTGTTTTATACGTGTCATTTGTAATAGATGTGAAGCGATATACTTGAAAGATTCCCCGCAAAATGAGACGAAACTTACGGTATTTAATATTAGTCACCGCAGTGATTGTAATATTAAGTAAACCATTTACCTAACATTAATAGTAAAGCATTTTTAAAAATATGCTTAAAACCATTAGCTGCATCATTTTTTTTTTGTTTGTAATCCCCCACGGGTCAGCACCTCACCGGGGTCAACGGCAAGGTGGTATGTCGGACTCGAACCGACTAAAACCACACGGGGTCCTAATGCCGGGGACTCAGGTGTACCCTAGAAAGGAAATCCCTGTGAACCCCGGCAGAATCCTTACTAATCTAATCAGTTACAGATTAAACTAATCAGTTAAAGAAAATCTTATCATTTTTATTTTGTTATATATTTGACTAGTACATTATAATGCCTCCCTCATCATAATTAAACCATATCCGATAAATGATTAATGACATACCATCAACTGTGATAATGCATTGTGTAATACCCATAAACGAAATTGACAGACAGTCCAAGCTATTAATATAGATATTAGCCACACTTCACAGGCCAATAAATCAATTTAATATGGCGTTAGTTGCGGCTTGTAGGCTCTTTCTAAAGCCGAGTGCACACCAAACGATTGAGAGTGAATGGCCCGGGCCTTGCGAACAGTAGAGGTGCAGGAAATAAAAAAAAATATTAAGCGCTTCAGGGCTACCAGTGTTCTTAGAAAAGCTCCACCTACAAAAGTCACTGATAACCAGTACCTTTTTTTTTTTTTGTTGACGGGGTGGAAAATCCCTTCGGATCTCCGGCTCCTCGGGGACGCAGGAGCCAGGAGTATGTGGTTCCACTAACCAGTACCTAGTGTAGTAGTGTGTTTCCACTATTGAGTAGGTAAGTCAGAGCTTTAACTACGAGCAAGTAGTTAAACTTGTTTTACAGGTTTTTATGGTACTAATAAAAACTTGTTGCAGGTCGTATAGCCCATATAGACGAGAAGTGAACGAGAAAGAATTGCATCCGATTACCGACTAACTAACTACGATAATAGTTAGACTTTAGTGTGAGTGTAATGAGGTTTTCTTTTAATTGTATCTACACATTAAATATATGATCCCTTTGAGAGACTAAAGCAGACAATTGCTAAAGACTCCACTGTATACTTAATGAAATGAGTATTTATTTGCAGAATATGGGCGTACAAATTTATATGGTAGGGTCAATATGCTGACTTAGTTAGTTTTTGATATTGAAATCTCCGTAGATTTGAATATGAGGTGGCTAATCTATTGTACTGTAGAACTCCATTATTCTCGACTAGTAAAATTGGGTCAAAGACACATATAACGAACATGATAGTGAATACTCAAGCTAAAGTATGATTAGGTTAAACTTAAACTTAATCAACTATAAATTCTAAACTTCAACAGGTGGCGAAGAGAAGAACGGGTGTACCGTGTATGTGAGATCCAATTCTGTGTAGTATATTGCAGTACATACATACACACACACACACACACGCGCACGCACGAAGGCACGCACACACGCACACACACACGCACACACACACGCACGCACGCACACACACGTACATGCACACACTCACACTTATTCTTTTGAGTTGTAATTTATTGGTTTTTTATGTCATGTTTTTGCTGCAACTTCTGTATTTTTTATTCACATTTCTGCTGTAACAAGATCTGGACCTGTTTATAATGTTATTTAAATTGTATTTATGTGGTTAACATTAGTTGGTTTCTCCTTATTTGTAGAAATTTGATCAGTAATATTTAATATTATGGACTGTTGTTAACCCTAATAGTTTAAAAATAAAAAATAAAAATAAAAGAAATAAAAAATAAAACTCCTAAGTAACCAGTACAATTGATTAGCCACATTTTCTTTGATTATATCCTTTAGGAAAATAGATTTAGTGACCAGGAAGTAAAGACTACTAGTGTACATCTAGTACACACTCTGCACTCATCAGTCTTATTTTGTTCTTGTTCAACGAGTATGTACTCACCTTTATAGAGTAAGACCTTATCGCCCGACACTGTCAGGTAAGGCTCCGTGCGATTTGCACATTAAAACCTTTTACATGTCCATCGAGGAAATCTCCCCTTTCGCTTAGATAATTTTGAGATTAAATTCTTGTCTAGTTGATTTCAGTTGTAACTTGTTCCGTATAGATTAATTTTACTTAGTAATTTAACGCTCATGTGAATAAGGATACCGATGCAACTTTAGTTGTCAATTGCTATCTTTTGTTGCAAATTATTTATTCGGAATCGATTGTGATAGAATCGATCAACAGACCTTACTTTTGTGTTCGTACCTATTGTGCTTTCTGTACCAGCCGTGGTCTTTTTTGTAACTAAGATACTTATACTTTGGTACTAAAGTAGTGGCTCGATGTTACCAGTGTAGATAGAATAGTACTTAGATGCAAATCATTCATAGAATAGTCTCTAAACTATAAAACTTTTAGTTAAAACCCAGGTAAAATATTTTCTCTCTCCAAAAATACAGTTAACATTCCGAATATGTATGTTCACTAAGTGATACTTTCTGCTAGATATCTTGTTTGTGGTTTGCAAGGTATGTGGTGAACCTGCATACAACGTTATGTTGCATTGGAGACCTTACTGGTTAAAAGAGAAAACACGTCATACAAGAGAACTGTTGTTATATCTAGGACTATCTACTTGTTATTCACTCGTATTTCCTACTTGTTTTTGAAGTGATAACTTCTTTAGCGGCGTTGTGCACTTTTTAGGATGGGTAAAAATGTTAAACTCGCGTCAGGTCACGTGACCTGATCGAAAATTCGTAAGACGGAGGCCAGTTTCTTATATTTAAAAAAATATGACATTCGAAATTCAAACATATGAGCGGCCAGGAGCGCAGAACTTCCAGTGTACCCTACGTATACATTTAGATATGTTATTACCTACTTTTTATTTTTAACCTAATTATATATATACAGATGTGTGTGTGTGTATGCATATGCAAATACACTGTGAAGCTGATGTTTTCACTTCTGACGTGCAGTCCTACGACTGACTGTTTTTTATAGTATTGTAGTCGTGCCTATCTTGACAATAATGCCGATATGCATTAAATACATATGTAGGTCGCATACACTATTACAAAACCAAAAGGCCAATGTACAGCGTAGCTCGTACACATGTACTACCTAATATGTGTACCGTGTAAGTTAAGATTGCTTGGCAATCACGCAAAGAACGGTTTACCCTTGGTGCAATGCAATTAAGTTGCAATTTGTCAATGGATTCATAATCTACAAATTTCTACAGGGTCAAAAATGAGCCACAACTACAAAATACAAAAATAGCAGGTCATTATTCCAAGCGCCACACCAATTTGCATCACTCAGTATTCTCCAAGAGTACAACGAAGGTATTTCGAACAAAAAACAAACGTTATCTATTATAGGGATCAACCCTTGCTACAGTTATGCTGGTCATATTGAATCTTCGACGTGATTCGTGACTGAGCTTCAATAATCAGTGGCGCTTACGTGCCGCTCATGTCAACCATTGTTTCCAGTCATTGTTTAGGCCGACTTTAACGTTGTATGTAGGCAAGCAGGGAGGGACTTAGATGTTTAAATCTGTTGGGATTTTAAGGACATAACAAATGTCGACGAACTAAGTGGTAGTTTAATGACAGAGATGACGATGATGATGCTGAGAATTATGCACTACTTTAACAGCTAAAGACCTACAGAACTACTTCAATAATACATTAGATTAACAATAAGAGCTGCCCTTATGTTTGCTTTTTTGCAAGCTTAGTTAGATTGGAAGAAGTCCCTTCATGCTCTCAAGATTAGATAGTTGCCACGATCTCAGTCTTCGTCAGTTAGTTCAATTGTAATCTATCTTGTAATACTATCTATGTAATCTTACATTGAATTTAACATGCAACAAGACGACTTAAGATTTTGATGCAATCCATAAGGGAACAGATATTAAAAACTGTGTGGTGTCGTGGGACACCATTTAGGAACGAAGTTCCTTATTATAAAAATATTAATTTCAAGTTCTATTCGAGGTATAAAGAAAATAATTATTCGGGTATACATTTTTTATTATGATTTTTTTATCGATAAAAATTAAAAAAACTACTTTACAAAATTATCTTAATACCTTTATTTTATTTACAATAATTTATAAAAATATGAAGTAATAATAATAACAGTCATCACGTAGACTATACATTAGACACTGTATAGCCATCATATAAGACTATACATAAAAATCTTACGTTACGGAGGTTTTTTGCCCGCGAGGGTACCCCTCCGCAACGCCCCATAAGTAACTTCGTTCCAAAAAAACAAATGCAATAAAAACAAACAAATATACTGAAAAAAGGCGCATTTAATCTAATACTGCTTGTTCGAGAGTATCAGTCATTCAATAATAATTATAGTTTACTAATGATGATAACAAATCGACCAAGCTTTCAATTGAAAGTACATTATAAGCTATCACTCGTCAGGCACTATATTTATAATAAAATATCAATCTATCCATCTATAATCTATGTCTGTCAGGAACTCTTGAACATCGGTCATACTGCATGGTATTATCAATCGCTGCCCGAAGGCATTTCACACACAACTTGTATTCAATTTGTAGATTTCGTCACGGTCGCGGTGTTTTGTTTACCGTTACAATCCAATGTATATAGTATTATTATGTGTAAATGGATTATTGGAAATAAAAAGTAGTTAATTAATTTTCTCTTGCCTCTGGCATTGCTAGCTAGAAGTGATCATTCAATCGCGTTCTTATATGTATATACAGGAGGAGAATTTTCGTATATGTATATACAGTATTTTACAGAATGATCGTAGGGTCGTATAGTAGACACCGTGAATAATGTAAAGCGCTTTTTAATACAGAATTTTGTTTCAAGCTAAATCAACTATTTGTCGACTACAAAAATTTGACCACACCTATCTGTAATAGCCTATATTATATATTTACTGAGTACATTACGATTAGTTCAGTCGATTCTAATCGGTTTAACTATTTAACATCAATTGGTTCCAAACACGCCTTAGCAGTTTCTAGATTTCTAGCTTTTCTTATTTCCGTAATTCAGAGAACTGCGATTATTTTAAACTAATCTAACGATTCAAATAATATAAGATTTTGATCGCAACTTACAACAACATTAATGTTATAAGTTTGATGTAATAACTGGCAGAGGATCCGTGGTATTTTTTCTTAATCTACTGATATTTAGTTGTTACTAAATTGAATACTTTCAATTTAAAAAAATACGCAAAGAAACGGTTATAAAAATCAGAAGTTTAGGTTTTTAATAAGGCAAGTTTGTCAGAAGAACCGCTAAAGCCGGCCCTGCGAGGACCACCACTCACGAGTTTACTACACTCGGTGTATTCTCACAGTTATGAATATTGAAAGGTTTCCAGTACATCAGAATATCCAGTGAATTAATTCCATTTACGAGCCGAACGTGTTCGCCAACTGTGCCAACGTATTCCGCGATGATAAAATATGGTAATTTGTAAGGCTGTTCAGTTTTTCTTTAAAACTTTATAATTTATGTATGAACATGTAGTTATAACAGGTGTGTGTATTGTGTACGTACATTGTACTAAATAATACATTAATTTACTTGAACTCACTTCATCGCAATTATCGTCTCTTATTGTTTCATACTGTTCAAGCATAAGATTGTCGTAATATCTTCATCATCTTTAAGTACCTACACTTCTTTCTATCTATCAGTTAATCCTTAAAGCCCCATCAATATTTCAACACTCTTCTCTGGGCCTTCGATTTTACTTTCTGGTGCTACGGATATAGATATCTGGCCTTCATCATTGGCTGCAGAATTAGTTGTAGAGTATGAGCAGTTTATCTGTATCTTGCGTTGCGCGAAAGCTTGCAATACTTCTGCCATACACGTCTTTTCTACATCTCATATAAATTTAGGGTTTTTTTCTTTCAATGCGAGATGTCAGTTGTCGTAATTTATAATTTTTTTTTACAGATTAGTAAATTTTATTTTATAATTTTATAAATTAGCGATGTGTTTATACTACATCACGACAGACCGTGCAACCAAAAAATAAACGAACCGCTGCCAAGTTTCTACCATTTGCCAACTTTTAATTCTTATTTTCATAGTCCATTTGAAAAATGTGTTGAATGCTTCCTTGTTCATTACCGTTTGTATAGCGAGCGTACTAAAAAAATTGAGCAAATGCTACATATTCAAAGATATTTGTTTTTTACTGTGAATTATCGTTATCGTTGTGGTTATCGTAGTCGTTTCCTAATTTCATAAGAAATATGATATCTACATCACAATGCTGAGAGTAATTATAATGTTTTGACATTGATAGTAAACATGGTATTAATAACTTAATTAAAAAAAATAATAATAGTGTGACTGGTTTGTCAAGGATGACTTACATGACAAAAAAACAGTATTGTTTAAATTAATTTATTAAAAATGTTCTATCCTTACAAAAATATTTATATAAATTTTACAACTCATCCAATAGTGATCCATACTTCCAAATCAAACTCTTCTTGATATCTACGGTTAAAATTACATCATTTTATGTCGATGACAATCTCCATGTTAGTATCCTGCAGCTTAGTAGATTTCGCAAATCACTACACATTATAAAAAAGTCCCGTCTGTCTGTCGTTCTGTTCGCGATAAACTGAAAAACTACTTAACGGATTTTAACGGATCAAATAGACAGATTGATTCATGAGGTTTAGGTGTATAATTTGTTAATGTTTTGTGTAATTTTTTTTTGAAATATGATGATGATTGTTGAAGATGTCTATGTATATTACCCATGCGAAGCCGGGGCGGGTTGCTAGTAATAAATAAATTGAATGGGAAAAATAAATTATGCTACTACTACCAAATAGTTGAGAAATAAGCATCTTATATAGGTCTATATAATCATACAAAATTATAGTAATAAACATAAACACATACACAAAACCATAAAAGGCTACACTAACGGGTACAAATCAGTAATTTATTCAGCGACAACTAGCGGCATTGGTAATGACAAAATTATCGTATACTGGTGAGCGAAAGTCGTATCGGCGGCGCTTGCGTATGGCCGAAGTAATAGCAGACATTAATATTTTCACCGCTCGATTGTTAGGGCCTGGTTATCGTGTTCGAAATTGCCCTGTAAATTAATTTGTTTAGTATGAAATTGCTTTAGAATTAAGCAAAAACTGTGAGGGCTTTTTGAAAGAATTCATGATTTATTGTGAACACAAATGTTTTAGCAAACGCTTCGTCCACAAACCTTGATTTACACCTGTTTATAGTAACAACTGTAGATAATTTTACACATACCTACACCAGTGTTTGTGGTTTTGACATAAATTAGATAAGACGTAATTGAAAGTAGTTAAGAATTGTTAATAGTAAGTTCCTCTAGTCACCCTATTGTGCGTCGTCTTGCAGCATTATATTTGTAAGTTTTGTGATGTACAATGTACAATTGAGAGGTTGCACATTCAATTCTACACAGTACACTACTGACTTAAACCCACTTCCATCACAAGTACTTAGATTTGTTTAATTATTGAATAAAATACGAATTTGTCAGCTTAGTAATATGGGAACCCGGTTTAGAGAAGTCAAATATAATATAAATACCTATACACATTTGAAATTGTTAAAGGGCTATCTTATGACTAGACGTGATTACATACAGACACCCCTGAGAGGAATGCTAGCAATTTCAGAAGAGATATAAAAAACCGGCCAAGTACGAGGCACTATCGTAGAAACATCGATCAAACACGCCGAAAGTCTCGTTTCTTGTACATATGCGGGCATATCTTTAATTTTGAGAACTATCCCTGTGTTGCGTAGATTTTACAGTTTAGGGCTGCATTTTTCATGTTTATATTATTCAAGAGATACTAGGTAGCAGTAAAATCGGCTAATGAAACCTAGAATTTCTAAACGTGTTCCGTGTTCATTTTCAAGCCCTAGGGAAAGAGACTATGTACTCTTCTGTAAAAGTGGATACAAAATTTCATGATGATCGGTTCAGTAGTTAGGGCGTGTAAGCGTAACAAGCAAATAAACAAACTCACTTCCGCATATCTTAACTAATATTATAAATGCGGAAGTCAGTTTACAATTATTAGAAAGTAAAAAAGAGCAGTACTAAACATTATTACACGCGAACATCACTACATATTATAAAACAAAGTCCCCCTCCGCGTCTGTCTGTTCGCGATAAACTGAAAAACTACTGAACGGATTTTCATGCTGTTTTCACTAATTGACAGAGTGATTCATGATGAAGGTTTTGGTGTATATTTTGTACCCGTGCGAAGCCGGGGCGGGTTGCTAGTTTCTTATAAATGGTCATTACTCCAATTTACACATTTTCAACTCCTGATAAAACTAAGAGCAGGCATTTTCGTCGCTACTATGCTATGATGTCCAAAACATTTTATGAAGTCTCCATCCATTAACAAGCACGTTGTTTTTCCTTCAATTTATATTTTTATTTCAGAAAATTACGAACAATTTCAATATTTAATTATAGGTTCAGAAAAACAACGAAAATCAATTTACATGCAACCTATTTTCCATACGTTCTCACGAACTGGCGATATAGTCAGAAACTGCCGCAGGCATTGCAACCTGCCTTTTACCTCGTTGCCGTAATCACTAAATTACCGAACCTTTAGTATGCACAACATGAAAAATAAATACTTTACCTGTTTATACGCGGTACACGTTAAAAAGACTGTATTTTACTTAAAAATATATAGACATGTTAAGGTGAGGACGAAGAAAAATTTTAAGGTTTTAAATTTTGAAATCATTTAGAATTTGAAATATTTATAACCTTTAGCTGCCTCAGTAAGTAAATACTTTGACAGAAGATCTTGATCTTCTGTTAAAGTTTCTGTCATTAATTTCTACGCAAGCTGGTAATACACATACTTTCGGATTATGATTAGGTTCCTAAGCCTCCTGCTATGGCCCATTTATTTAGTACTCAATATGTTATCACTATATTACTCTATATTACTCTCAATCTTGTCTGCTTTTTAGCTAGCTAGTAAGCTTTTTTATGGGTCGATCGAGGTTTCAGTCAAAGCTTGTATATATTATCTTTTATAGCCTGATTTTTTCAACATCGTTATCACGGTTTATAATAAACCCCTGGACGAAATTACCTAAATATTGAAACCAAAATTGTATTTATTATAACACGATATTGAGAGGATATTTTATGCTAAATATTATATTGCATACTAACTTCACCCGCGTAAGTCCCGATCCTATGGGAATATCGGGATAAAAAATAGCCTATTAACACATAGGCTCCAGGTCTCCAGCTATCTACCTACCTACAAGATTCATCGCAATCGGTTCAGTAGTTTTTGCGTGACAGAGGAACAAACATCCATACATCCAGAGATCCATACATCCAGACATCCATACATCTTCTCAAACTTTCACGTTTATAATATTAGTAGGATTGCTAAATATTATATTTTTATTTTATATTGGAATATAGTAAGCCAGTGGCCAGTTGGTATACTGGTCCTAGTGGCTTCTCCAACCACAGGACATATTGTACATACGGGTACGCGACCCTGGGCTCTTCAAGCTACTGCAGTGTCAGTCCCGTTCCTCGCCAGAGACCTGCGATATCCCCTATCCTAGCTTCCTTCCCCTACCCATTTTCCCTATCCAAATATACCTTGTTCCTTTTTCCCGCCTTAAAACGATAATATTCCCAAGGAGGGTTGGCGTCAGGCAGGCCATAAAAAAAGTTATCAGCCAAAACCTTGTGGCAGTATGAGTAGAACATATTGAGACGACCCCAAATAAAATGGGGACAAGGGTAGGTAGACGATGATTGGAAAACAGTGAGTACCCTATAACTAAGGTACAGAATTTATCTATTATGAGATATAAAATATAAATATCTTTCTTTCTAAAAAATTTCAGTGAAGTTATTGAGAATTGGAACATAGCAATGAGCACTCCTCCTTATTTATACATTTAATGTTTCTATGTAGTTAAGAGTAAATAAAATATAAAATATATTTGATTCTAAGTAAAATCGAGTATGTTTTGGCGTCATTCTAACTTTCTATCCTACATACAAATAAGTAGGTATTGAACATAACAATTAAAAAGTATTCTGTGAATTAAATACAATGCTATATAATAATTTATTTCAATTACGTTTGTTACCAAAATATAACTTTAACCAATGCTTTTGCTAATCTGGCTCTTAACTTGCAAAACGTGTTTTTGGGCCGGTGAACGTGAAGGGGCCTACTTGATTGGATGATTGACTCGTCCATATAAGGCGAAAAAAGCGTATAAAAGCACTTAACAACATGTTATCGAGATTGTAAACAAAATCATAAATTTCCTCTGGTAAGTTATACATTCTGAAGCTTCCTGAGTTATGTGTTTTGCGAAATCAAAAAAGTTACAGAAGAATTCACTACTCTGTAACATGTAAGTTGGGTACAGAGTAGTGAATTCTTCTCAGACTTTCATTTATTATACATATACATGCATAATAGATTATCATATTATAAGATTGTCGGTAACGTTATTACTGACAATCTCATAATATGATGTCACATCATAAAATGAATGACTCCTTCACGCATTTCTAATTCATTAGAATACTATTGCTGATCATGGTTACAGATGAGCGCCTAGAGATTACATTGGCGATTTACGACTATCATTAATTAGCAATCTGCATTTAAACATCGGCAAGTGCGGGTTGGTTTTACGCGATATCGTACTACTACAGTTTTTATTCCTTAGCATAACATACGTTTATTATATGAGAATTAACTACAACGCAACTATACTTTAACGCATATATTAACATTACCTCAGTATGTGCAAGAATAATATACGTTATAATTAAAATTAAAATGAAAGTGGATTTATACTGCTTAGTGTTACTGTGGCCTGGCAGAGTCTGGCACGCTAGCAGCTATAATTATATTTATTATGGAAAAGATATAACTTGGAAGCTATTAGGTACTGGTCTAAAGATACAGGCCTATAATGTAACAGAGAAACGAACACCGCGGCGGTAGCGCATGCGTAATCGTAAAAAAGAGCAAGTTTAAATCTCCAACGTTAATAAACTCGTATTTTGTTTGGAAAACATTTCTGGAATTATTCATTATTATGATGATTAACATTCTTAGTATATGGTTTATTAGAATTTTTTTACTTAAGTTGTTTCGTAAAAGTCAGACAGAGTGACTAGTAATTTTGCAATATTGGTATTGGTAGCTCTGTTTCCGCATTTAGACTCGCGCCACATTTAGGCATGCCATTATGCGTTCAGATAAAGCTGGCTAGTTGAGCCATAGCCAGCCTATCTCCTTTCAGAAGAAAATAAACTCGCACTCATGTGGATCCTTGCCCGTAGTGTGGCTGAGTGGCGGAGTCGGAGTCCACCGTACTCCAGGATAACGAGGGTGGTTGTTTCTTCCGCACTGAGACAACTTCTACATAGAGGGATTGGCAGTAATCGTTATTTTTTATTAAATCACTTCACGGCACATACGAACTAAGTTAGTTCTACTTGACATAGTCATATTTCTTAAATGTCTGAGAGGAAACGCTCGTGATTCTTTTTTTGCAATTAAGGAAGCAGAAAGGAAGAAAGTATCCTCTTGGGCTAATGGTAATGGATAGCGGTGTCTTTTATCGCCAGCTTTATTGCCAGCCCAATAGAGAATTGCCGTCCAACTAGATGCCAGAAACACCAATATGCTATGCCTTGTAACTATTATCTGTAGGATAAGGGTTATCCTGTACAAATCCAAGCAAGTAAACTTTGTAACGCTGCATGTGCTGGCAGTATAGTAGACAGCAGTACCCAAGGCCTGTCTGATGGTTTGCCTGCCTCGTCAGCACAACGTCTATACACCCTACTAACAAAACCACTATCTATTATCTTATTTTCATCACACAAATTGTACTGTTGAAGTGCCTTCACGTCGTTTAGTAGTAGTTTTTTATTGCTGATGATGTACAGTTATGGGCAATATTTCCAGTTTTAGTAACGGCATCATGTAACCACGGTTTCCCGTGATGGTGTCTCATGTGTTCCCGCGACGGTCTTAAAAATACGTATTAAACGAACCACGCATTTATATGATCTAAGTCTATACACAGTGTATTCAATTATGAATACATAGAAAGTTATATCGCTGCCTTCATTTAATAGTCAGATATTTTGTGGCAATAGCTCAAAAGTTTTTGTTCCAAATTACGTTGCTGTACGAAAATAAATTTAAATAAATGTCTTCTTATATTCAATAAAAATGAATGATGAATTAATCCTGTTTTTTAAGTCATTACGTACGTACTTTTACTATTTTTTAACCCCCGACGCAAAAACGACGGGGTTTTATAAGTTTGACGTATCTGTGTGTGTCTGTCTGTGGCATCGTAGGTCCTGGGCGGATGAACCGATTTTGACGTTGTTTTGTTTGAAAGGTGAATTAGTCGGGAGTGTTCTTAGATATAATTCAAGAAAATCTGTTAATCCGTTCCAGGATCATCAGCTCTTTTCTAATCGTTGAAAGGATTTTCGAGTCGGGGGTATTTTAAATTGTAAATTTATAGTTATATTTTAAACATGTTACATGTACTATTTGGGTAATCCAACTAAGATTAGTGTATGTATTAGATAAATAGTATGCTTTACGGGGTCGGTAATATACTAGTGTACCCATTTCGGTTATCTATTACGCAAGCTCATTTTGAATATGACTTACACCCGAAGATCAAAAAAAAAGCTTGAAATTATGAGGAATGCGCCTTGTCTAGAATTTATTTCAGTAAACTATTTGACTACGAACAACATTCTTGAACTCGACGCTTTTAACACTGACATTGATGTTTTACGCAAAACAAAAAATTCCAGTTAGCCATCGTTTATAGACTCGTAAATAACAATAATCCCATTTATTTTGACTCTTCATGTTTTATTCATCGTTGCATTCTACATAATGTAGATGTAATAAAAACTTCACTGATTCGAATCAATCCGTTTAATGTATTCTCGTATAAAATAGTATCGATAAAAAATCGATAACAAATTGATATATTGAATAATGCATGAATTTCATTATGAGGTGATAGGCAAGCGCATTCTGAATTGTTGTTACCTATGAATATATTATGACAGTTTTTTATTTGAGTTTGCAATTAAATTGATATCAAAGTCTCATCTCCTTAATTAGCCAGAAGAATACTAGACCCAAGTTTGATCAAATTTTACATTCATCCCACGTTAAATTTTTGAGTGATCATTGAAATATAAAAAAAAAGCAACTGAAAAGTATTCGGCTCCGTTAAATTTTTAAATGGTTCCATTCCGTTAACTAGGTGCAAATATTCTTTATTTTACAATAACGAAGTATTTTTAGTCTAACTATAATTAGTTAAAAAAATACTTTAATCAGGATAAATTAACCAATGATTGAAAGTCAGTCACCCGTAATGAACGCATTCAATTTTCAATTTTGACGGATCTTTTTTTTTTAACTGTATTTTCACCTATGTAACTGTACTTTCACCATATGTGGATAACCACGGGGTGAAATTTTGGACATGACGCTATCGGAGACAGAGAACAGCAGGTCTCTGTTTAAATAAATAGTCCAATTCTAGAAATAGCAAAAGTAGTTGTAAGAAACAGTCTCACAACCACTGGTATAAACTATGAAAATCACTAACAGTAACTGCCAAGTTCTTCGTACCCTTTTATAACCCCACTATTCATTAATATTTATCAATCGACCAATAGCTTTGCGTTACCCGTATAAGCAGTTAAAATAATGTCTATTAAATTATTTTTGTTAAATAGTGATCTGTGTTATCATCTATTATAGTTTGCCCCTATTTTTAATAAAATAAATAAGAGTTTTTGTTGTGGCGACAACATACAGTAGTAGAGGAAGATCTCGTCGCCTTTGATCTAGTATCAACGCGAGTACCTATTGTTGCGAGTATTTTCAGGCACCGCTAATCGCTTACCATCAGGCTTGTTTAGAATCCCAGTGGGTAGTTGTAAATTAAACTTATTTTATATCGTCAGTCCAGTCGTAAGTCAAGAGATTGTTTTAAAAGCACATTAATAAACTGTCCGGCTATTTACGATGTCAGCCGAGAATCTGACGGTGCATATTAATTGGATTGTCTCACGGCAATCCATCACAACTTTTTATGGTCCTTGTTGGTACAGGTATTTGCAATATTGAATATAATAGAGGGGTAACCGTGAATAATGGAATTTAATTAAGTACTTGATGCACTTATAAAAACGGCCTATTTTGTTTTAGTCCAGATTGCGTCAAGGCACAAATAGTAAGTTATCGTCATACAAACATGTAGGTGTTTAAAACCTATGTTAAATGTAAACTATTTATCAATACATTTAAACAATGTTTTAGATTTATAATATGACTCATTTAAACCGTCTTATTTTCAAATAGTATTAGTATGAAACATCTTTTACTTACTAAAAAAAAATAAAGTGTTTTGCTTATGATTCCGGAATCCTTTTATTAATGTTCACAAGGATATTTCATGATTTATTGTATTTTTAAATTAAATTTGCATTGTAAAAAAATGTTAAATAAAGTGTCCTTGCAGGTTTTTGCCTGTGCTTCTCATTATAAAAAAAAAAGTCGTGAAGCAAATTTCCTGTTCCAATACGTAGGTATTGGAACAGGAAATTTGCTTCACGACTTTTTCCTGAATTCTGACTGACTTCTACTCCTGATAATGAAAACATGCCTATAATTGATTTAATTATAATAATTATAATAAAATACTTATTTAAATGATTATACTACACTATATATACTATAATATATATAATACACAGATTACAATTTTTTGGAATTGGTTTATAACTCTGTTATTAATAATTAATGATGTAACAATTTCTGTGTGAGAGAAGAAATAAATGTATTTATTATTATTATTATAATATCATTTACTCAATAAGCAATATCGCTTATTGACTAAGTGATATATTAGAAGTAGATATGCTAAAAATACACAAGTATTTTAGTATATCTACTTTCTTCGTACATCTTTCTTATGTATAATTTATGATAAAAATAAGTCGCAATGATTTAATTATTGTACGTTATGTTTAAAAATTTTAAACTTATTCAGAATATTAATTAATATTATCACCTGATTACTTTATTAATACTAAACTAACATTTATTCCTGTAAAGGTTAGAGTAAAAAAATACGAGTAGTAAGTATTATTATGTGTTTTCTTTAATGTATAGATATACAGAGTCTATACCTTAACAATGGAATCGTTATTTGTAGTCGTATAGAGACCCACAAGACAGGCTTGCCTAGCGTTTGACCATTGGACATATCTAACATAATTATACAAATTTAAATTAATAGTCAATAATTTGCAGACAAGTCGGTGGTACATCACATAAATATAACTATCTGAAAATAAACAAGTTTCATTTTATTTTTCTTTGTTGTTTTTTATCTGAGTCCTCAGTAATTGTCTTTTCTAAACATATAATATAAAATATTATAAACGTTCAGTACTATTTTGTTCAATTTTCGAGCTGGCATGTTATTTAAACTTGTAAACACGAAGGCGGCTATAAAAATTATTTACTACCTTTTGTAGAAACTCGCTTGTTTAAACATCATTTAAAACTGTGTTATGAAAAAAACAGCTGTGTTACAAGAATTGTTATACCGAAAATATTTACTCGTACTATGGTATAGTGAGATGGGTCCAATATTACTTATATTCTTGAAAACTCGTCCAACAAATGAAATGATCCTTCAAAGCTTTTTGCACGGCAATAAATGGCGACACATAACGCATAAAAAATATTTCATAATTATATTAATAAAGTTAAAAGCAACAAACGAATATCGATTACACATTCTAGTACACACTCCAAAATTGGCTTATTAAATTAATATTCCCAGTTATACATTTACTAAAATAAATGAAATGAAATACGACATTAAATATTACATTATTTCAATCGTTGAAAACAACGATAATTTAAGTAGCTAGGTATAAAAGTTGCATAATATTTTTATAGGACTAGAATTCTTTTAGCTAAGGTTCTGCCATACCAAGATTTCACCACAAATAGAAAAAGTAGTTCACACATGTAGATTATCGCATTTTATTTATAGACATAAGTAAATGAAGGCCACTGAGCTCCTATGTTATTATATTGTTAATCCTGTTATCGTATTAAATTAATTTATTCTAATTTATCGATTTATTCGAATAAATGAAATGAAATACAACATTAAATATTACATCATTTCAAACGTTGAAAATAAGCATAATTAAAAATTAAAAATTAGCTTTTCTCTATGGTAGAACGTACCAAGATTTTAAGATATCTTACATTTCACCACAAATAGAAAAAAAAAACAGTTGTTACAGTCACATCGCAGTCTACTTGTCGAACAAATCTAAATTAACGCATTTTATTTATAGACATAAGTAAATGAAGGCTATCGAGTTCCTGTTATTATCCTGTCAACGTATACGGTTAAAGAGACATGCTTTTTCACCAATTAAAACCAGTCATGCAAATGTGTTACGCATTTTCCTTACTGGCTTGCTAAATTGCTATCAAGACCCAGAGTAAAGATATTTTTGGTTGCATAATATATTGATTTGTGTTATTAATAATTATATTTTAAAAGGATGAAAAGTACCTAGACTATCTACCCTATCGCCTTTGTTATATCCCTGATAAGGTTTACGCAAAATTTCATACTGATCGGATGAACGGTATGGCGGCGCATAAAATACTAACAATCAAACTTTGATTTTTATGCAGCATGCTAGTGAAACGCTCCCGAAAACTTATACAGACAATAGTACTAACGGTACCTTTGATGATGGGTCAGAAAAAAGGCCGCGCGAATTCGGCGCCCGCGCGTCCGTTGACCCGAGCTCTGTGTTTGATTTAGTTTTTATGAAATTATCGTTTCATTTAGCTGTATAAACATAATGGAGCGTGAAAAATACTTATAAAAACTGTAAAAAGATCGTTTTTCCATCAGGATCGATTTTTTTCTGACCCATCATCAAAGGTTCTTCACTATCGGCTGTCTTCGTTTTCGGGAGCGTTTCACTAACACCCAGTATGTACCCAGTAAGAAGATATTAGGATTGTTATCAGTTGATTGTACTGCCGGTTAGTTTCGGTGAACTAGACTGTACCTTGCAGAATCTTCCCTCTAGATTTGTTTTTGCTAACATAAAACCCCTCAAGCAAACGTCTTCAAAAGTGAAGATCATCGCTTCTTTAAGATGCTTGACAGAAGACAGCTCATTTTCTCCCTCTCCTCTTTCTACCTTGATTTACGATTAGTAATTAGGTATTCATATAAGATGCTCTAGGCGTAACACCTTAGCAACCAGTTTCTTCGCCTATACCCTACGGGAGATCACTCAGATCGATCTGATCATTTAATTTGTCTATAAATTATGTCATTTATGTGTAGAATAAAGAATAAATCGAATGAAACTTTGTAGTTGAGACACATTACGACGGATTTGGTTATACGTTAACTTACCCGTTAAATCTTAAAGCTGAATCATGTCAAGAAAGGTATTAAAATTATAAATTGTTGTTGTCGAGTTATAGTCGTTTCAAACTACTTTTTCAAAAGCGTTTCCTGTCATAATAATAAATGAAGTTTTATACCTTAAGGAAGTACTAAATTAACTGTATCCAATAAATGTTTTTTTTATGAATTATGTGGTCTCTAATGAATTTTTATACCACCAAGAGTGCAAACTAGCACGGGGTGTATGATGCTGATAGCCGCAGTCTATCACTACCTACTCATAATTAACCAACGATACCGTTTCGGAAAAAAAATCTGTCTATTAAAAATCCTGGTTCGCAATATAACCTACAGCCCAAAAACGTAGCAAATTATTAAAAAAAACGTGTTTATCTTTTTAGGTTTGTAAACCAGACATCGATTGCGCCCTTCCAGAAAACAGATGGCGGTACATAGAAGAGTTTACCTGTCTCGCAGAGAAGTCCAAACTACAGAAAGAGATGAGGCTGTCCTTCCCCAGCGGACACTCTTCCTTCTCTGCGTATACTATGCTTTACTTCTCCGTAAGTGATTTATAATTCAAATTAAATTTAAAATTAAAAACAAACTGACGGCTCTGTTACTTGAAAAGTGCTATTATACAATTAATGAATTTTAAATGTAAATTTTTAGATTTCAACGTTATTTGCAAAATTTATTCTGACATTGTTTAAATATTTTATGTGTTTATTATTATTATTATATAGTTTATTATATAGTTTATTTTTATTAAAATTATTTAATAATTTTGTGATTGTAATTTTTTTAATACTTACGTATTTTTATTGATTTATATAATTAGAATTTGACTTACTTTCTACTTCTTGAAAACACGATCATTTCATGTAGGTAGGTACCTACTTTCTGTGCAAGTAAATAAATATTCTAGTCTATTCTATTCTAGAGTCAAACTACTTGGATAGTGTTGATGTTGATAAAACTTACATCCTTATCCTACATTACATTATTCATTGAGGCAAAAGGAGACTATTTTTGTATTTGACTCTTTGCTCATCGTCATCATAGACAATGAAAAAAATTGACATATTTTATTTCCAACTTAACTGGTTGATCTGTCTTAGACAGACAAGCTTTAACATCGCCAACCGTACAATCTCATATATACATGCATACATTCACGCCCGTGTCCCATTGAGTTTATTGTATTTCGGTTTTGGTGAAAAATATACGATGTTGAGTTATTATTACTAGCGTATAGAGTAGTCACCGCGAAGAAAAAGTTGGTAACGCGAACTGCGGTCCCTGCACCGCAGTGAAAACAAATCTTTGTAGCAGTTCGTTGGGCAACACGCGTAAACGCCATGAAAATCACGCTTACGCTTAGGTAGGACCTTACGCTCGCGAGAAAACTTCAACTCAAAAACGATCGAACGCTGCTTGTTAATACTGTAGGATTTGACTACAAATTATTGTTTTAGCGCTGCAGCGCTTTTTAGTTTTAATTTAAATAAAAACGGAACATGTATTTTGTTCTGAGTGGCTTCTCTAGTACATAATATCTCGATGCTGTGTCCCCGAATAGATATTCAAAGGTTTATAAAACACCGACATTTCACCAACTATAACTTGGTCCCCCTCATAGTGACAAGCCTACTGCCTTCCGAATCTCCTCAGCAAAAACCAACCGTTAACCAAAAGTATTAATTTAAACTGATTTAACGATGCTGATACGAAGTCGATAGATCAACTTCGCTTTAACTTTTTGATGAAATACGATTCCTTACGTATTCGATAAAGGTACAAAGTCATATGAAAGCTACAAATCAGTTGTAGGTATTCTAATCTCTTTGTATCTTTAGTTCTAGGAATGCATGAAAGCTAATGTCAAAATGTTTGTTAATGCAGATGTATCTCCAAAAACGCTTCACCTGGCGCGGCTCGAAGCTGCTTCGACACGGAATCCAATTCCTGCTCCTGCTGTTGTCTTGGTACACCGTCATGAGCAGGATTTCAGATTACAAGCATCATTGGAGTGATGTACTCGCTGGCTTTGGTATTGGACTACTATTTGCTGTTGTCATCGTGAGTAGCACCTTTTTTTATTTAAACTCGGAGTCCGTCACCCCGTCCAGGTTTTCTGGTTTGTTAATTTGATCTGCTTGGAGCACTTTCTCATTGCATTTGGCACAAATCAATGAGCACTTAATCCCAACCTTCCGATACCCACAACCAAAAACCAAAATCTGAAGTTAAAACGACAATTTTTTATAAATGTTGAAAACTGGTCCTTTGATGTCCCGTAGTATCTGAATGAGTTATTCAATGCAGAATTTAATGTTCTAAAACTTTTATAATGAGCATGTTTTTTGATATTATGAGTCCTTTAGGAAACATAACCGTCAAACCGCAGAAAATACCCTTTTTCGGCGTACATTTTCACCACTTTAGCACAAATCCGCCGCGGGGGGGGGGACCTAAGATAGTCATATTGAGCTACAATTGAAGGCCTTATAACAGTAATTATTTTAATAATAATTATGACTAATTATGACACATAAGCCTTTTGTAGCAATTATTTCCGATTTGGAGTTTAAGCCTAATAAGGCCTAATAAGGTAAATGATGAGTATAGTTATAATTGGAATATAGATCTGAAAATTGTTCAAAATTTTTTGTGTATGTGTTGGTTTGTAATCTGTTACTATATCTATGTAATATAATTAAATATATTGTGGGAAGTGTTTGATCTTAAACATTGTTCATCGTGATAAACTGTGTCTTTAAGCTCAACAACCAATTCTAGTCATCCGTTACATTGAAACACTCAACATTTCCTTTTCAGTTCGCTTTCGTCTCGAACCTTCGTAAGGGCTCTCGTTCCCGCACGTACAACCACGAGGCTGAACTCCGAACGACCAACGGAAACACCCGAGTGCAAGTTTGACAGTCATCCCCCGTCAGCTCCCGGTGCGATAGCGGTGAGGAACAATGATACGAACAGCCCACAGTCTCGTGGATCTCACACGAGTACATAGACGCATGTAGGCAGTCGCGTGAATAACGTATTGGTGTGTATGTGAAGTTCTGGAACAATATTGGTGTGTAAAATTTAAATATAACGGTTGAATCTTTTTATACAGGCTGGCCTAAAAATATACAATTTAATTATGACTACTTTTGGGCTAGATTTTGATTCAGTTTGTACTATATTGTATGTTAGTTTTAATTTAAATTCAGACCGGTATAATGAATATACGATGTGTGTCGATCTTATATTGTCTCTGGATTTGGCATAATCACTTCTTTCAAATCACAAGAATTGAATCACAAAATGTAGTAATGAGTCCAGCGGGCTTTTGCCCACTATCTCCGTACCATGAGCATTCTATAAAGGTATCGTAATGGTCGTATGGTGCCCATAGTACCAGCTGTATATAATTCACTTTTAACGGCCGCCTGTGAATAGCAGGTGTACCAGGCACGGAGTGTACCAGCATTTGCAAAATATCGATCCAGTCACAGCGTTGTTGGCGAGGTTGTCTATTGGGGGATGAATATAAACATGTTTTTGTATATGCCAATATGGTCATGGTATGGTACGGTGTAGTAAGAACAGTGCTTCACAGGTTAAATTAGCAATTTAATGTGCACCTTAACAGGTATTTAACGTAATATCGCCTTTTAGGGATTTTTTAAATAAGAGACCTTTTGCCGATGAGCCAACATTCATGTTTAATTGCTAATTTAAACCTTTGCAACCTTACGCGTTGTAAGAATAAGAAAAACTATATTGTTTAAAGTTAGAAATGTAATTTAAAATTGTTTTTTTTTGTGTGGGCTTTTATCTACATATTTATTTTTTCGGAGTGTCGTTTCTTTACATTCGTGTCGATATAATTTTAGTGTTACAATTTTACTGAATGATACTGTTATGTTACAGACATCTTGTAGGCCTCATTTTTAACATAAAAATTATGTGCATTCAAAGTTTTATTTATTTTCTTTATTCAGGCCTCTAAACTGGTGCTAAGTGGGTAAGTACTCTTTTTGCCATGGTACAACTATAGCTTCCACGATCAAATATGATCACTGCTTCGCGATCGTAAGTCGCAACGTAATGTTATCTAGCCTGCAATATTCCTCAATTAATATCTTAGAACGAAATTTTAAAGATCTGCTAAGTAGAGCTTAAGTTGATGTCTTATAAACAAACAATTTCTTCATAATAAACCGAGTTCTTTGTAATATTAGTATACTTACATTGCAAATTACATACCAACTAGATGTAAGAATCTTGACAAATAATTTGATCGAAACGTCAGGTAAATAAAAAGGTACAAATATTTCAAACTAGTTAGTTATGTATATATTTAAAGCATCAATCACATCGAATAAAAACTCTAGAACATATATAATTATTAATATGGCAATTAACGAGAGCGATAGGTATTACATACCTTTGAATTGCCTGACGTTTAGACCAGGTTGCACTGGCTGGTCGCAGGCTAGAACCTACTTAATATATTTTACAAGAGTTTTTAAATAATAGTATCATTTAAATTGTGACGACATACATTATTAGAATGATATTTTGAGGATTGTGCAATCTGAAATATATTTATACTTGGTTAAGTTGGTAGCTGCTTGTAAATATTATACATATTTACGTAATTTTAATTTGGTACTAGAAGTATTACTATTAGTACCTTCTATTTAAGGCTATGTGTCATTTTAAGCT
The DNA here is from genome assembly GCA_963859945.1 of Euplagia quadripunctaria. Classification (NCBI taxonomy): domain Eukaryota; kingdom Metazoa; phylum Arthropoda; class Insecta; order Lepidoptera; family Erebidae; genus Euplagia; species Euplagia quadripunctaria. The sequence continues at coordinate 17,432,426 of OY982575.1, read as the reverse complement.
ATCGTTCTAACTATCGTAAATGATAGATATATAACAATAATAGATTTTGATCATATTGCAAGCAGTCGTTGCTTTGCAATCGTAACGCAACGATCGTTGGGTTGTGATCAATTTGGACGGTGATTGTAATAGATAATCGACCGATCAAAAATACGCTATGAAAATCTAATGTGTATAATTTTTCATATGTTTTATTTATGTAACCGATAGAAGTTCAATAATTATTATCAATGGCAGCTAGTTCACTAATATAAATCTAAACTTTTATGTTTTTTGACGTCTACAACAAACATCAATAGAGTTGTTTATCGATCAATCAGCATTCATAGCGATTGATCGTTTATTGATATTTTAACTTATTCATCTTTGCTTAAAAGCAATTTTGCCATACGAACATGCTTAAAGAGAGATATTGAAATATGTCTTTTAAGCGTGTTCGTATGGCAAACTTCAGGATACAGAAGAGAATATCCTTTAACCATACGATTTATGTTTATTAAATTTAAAGATTAACTTTTAAACTTTCGCGTTCCATGATATAATTATGTATTTAAACGAGAACAGGCTGACTGGCTCAGTGGTGCACGCCCTCCGTCGCGTCGTCCAGATGGTGAGGTAGAAGGTTGGATGGATGGCGGGTGGATGAAGAACCTTCTACCTCACGATCTCGACGACGGAGGGCGTGCACCACTGGGCCAGTGCAACCTGGTCGAAACGTCAGGCAATTCAGAGGTATGTAATACCTTTTCGTGATCGCGTTAATTCGAGTTTAAATACATAATTAAATTTAAAGATATTGGACATCAAAGCTACAGTGTAAGTAAACTCATTATCGCCTAATATTGGCCGAATAATTTACTATACTTATTAAAAAAAACAGTACAATTAGTTACTTGTATTAAAATGGAATTCTATTAATTACCATGCTATATTATTATTAAAGCAAAGTAAGCGAATCAAATGCATTTAGTTGTGGTACTAAACGTACATTTTATTTTTGACTTTATGTGGTACTAGACGAAGCATCTATAATGCTCGATTCCCTGTTTTGACGTTTTCTTTCCTTATCTATATGCAATATATCTATGACAGTGCCCACAGATTATAATAAGCTTTTTGGACTACTTAATCCACAACTACTACTGTAGACACTACAACTGTAAATGCAAATTATAAAAAAAGAAGAAATGCAAAAAAAAATATATGCCAATATTATAATTACGGTATTGAAAAGTAAATTTTAAATGTTATAATTATAGAACTTAATTGCACATTTAATGTTATAGTACAACTTAATTATAAGATAAGATTAGATATCACATGTATGTTTTGTCAAAATTATTAATAACGAATTTTGTAAATCTAGGTTTGGTTTTCATACGTGATGTTAATATTTTGATATTAAAACTAGTATGAAAACAAATTTCATGTCATTTGTAACAATTGTTGGCTAAATGTTGTGTACACGTATTTTTGTTATGAAACCACATGGTAAAATCATTACCCGCTTTGGGGAAGTCGGATAAAAAGTGACGTAGGTAATAATGGATACAATAACGTTTTTGGCGTCTAACTAATGTGAAACATTTGTAGTCTTTGAAAGGGACTGTTATATTTAAGATCTATATAAAAATCTGTGATTTTGTAAATGTATAAAAAACCGTCGGAGAAATCCAACACCATTAAATGTTAAGACGTCATCACTGTAACTTTATTTAAGGTGAATTCTATTCACAGAATAAGACGTTACGACCTTTTCTAATTGAGCAGTTTATTTAGCCAGATATTACTAAAGATAAGATCATCTACTCATCATACAGCCTTGAACTTAGTGATGGTTTGACAAAAATACGTATAAACAACTAATTTATGTATGTATAGTCATAATAAACAATGAAGTCTCGAAGACAGCTGTAATGTATTTTCATACTGTGATATATAGACTTTTTAAAAGGAATGAGATCAGAGATATATATATAGTAAGGGTGGAGAGTTCGGTTAAGTATAGTGTGACCACAAGCGGTATACCGCGTCTAGCAGCTTCATACTCGCAGGTGGAGCAGACCGAACTTTCACCATGCTGTCTAGTGATGTCAAATCTATCAAAACTTTTAAAAAAAAGTCGGGACTGTCGGACTTTTTAATTAAATTTAATTCCATATAGTCTCACAAAAGTTCTAACCTCAGTGTTAACAGTTAAAATATTATAATCGCCAGTACGCATAATAAAAAGAAAGTGTTACTACAGTCAGTCATTAAGCCGGACAACATCATATTATCCTCATTTTTATAGCCTTTAAACATATATTACCGTTCTAATCCTTTATAACATTTGTAATCAACGGAACTCGACTTTCGATGTCTTTTCCCTGTATCGGTCAAGGCGTGGTACAGCGCATATGGTCACACCATATCAAGAATATGATTTACTTCTAATATGTACACAAATTTTACATCTAAAGTGAGTTTTCATTAATTTTAGTAGCGCCTGTGGTAAAAACGGTAGTTAACTAAAATATGTGTGAAACGCTAAAGTACAGTAATTGAAATTCATAATATACGGCAAATTTAAATGAATCTTATGAGCTACTTAGTGCTTGGTTTTCTTTTAATTCAATTTATTGACTCTCCACCCGGTTGTCATTGCATCTCTTACAAATACACTATAAAAAAAATAGCTTTAGGTCCAATTAGGTGCTAGTTAAGTGTATCATACTTTAGAAAATATTATAATATAAATATTTTTACTTATTGAAACACGAATAAATCGTTTTTAAACTATTTTAAAATAAGATTGGTTTATTTTGTTCTCTTTTATGTAAAATAGACCTTTAAATGCTCTGCCTTAGCTGTTTCTCGATGTATTGTAGATTTTAGGGCAGTTATTTATTTTCTTATTTTTAAGGTGGTTAAAAGTTTATAAAGCATAATAAATCTGTATAAAGTGTTAATTTTTCTTTTTAAATATTCCTATTCCTTACCCTCTCATCCATAAAGTCCTCAAGAAAATAATCGTATTTTATTAACAGCGCCATCTATTACTACAAGCTAGAACTACTCCAAACTTACTACTTTATGATTTTCACCATTAAACAAAAGATGGCGACATGTAACAAAAAAATTATGTCAACAAAGATACTACAGTGGTGATTTAGAACAGTAAACAACTATTTATCGCTCGATCGACTACAAAGGAGTGAAAATGAATGAAGCAAGGACCTCTGTTCATTACCAGTTACGGTACTTTTTGCAATGTTTGGTAGTGTGTAATACCGCCTACTCGCTTACCCACAGATTGTTCATTTTATCAGTACCGTGGCCGCGTTTATCGTGTTTGCGTGTGCGAGACGTGCTTTGTGGAACAAAACGTAAAATGATAATTTAGTGTCAAAAAATGGCAGCTGACAGAATAATATGGAAAATTGTACTGGACTTTCTAGTTTTGGCTTGCGGTGAGTCGAGATTGTTATAATTTATGTAATTAATATGTTTACTTGAACATATGTTTCACCTTCGTTTATGAAGTTGTTGCTTTTTATACTTTGGAAATCAACATGGTGCATAAACTGCAATAGAGACCAGGATGAGGAGGTAACGGTAGACCTAATTTATAAGGGCTAAGTTACTTACCAAAATTTTTTATTGCATATTTAATATTGCCCCTGATTTTTATTTGTTACGTCGAGCCTTAGATTATATATAGGTCCAGATGCCTAATCCGTGCCTCAAAACTGAAGCCAAAAAATACAAGCGTCTAATATAAATATAAGCGTCTCACTCGTCACACGCGAGCGAACGTTCGCCGCTGAAGTACGTCTCGAGTCGCTACTTATAATATGTAAAAATGCCTGCTTGTGCTGTCACATTCTGTAAAAATAATACAAAAAAAAATCTTAAGTATCCGAACATCACATTTCATATGTAAGTATTCTATTTCCTAATGTATTTATAAACAATAGAACAAAATTTCAAATTAATAAAATTACGACGCCATTACTAGAGATGTTGCCAGGACGTGAATTTCATTTACCCATAACGCATTCTAGCAGTTATATTTTTCTTTGCCAAACTTGTTATTTATAGAAAGACGAGAAATATGCTTAACGTTAATGTTCGCGAAACTGGAATCCTTCAAATATTCTTAATTTCTAAACTCTAGCACCCGGAGTTCAATGTGTCCGTCAAACGATACTTTAGCTGTGGGATTGTACTCGTATTATAACTTATTATTACTACTCCTAACGAACACAGCTATAGAGCACTTAGGACTCGTAAAATTTTGCTAGTTTCTTGATACTTTATAAAAATATATATATATATATATCCAAGTCCTACAAAACAAGGCAAAACATTTACTTTATTTTATCAAAATACCTTTTGTTACTCTGTTCCTGTGAATAAAGTTGCATTTAATTTTATTACTCAAAAGAGCTTTTATGTTACATTTACCATAAAAAAAAATCGATTCTTAAGGAGGAAACTCAAAAAAAAATGTCTTGAAAACAAACCAAAAAATATTGTGATAAATAAATAGTTCCTACTAAGTAGTTTTATTTTACATTTGTCTTTTTAACTAAACGAATTAAATGAAAAAAACGAAAAAATGAAATAAACGAATATTTGTAACTGATTTAAATACATTCAAAATGTATTTATTTAATATTACTTACATCAAAAAATATGTTTAATAAAAAAGTCCCTGAATTTTGGGGTAACCTCTATGCACTGGTAGTAAAACCGTCAATGCACACAAGCATAAACATTGTACGTAGACACTCGCGTTGGGCGGGGTTCACTCACACAGCACCAAAAAGTGGCTTCAAAGTAAACGGTGACTTTTGTACTAGTCACGGTATCTGGACCTATATATAATCTAAGCGTCGAGCACTTAAACTACAGCAGTATTTACAGTTTTCGAGGAGGAAACTAAGACAAAAAAGGGATAAGTTTTGGAAGGGGTTGAAGAATGTTTCTTGTGTGAGAATAACGATGTGCCAAATCGAAAAAAAAACGAGTTGAGTTAGCTGATAGCTCGATTAGATAACGTAACTCGAATTAGGTAAACTCGTTAGCACCAATATTTTAGTTTACGGTTAGCAGGATGCTGAGTAAATTATTTGTAGGAAATGACGTTTTCTATCCATATTTCTTATACCACCTAACCTTAAAAATTGTCTGTTAGTAACAAATACTGTTTGTTGACCTTCATTTTTTGGCTTCGATCGATGCGTTTCAATGGTTTCAATAGGAGTAATAGGACCAACTACATAATTAATATTATAATATTTTTCACAATATTAACAAGAAATAAGACGGCCTTTTTCGTTTAAAAATATTTTCATGAAGGAGGTCTTTTCCGAATAAATAAAATACTTCAATGCACCTAAATCATGTTAAATTGTAATAAGCCGAATTCTTCATCCCTTAATTTTCCATATAATAATATTTATTCCATGCAAGAATATTTTCTTCAAATTTAAATGTGACCAAATTTGAGTAAAAAATAATGACTGAAATCAGCTCAGAAATGGCGAAGATATCGCATAACATACACAACAAAATCTGAGGATTTGTGAACTTCCTCTTTTTTGAAGTAGGTTAAAAAATATGCTAAAAACGACAGAAAATCTCTTGTAAGTTCATTTGTGTACATCAAACCCAAACCCGAGTTGAGTCGAGTCCAACTCGAGTTAGTAAGTTGAGTTGTTCCATCACTATGTGAGACGACTCCGTTTCTTTTATTTAGCTCTTGTTATGTAGTTTCAGTCGCAAAATACCGCAGTTTTTGAGGTCCTAGGAGCTATCCTTGGACCTCAAAAACTGCGGTATTTTGATAACCGGTAAACGTATATTCAGCAGTACGTTTCTCTTATTTTTGGGTTCTGTTCGGTTTCGAAATTGGGAGTCGAAGGATACGGATGCAGCATGTCAAGCGCGGCTTTGACCGCAATGATGCCATATTCTTTAAAACACGGCATTCGAATTTCAAAATTACACATTAAATTCCGGAACTTTACTCATTCCTGCATTTTTTCCTCATCTGGAAAGTGAGCCTTATTAAATTATGACTCAGAAGTTACGTCACCCGGTCGAAAAGATACAAGGTAGGTACAGTATACCTACATTTAAATTAAGTACATTCGTGTAAAAAAGTTGTTGGCCTTACATCGAAATACAAATTTGATTATTTTAGGGTATCTGTCTGGATATACAAATACGTATGAAACTGACACAAATAATATATGGACATCACTAGTCTCATCGCACATTACCAAGAAGTAAATATTTATTTATTTATTTATTAGATTATGAACGAGCAGCTAGCTGATATGTTCACATCTAGTGATAAATATAGTATAGTCTCTTTATTTTTATATTTTAATTAATGTCCGTCACTTTTTTGAGCACTGAATTTTCCAATCGTAGCCAGTTATCGAGTCTGTTTTTAAATGCGTTTATAAAAGTGGCAGAAACAACGTCCTCTGGCAGTGAATATAATAAAAAAATCGGTAGTATTTGTATTAAACAAACATTTTTGTATTACAAAAATATTTTTTATTTACCTACTTGATATCAACATCATAAAAGAAAGTTTTTACAGGGTATTTTTTGACAATTACTAAATTATAACATAGGGACCTTATCTGTGACATAACTTAAGTATTGTAGAAATGTTCCTGGACTGCATTCAGTCAGGCAGATTCTACAATTTAAAATTCAATTCCAGATTGATTGACCGAGTTATAGGATTGTGGTAATACGAAGGCCTATGGTACCTTAGTAGAAGGATTTAATCTAATTTCTTAAGAATGTTCGGTAGTCTAAAATAAAATCACACAAACTTACTTTCGCATACCTATGTCGCTATGCTATTAAATATTATACATCTTTATCTATACTAATATTATAAAAAGAAAAGATTTTTTGTTTGTACGGAATAGGCTACGAAACTACTGAACCGATTTTAACCATTTCTGTACCAATAGAAAGCTAAATTATCAGGAAGTAATATAGGCTATAATATATTTTCAAAAAATTAAAGATCTTAAGAAAATTGCAATAATGTAACCCAAAAAATCAACATTTTGACTATAAAATTCATTATTTGGCGTGCGCTGAGAAAACTATTGATGTTACATAAAATGATGTACTACATAATTAAAGTACTCATTATTACTTACAAAATAATCCGCGAGGAAATATATCTAACTATCATAGTTAAGTCACAATGCCAGCTTTTGTGTTCTAAAATTTAATTAGATCGCCAGTAGAAACAAAAGTTGTTACATTCGTTTCGTAGTATTAATTCTTATTCAAATAAATAGTTTTATCATCAAAGGTATTTATGTAACAGTAAAATACTTTTTAATTCATTCGAATCGGACGTTTAATTGCGAAGATTTCACGAGTATAAAAATGCAATACGCGAACCGTTCCACGCCGCCTCGGAGTCCTCGTTCCCTACTGTATCTATAGAGAGGGCGTTCCCGAAGCCACTTCATTAACCTGCAGGAGACGGTTAATGAAATTAATGATATACTACAAAAAGTACCAGGAGACATTAAATGCTACAAGTCAATTGACACAGTGTGCAACATCGAGAACACTGTACACTACCCTCAAGAATTTTTAAACTCTTTTTTAAAGTCAAAAGTTGGAATCCCCGTAATGATATTAAGAAATTTAAACCCTCCGTCATTGTAGCCACCATCATCACCGGACAGCTCGCACACATTCCGTGTATTCCAATAATAACGGCGGATTTGCGTATATCATTTAAGAGGCTTCAGTTCCCGGTTAAAGTATCATTTGCACTAACAATTAATAAGTCCCAGGGACTAAAATTTTCACTGGTCGGCATCGACTTAAGAAAAGAGTGCTTCTCCCATGGGCAACTATACGTTAGCCTGTCTCGCGTGGTATCTCCGGAAAATCAATTTATTTTGCCTCAAACGATTCGCACACCAAATATAGTTTACAGAGAAGCCTCACAATAATTCTTTATAGGTATTTATATTTCATTCTTATTTTCTTTCTTTTTTACCCGCTTGGAAAGATATTACATTTTATTTAGTTAGATATATTTTCTATTTTTGTTTCCTCCATCCAATGTGTAAAAGTAAATTACTGTCGATTTGTAGTGTTATTATTATTTTGTTTGTGAAAGTTTATGTTAGTAAGTATGTACATACTTAATATGTTTGTTACTTCTTCATGCAAAAACTAATGAACCGATTGCGATGAAACTTAAAAAGGTATATATTATATAGGTATATATTAGTTAGCTGTTACTTTTTATACCGATAGGTATTCCCACGGAAATCGCGGGGCGCAGCTAGTTTGTTGAATATAATCAGTATTATTACGAACGAGAATTTTTGCATTCAAAATGAGGTTATGTATTTATATTAGAATTAAAAATTATGTAAAATTACGTAAGGCAGTATTTTTTCTTTTTTATGTGTTATGTCATCGTTTTTTGACGGCATCTTTAATGTCTATTTAATATTGTTGCGTATAATATAATTATACTTTTGGCTCAAATTTCATTCATGTTATGATTGAAAGGGATGGCGTAGCAACCGAGTCAGCAAACAGTGTAAAAATATTTGGAGGTCTAATCTTTATTTATAAAGACAACTCCCGCATTAGAAATATTCCTGCGGCCATTTAAACAACGGCAACGGATTCAAAAAACACCCAGACTCGGGACAACTACCTATTTGTGGATCACACAAATTCTTGTCCCGTGTGGGATTTAAACCCACAACACTCAAACTCACAACAAATTAACCTCGAAGATGCTTGGTGTGCTGAACAGATCAAGACGGTATTTCACCCTACAACTTTATAGGGCGCAGGTTCGGCCGCATATGGAATACTGTTCTCATATCTATGAAGGAGCACCCCAGTACCAGCTTCTCTCTCTTGACCGCATTCAACGGAGAGCGATTCGAATCAGCGATTACCAGGATATTTCAGATCGGCTTGACCCCTCGGCGTTGCGTAGAGATGCAGCTTCACTCTGCATTCTCTATTGCATGTATCATGGGGAGTGCTCCTAGGATTTGTTCGGACTTATACCGGCCGCAACGTTTCACCATCGTTTCAACACGACAAAACTTTCATCCCCATCACCTGGATAATTCCCAATCCACCACTGTGCGGTTCTCCAGAATTTTTTTACCTCGCACAACCAATCTCTGGAACAAATTGTCGCCTGCGGGATTTCCGGACCGATACGATCTTCAAACCTTCAAGAAAAGAGCGTACTCCTATCTCAAAGGCCGGCAACGCACTTGTGACTCTTGAGTTGCAGGTGTCCATGGGCGACGGCAGTCAGTTACCCTCAGGTGACCCGTCTGCTCGTTTGCCCCCTATAATATAAAAAGAAAAGTCGGCGTGGCATAGTGGTGAGGCGAACACTTAAACCATTGTGCCATCCAAGAAATGCTTTAATAGTAGATATATACCTATAATTTAATAGTTACTAATTATAATTAACATCAACTTTTGGCATTAGTTAAAAAAACTGAATAAATGGATATTTAAAGATATAAAATTTTATTATAACTTAGTTTACAATTAACACACCTACTTACATTTTGCACGCTAACGTTTCTTAACGAAATAAATGATTTGCTTTCGACACGGACATAAAAATATATTCGAACACTTTGTCCGTGTCCGAATCGTCCCTGATAAATTGTAAAGTGTCAATTCGGACAAGTGTCCGAATATATTTGTGTGAATATATTTAATCCATCACTGAAATTAGCTCAAAATCTACCACTTGGTCTCATTCATTTTGAATTAAAAGTTATTATCTACGAACGCTGGTAATGGAATTAGTATAAATGTGATTAGAGATTTGTCGCGTTTGTTCATACGATCGCACACACCATATTTGAAAGTCAAATATGATATAGCCACACTAAAAAAAACGAAAACCAAATAATTTTATCCGATTTTCTAATCAATTTATAAATAATTGTCAGTTTAAAGAGAATAAAATTAAATATATATTTTTTTAAATTTACAAAATTATTTATTTAAAATAATTTGTTGATTTGGCCATGCCAGTCGATGTTACATACACGCGCTACCCCAGATTAAAAAAAAACGTGAAAATCGAGTAAGATCCATATCTTACTCGATTTTCACGTTTTTTTTTTTGGGATAGTCTTTTTTTTTCAGTTCGATCATCGATCGCAAAATCGAGTTTTTAAGCACAGTTTGGCATGGACGAAAAATTACATCGCCTGCTTAAGCACAAAATTATTACAAGTTTTCATTGAATGTGTACCTGTTCGGAAGGCTATTTACGCATCACTTAGAATAGATTAACAAAATGTAAGTATTCAAGTTATATGTAAAATTTGGAGCTCTAATTGTTATTAATAAATAAATAGCGATTTATTTCTTCTACTTATGTTCGACAATTTTTTTTTTAATTTGTATAAAATTACCACGAAAAAATCTGTGAAGATTTCATGACGATACGATCATTAGTTTTCGAGATATTTCAAAAAACCATATCTCCAAAAACTGCACATTTTTCGGACGCCATTTTGAGGGTGTTAAATAATAATAATGCATACGCCCAATGCAGAATCATAAAATATAGGCCTCGACGAAAAAATGTGTGCAAAATGAATCGATTTGGACGACGGAAACTGGCTCAAATAGCAATAAACATTTAAGAAAATTTTAATAAATTAATAGAATTTCTCATTAACAAATGAATATTTTTAGATAAAAAAAAATTTGTATGTTCAGGATCATAAAAAACATATTCTTCCAATGTTTCATGTTCATTGAATCTTTTTTTTCGAAATTAAAAATAAATTAAAATTTTGCTATTTTCGACCGTCATTCGTCATTATTTAAACAAATAATAGACCAAATTTAATCAAAGTGGTCTTAATGTTTTTGGATTTCTACCACCTATACGATGAAAAAAGTTCGATATGCGCAATTATAATACGGTAGGAGAAAATTACAAAAAACTCAATTTTTGGCGATTTTTTCGCATTAAAACGTTAATTTGACAATGTTCCGGACGTCAAAAATGGGATGAAATTCAGGACCATGTTCCTGATATACTAACGAACAAGTTTTACTGTGTTAAAACCTGTGCATAATTACATACGCGTTTTTTCTAATTCCACGGGCCTACACCTACTTCATTTGAAATTGTAATTTAAATATTCACGTACATAATGGACACGTCGCGCACCGTAGGTAGTGCTTTCTAATTTCAATTGCAGCATATTAACGGTGAAACCCTTTTAAATGTTATCTTGTAAGTTAACTGTTTCTAAATCAATGTCAGTTACTCTTTTATTAAATACTGGCAGCGCCCCGCGGTTTCACCTGCGTAAGTCCCAATCCCGTGGGAATATCGGTATAAAAAGTAGCCTATATGTTAATCCAGGTCTTCAGCTATCTACATACCAAGTTTCATCGCAATCGGTTTAGTAGTTTTGGCGTGAAAGAGTAACAAACATCCATCCATCCATACTTTCACATTTATAATATTTTTGTTACCTGTCTCAATAGTGAAGCTAGAAAAATAGTTAATGAAATTTGAAATACTTTGTAACGGCATTATTTACTATTCATTGTTACACTGAATACGGCAACGGGGACACTTACTATAAGTGTTTTTATGGGAATATGGGCAAACGAGCAGACGGGTCACCTGATGATAAGTCTCTCAAGAGTCACAAGTGTAGTAAGTTTAAGGTCACCCACCTTACGCTCTTTTCTTGAAGGTTTGAAGGTCGTAACGGTCCGGTAATACCGTAGGCGACATCGGTCTTGCAAAAATTTCTCGGTCTACAATGTTATGTACTTATATATAAGGCCGCTCGCAATTTGTGTCGGTAATGGAGCCGAACGGAGAGTCACGCTCATTTATTCAGCTCCACATTTTCAGAATAAATCTCTTCGATATCAGCCCCGTTTAAGAATTGCGCTACCATCGGGCACGAAGGTTCTTAAATTACGAAGAGCCATAGTTCATAGTCCACTTGGTTGTTCTAGTACGGATTGGATACTTCGCAAACCTTTGAGAAACTTTTCTTCCTCTTGCCTCTTTCCCAAATTTTCAGTGCGGAGCTGTGTTTTTTTTTTATTTCTCTACTATATTATCCATCATTTCACTGCTTTGCCATATTCTCTTTCACGCAGTCCATCCATAATTTTTTGGCCGTCCTCTACTCGTGTATCCGTCAATTTCTATCCTACCAATATTATAAACGTGAAAGTTTGTGAGTATGGATAGATGGATGGATGTTTGTTACTCTTTCACGCAAAAACCACTGAACCGATTGCGATGATACTTAGTATGTAGATAGCTGGAGACCTGGATTAACATATAGGCTACTTTTTATCCCGATATTTCCACTAGATCAGGACTTAAGCGGGTAAAACCGCGAGGCGCTGCTAGTATTATATAAAACTCCCCTGACAAACCTTCGAATGTTCTTCCAAAATCTTGGGCAAGTACGTTTCCTTAAGTTATTTTCCTTCACTGATGTAACAACTGATAATTTCTAATCTGTAGTTGACCTTCGAAAGATGGTAGTCAGATATATACTACCGAGGATTCAACTACTGGGATATCCGTGCTCCTACTATTAGAAAAAAACACGGATTTCATAGAAACTAACCAAATCAAAACAGACATACGTCGTTTTCATTGTCTCAATGCCATTGTCTGTAGGATGTATATTGATTCATACACAGACATGACGCATAGAATGGTGCAGTTTGACGTAGTCTGTGTTCGAGGTAACTTCAATATGGATACTTCATTATCATATCTTCGATTATAATTTTTATAAAATGGTTAAAATTTATCAATTTGTCATATCATTTTAAAATTGTGAGTCATTAAAATATTTATTTGATGGATTATGTAGAAGGCTGATTAAACAGTGCGATTTCACACCAGTATCGGATGTATCATCAACATTGTTTTTATGCAACTGAAGCAGTAAACAGTCATAGGTACTTTCCCGTGGACCCGCTCGTTGCTAACCTTTTAAATCCAAAACAGATTAATTTTAAGGACGACTAATCTAACAAGGTTTAAAATTATTTGCACTGGTTTCTAAGTGTTTGATAGACTTCTTGGTGTTGCTTGTTTTGGGAATTTGGGTAATTTTTTAAATTTATTTGTTTATATTATATTTTGGGTTTTAGAAAGGGATTTAAGGGGAACAGGTTAAGGCTTCTTAGCCACTTTAGTGGTATATTTTTAAAGAACCTCTTCAAACTTACAAAAGCTGTATATTTGCTGTAAGTTGAGGTTTTTCCCAGTCGGGACGGTCCGATTTGAACTGATGTAACTCAAGACTTGATCAATATCATCAGTAATATCGACTGTGACTTACGAGAATTTGATATGACTTTAATATGTCTACAAGTAGACTAATCTCAAGTCATGAATACGCGAAGAAACGGAAATCCAATAACGCCAATCACTTTCACTGGTATCAATATCATTGCCGTTGCTGGCGAATTCGGTTATTTAAGTAAATATACATATTATATTTTTTATTTAAAATATTTTTTTCTTTTCTAGAATTGTATAGACAATTAAAAACGCCTAAACTTGAAGGAAGTAAAATGGCTTGGATGGCACCTATGCAATATGGAAATGTCCAAAACATCAAACACCAAATGTGTATGACATTTTACTGAACTGAACTGAATCGTTACTCTACAGTCAGATCTGTGTTTGTTAAAACTTATCGCAAAACCACAGGGTTAGGTTAGGTTTTGCAATAAGTTTTAATGAACACCGTAGTTATTTTTGCCGCGATAAACGATATCCATCCAGTGGCGCATTCTCCAACAACGTCGCACGTTCGACACCCACTCAGTGCTTACACAATATTTAAAAATAATAATAATAATTCCACACATCACACACACGGCCGTCTGATCCCAAACTAGGCAGAGCCTGTACTATGGTAACCAGACTGCTAATAAACATACTTATATTTTACTAAATACATACGTATTATAGATAAATTACACCCAGACACGGAACAAATTATCGTGCTCATCACACAATTATTTGTCCTGGGTGGGAATCGAACCCACGACCTCTGGCTTAGCAGTCAGGGTCATTAACCACTAGACCAACAGTATTTGTATGCAGGAATATATATATTTGTACTCTTCTGGGTGTTCCTATTTATAATATGTATTTATTTACAAAAAAGTTTTTAGAACTAAGTATGCAATTCAAATTTAATGAGAATAGGAATGACTTCGCGCCATACTGTGATGTCATAGCTGTCAATTCGAACCAATGAGGTAGAATGAGTAAAACAGTTTTTTTTAAATAATTTATTCCGAAAAAAAGACATGAAAAATTGGATACGATATTTTTTTGTATTTAAATTATATCAAAACGACTACAAAAACTTAAAGGGAGTCAAGTATATAATATAATTGTTGACTTGTCATGTCCGGAAAGTCTTTACAATGACTGTTCAAGTTATATTGGTCAATGGAAGAAACAAAACATTCAAAACTTAATAAATTATGGTGACCTCTAGTTATTTTTAAAATTATGAAATCAATAAATTCGGTAATACTACAACTAAAAAAGTAAAGTAAAAATATACTTTAATACTTACTTTCCAAGTGACAATTGACAGATTAAGGTCATTGACGTTCCTATTGTCATTGTATGTTTATCTGTGTTCTAGAACTTATAGCACAAGCATTGCTTAGAGTTATTGGAGTCTAGATGGCGCTGTGAATGGTCCGAGAATATTATTATCACTTATTACACTTCACTCGGAAGTGAACGTTATGATGTCTTATCTACACTAGTAGTTTATGCATACGTTACATCGTTACAAAGCAACTCGTGCCACTCTCTATAGACTAAATGTGATTGACCCCACACCGCGTTAAGTGGTTCACTTAACTAAATTAGATTTTCATGAACCTTTTTATGTTATTAACACAACATGTTTTGAATCATTATTTGCCTTTTACATTTACGAAATGAAACTTTATTTGTCAGTGATATTTCATCGTGTTGTTAAAAGATTAGTCGTTAGATTATTTTTCAGAACAAATATTCGTTTTTGCGATTTTGAGTAGGTAGATACTGAGTCTTACAGACGACATGGCAACAAGATACTGTTTCACTGTTCACGCGGCGAAATGCAATGCAACCATTGCTTTACTGCTTCTGTGAGGCCGTGGTATCTAGCGGAGTCGAGCCGGCCCATACGTGCCGAAGCATGGCTCTTACACGTCAATAATGACATTTGCGACCTTACTATCTTATTTGGTAGCCAACATAACGGAATTCTCCGTGTCCCATGGCCGGAATTGCATGAACATGCCATCAAAGGACCCTAAGTACGCTAAGATTTAGAACAATGTAAACATATACATGAATCGAACAATATATGTATAGGGATCTATGTCACAAGAGTAAGTTTTAATCGTGGGAGAGCCATGCTTTGATGATAGCATGGCTTGCTTGTTTTTCGCCGTGTGAGTGAGGTTACCGAAGGCCTTAATCCTTCCCTCCCCCCCTCTCTTCCACCCTTCCCCTTAAAAACTAAACTTCATTTTCTACAAAACAAATGCCTAGCATAATTTCTTGACAACTTGACGCGCGATTTCCGATATTATCTCCGGCCGAAATGTTGTCCTTGTAGCTAAAGCATTTCCTTATTGACAATTCTTCCTCATAGTTCAAGGTAAAGTAGTTTAGATTGATTGCTTTCCGATTTACAGTTCAAATACCTTACAAATTCCTTAATTCAAGCTTGAAGATTGCAATAGTAGGTATATTTAAAATGGGTGTTTACAATTGATTTAAATAAAAATCAAGACAAAATCTCGTCGGTTTTAATTGACGATTTGCTTGTTAATTTTTTTCGTTAATAAACAAAATTTTGCAGAGAATATAATGGTCTATTTTTTAGGTAACAAGTATAGGTATTTAACTTACGGAAAAATGTTTCGATATCCATTACACCAATACAATTTCTACTAGTAACCCGCCCCGGCTTCGCACGGGTACAAATTATACAGACAGACAGTTTTTTGTAGTCTATTAAAATGAACTTTTTTGGAGCTGTACTGTCATCTCTTGTTTCATTGATGGGCCATGCATACACCATTATCCCTTGTTTTTATGACATACCATGATTGTAATCAAGCCTTCTTAAGGAAACTGAACAATGTAAATATAGGGGTGAGGGAATCCCTCTCGGATTGTGAAACAACACTGATTGGCAGCATCACTACAACGTATATCAGAAGTCAGAATGCAGTCCTTATATTATGCCAATAAGTAAATACCACAATTTATAAATATTAATAATTTTAATTTGTAATTCCATCCTATCATTTTAGTTAATAAATTTTTCATAGTATGTTTTAATTAATACTTATTATTGCAATAATGTACCCATGCATATCATACATGTTATAAAACAAAGTCCCCGCCTCGTCTGTCTGTCTGTTCGCGATAAACTGTAAAACTACTGAACGGATTTTCATGTGGTTTTCACTAATAGACAGTGATTCACGAGGAAGGTTTAGATGTATAATTTGTATCCGTGCGAAGCCGAGGCGGGTTGCTAGTAAAATTATAAATTACACGAATATTACACATCCGACATGGATAACTTGTTGAAACCCAAACAAATAATGTTATAAGTTATGTACAATTTACGCCATAAAGATTATTCTATTCATTTCTTTTCTTCCTTTAAATAAACTAACTCTACTACTAAGTAACTCACCTCGGAACCCTTCATCGATAAGGTTTGCACCTCAAAACAAGGACTTAGCTACAAATCCTCCTTCTGTCCATGGTGGACGAATGGACTCATGATAATATCTATTTAAAAAGCCGGAATTTAAAAGCAACTTGGTACCCCTCTTTTTATTCAATTAAGTCAGACCTAGATCAACATGTAACGTTTTAAAGTCCAGGTATTGGTGGCAAACCTCGCTATACTCATATATTTTTACACGTACGGGGAATTTCGAGTTATTACTAATAACAATTCGTAGTGAGTACCTTCAAAATCAATACTTATCGCGTGTTATCATCCGTGTTAACTTATCGGGAATCCTTATGATATGATAAATCATACACTTTGTTAATTTTGTTCTTTTCATATGTATTTTGCTAATATTATATCAGCAAGGTATTAAACAAGCCGACGGCTTACCTCATATCGAGATGAAGAAGCCGGACTCGAAAGCTGAATGAATTTTGATATCCTACTAGTATTATAGACGTAAAAGTTTGTGAGGGTGTATGGATGTTTCTTACTCTTTCAAGCAAAAACTAGTAAAACGATTGCGATGTAACTTGGTATGTAGATAGCTGGAGACCTGGATTAACACATAGGCTACTTTTTATCCCGATATTCCCACGGCACCGAGACTTACGCGGGTGAAACTGCGGGGTGCAGCTAGTTTATTTATAATTTAGCCTGTGATAATCATTTAATTATTCAGTGACCATTATCACTACACGTGTCCATCCATGTTTTCGCAGAATTTAAGTGACACATTCGTCGTATACTTTGTAACATTTGATATAACTACAAGAATTACTCACTGTAAGCTGACCGATTGATATCTCTAAACCAAAGGAGAAAGATAAATAAAAAAGGCTTATCGCCTCTTGAAATTAAATTATTCATATTGATAATCACCG
This sequence comes from Euplagia quadripunctaria, assembly GCA_963859945.1. Lineage (NCBI taxonomy): Eukaryota > Metazoa > Arthropoda > Insecta > Lepidoptera > Erebidae > Euplagia > Euplagia quadripunctaria. The sequence continues at coordinate 17,414,698 of OY982575.1, read as the reverse complement.
TCCATAAGCCTTTATTAAACGTGTACATTAGAATGGGGTAAAATTTTGCATTGTTCTGATTTGCAAATTGTTGCAAAAAATTTATAATTAGAAATTTGGTTTGCGAATCAGTTGCAAATTTGATTTGCGATTACGTTGACCATTTAGAGAGGGTTCTGTGACGAAGGCGAAGGTGGCCAAACGTACTTGTGATCTACTAAATGTAACATCGTCGTGTTTGAACTCAATATCTAAATTATCAGACCGATGACACTGATATCAGTGTCATCGGTCTGATAATTTAGATCTTCACACTTGTTTCTACCTTTAAATCAATATTTGTGTTAAGTTAGTAGAGGGGCTCGTGGCTAATTGGTAACCGAGAAGGTTATCACATTAAAAAGTTTAAGTAATACTAGCCAGGTCAGTCTTAGGATGGGTGACCATTCTTAACACATTGAGACCCTTCCGTGCCTCGGAGGCCGTCGGTCCCGGTTGCCATACGAACGTCTGTGGCATTCGTTACGGGTAGTTGGAGCCCTAGAAAGTCCGACAACCTGGTCTAACTACAGAACTTCGATATCGCCAAGTACTTGGGTTGTTGAGGTCCGGTGGCAGTCGCTTCACGTAAAACATTGAAGTTCGGCCGTATCATAGTTAGACTGAGAGCCGACCCCAACTTGGTTGGGAAAAGGCGCGGAAGATGTGTTGAGTTAAGTAAGTACCTATTTACAGCAATATTTACATGGCTTTCTGACGTAATATGTATCGCAAATTATAAGTATCGGAAAATGCGTGGGGATCAGCGTAGAATGGTGAGTGAGGAAAAAGGAACAATACAAGGCAAAATTTTACGATCTGGGATATTTACGTAGATACGTACGTAGCCCTCTATCTAAGATTTTATTAGCTTTAAACGCCTTTGGTGGCATTAATTATTCAGTAAATTACAATAAATTTATTGTAGTAAAATATTTAAAAATGAACTTTGATAAAAATTATGTTAATTAATGTAATCTAGAGTGTACCTTACACTCTATTCGCATACACAAAGTTATAAATATAATGGAGGCGATAAACACTACTGTACCTAATTAAATAACTAATCCTGATAACATCGTTGATAAGAAATTTGGAATCTAAAATTCTTAACATACCACCCAATATTATTATCTTAAAAATACAACACCGTTTGGTTTCGTCGCTCACCTCCGATTATAATCACTTCGGTTTGCTCTTGATGAAATAATGCCTGTTTGAATTTCAGTACGAAAATTATATACACAAAGCTTGATTTATTAGCATCGGAAAATACCCGTATGTCTGCTTCTGCACATATGTCCTGTTTCTCGACTATTATTAACTAAACAATAGAACAATTGTTTAGGTATTGTCTTTATGTATTGCCAAATGATTGATTGATTGTTGATCGATAATAGATAGTCTTGCGGTATACATGTTTTAATGGTTTGCTGATAAATTGAATATTTTCTGACTATAGTGTCCGTTCTGTAACAAAAACCATTCAAGATATATTTTACAGTAATTTTTTAAAAGTTAAAATTTAAAAAGTTTGAGTACGTGAAAATATAATTAATCATACATTCAAAAAATAAATTTAAATTCTACCATTGCAAGTTTCATGAATAATATTATTATATCCATTAAAACAATTAAGCAATTGGGTGTCTTTTAATATAAACAAAACTAGTCTCAAATTACGAGCGTGTTGTGGCATAAATTTAAACCCCCAACGCAAAAAGAGGGGTTATAAGTTTGACGTGTCTCTGTGTCTGTATGCCTGTGTGTCTGTATGTCTGTGTGTCTGTCTGTGTCATCATAGCTCCTAAACGAATGGACCGATTTAAGTGCGTTTTTTGTTTGTTTGAAAGTTTACTTAATCGACAGTGTTCTTAGATATATTTAAAAAAATCTGTTCAGCCGTTCGAAGATCATCAGCTCTTTTCTATCGTTGAAGGGATTTTGTGAGTAATATCGGGCTTTAGGCTCAGTTGTATAAAAAAAAGCCAGATAAGTGCGAGACGCGCGCACCGCGGGTTCCGTAAGCAAACCAACTTGTATGTAGATAGTACATCCATCTCAGGAATCAATTCTCGATGATTTTTGCCCGACTTTTCCGAGAGACAAACTGCAGTTCTAAAAATATTCTCCCATACATCGACAAAGTTATCTTGCGAACTGCTAAATATAACTTTGTAATCTCAGAACCAATTTTTGATTTAACAACAAATTAACGACTTTCAGATTTTTTTCTTTACTTGTGCTGTCAGACCTTGCTTCTTACCAAATTTCATGATTCAAGGTCAATGGAAGTGGCCTATAGGTTTTTATTTACCTGCAAAATGTTTAAATTTGTTAAAATCTCAGGTTTAAAGGCCGCATGTTTTCATTGCGTTGAATTCATTAGTCAAATCATTCATTCAACACAGGTCATTATTCAAATATTCATTTCAACATGATGATGCATCCACGGTTCCTGAGAAAAAGGTTCTTGAAAGACAGACAGATATATTCCTTTTTTCCTTTGGAGGAACGGAACCCTGAAAACCGTAATAATGTTTGTTCTCTCGTATCTTTTCAGTGGCGTTTCCCCTCCTGGCGCTGCTGCTATGGATAGAGCCGTTTGAACGAGGCTATTTCGAAGATGATATGTCTCTCCGGCTGCCGTACAAAGTACAACAAGTATCCATAGGAATGCTGGCCGGGATTGGTTTCGCCTTTATGATTGCCACGGTAAGGGGATAATTGTAAAATATCTTCGGGTTACACATAATACTGTTTAAAAACGTCGAAGGGCCCGTGGCTCAGTATCGGGTAAGTACCATTTTCTGTAAGTGTATTACTGACAGTCAGTAGCACGTCGCGAGAAAACCAATCCATCGATCCTGGAAGTGTCGATTAGTCATATATTTGGATGAAAATACAGTTTTCAGCGCAGCGTTTTTGTGCAGACGTTTTTTAAATTAGGGAAAAACGAAATATATATATATATATATATATATATATATATATATATATATATATATATACCTATATATATACCAAGCAATGCTATTATTTCGAGCTATCAAGACTGCACTAAGTTTATTTTTGCGAGAGTTGAAGTCCTCTTTTCTAAGTTGTTTGCACCCAAATTTGCATTAAAATTAGTGTTTTACTTGCTTTGCATGCATATGAAAAAAAAAGTTTGTGTGTGAACACGTAAGAAGTTATACTTTTCTCTAGTTAAATAAAGTTTAAATATCATAATAAATAATACCTATATACCGCCAACTAACCTCAAATCCTACAAACGCACTCAAAGTAATATGTAAAAACCATTTTTATCACTTATAATCACAGTAAATTATCATAAATAATACATACCGTTAACTAACATCAAATTCTACAAACGTACTCAAAGTAATATGTAAAAACCATTTTTATCACTATAGCGAAGTTGGTAACTTTTTTTGAAAAACTAAAATCTTGACTAGCTAACTTCAGGGTGTCAGTTTTTCGTGACGGTGTGCAAGCGCATCGTAAAAATTTTCTCTCATCATTTTTCCATAACGCGCCAAAAGAAGTATAACTTTAAAAATAAGGAAATATTAATCCTGTCTATTAACGATCTCAAATACCATAGCGTTTAAATCTCATTCGACAACATTCACCTGGATTGATGATGATGGATATTATCAAGAATCGGGATATTTAACATTAGACGTTAAATGAACAAAGATATAGATTTAATGAGTTCAAAATTGCAAGAGTTGCGTTCGAGATTTCTTATCACTTGGTGTAGACGACCTATAAGTAGGTTTACAACTTTAGCCTCAATGGGATTATCAAGATAAACAGGATGTAATAAAGTTATTTGGTGAAAGACTAGGAGCCGGTACATTTAATGGTAATAATAATAATAACTCGACACATCTCACACACGGTCGTCTGACCCCAAACTAGGCAGAGCCTGTACTATGGCAACCAGACTGCTAATAAACATACTTATATATTTCTAAAATATTTTAGGTAAATTACACACAATAAATAAATACAAATAATTAAATGATAATATGATGAAGTCTAATTAGATATTCTCTTTCTATTTAGAAATCCTAATCCTAACTAATATTATAAATGCGAAAGTGAGTTAGGTTGTTTATTTGTTTGTAACACTTTCACTACTTAACCGATTATTTTACACACATTGTCAGAGGTACAGAAAATGTCATAGGGTAAACAAACAAACAAAAAATACGTACGTGTTTAAAATTTTTAACTTTACACATTCCACATACTTTTATGAGAAATGGAGGTAAAAATACCTGGAAATTCTAACGGCCATAACTTGTAAACGGATTTATTTTTTCAAAAATTCTTGTTGTAACTGCATGCCAGAGTCATGCCCTTTCAGTGATTTATGAAAGAGTTCCTTTTTCAAATACATCCTGTATAAAATTTGGTGTCTAGAACCTTAGAATTTAGCAGGAATAAGAGTTAGATTAGGAAATAAGTACCTCATCTATGGCTAGGACTATCAAGAATATTTACATATAATTTCAAAGATCCGTATTCAGACCTATCAGGAAATGTCATGTCGTTAGTAGCTCATACTTCAGACATAAATGGTACCAAAATACCACACTAGGACCAGCTCCCATCCTTACTTGATTTTTAGTTTTGAGAGTGCAGTCTTCATAGCAGTTTTAGACCAGAGAAGACCAAATACACATCTTATCCCATAGAAACTATTCCTTACGCTTATAAATACAAAAGTCTGTTTATGGTTTGGTCATTCCTTTACGCGTCAACAGAGCAAAAAGAAAGCAGAAAGTGACAGAGGCTACTTTTAATTTAAATAATGGAGGGTTCTTTTTAAGGCAATACTATTTTTTTCTCTGGGAAACCGCTCATTCCATTTTTTAAGTTTTATCTAGACTGCACGTTAACTAAAAATATTCACCAAATTATGTTCTTTTTGCAGATACTCGTAGTAGAAATTGTTCGGGATAAACAAGGTAAAAGTGTTGGTGAGAAATTCCTCGGGAGCACCATAGTTTCGGGATGGGTGTGGGAGAGTTACAACACTATTGGTGTGTTTGTCTTCGGTGCCGCCTGCCAGCAGTTGACGTCAGACCTTGCTAAACCTGTCATTGGAAGACTGAGGCCGCATTTTTTTTCAGTAAGTTTCTCGTCAATATTTTTTAAGCAGTAGGTATTAAGTATGACTAGACTTCTTTGCCGCGCAGGTATTTTGTAAACAATGTACCGGCAATCGATGCTAGGGTTGTCACCGGCATTTGCTGTGTTAGTACAAATGAACAAAATGACGGTGTTGGCAAACTATAAAAACACTGCCAACTTGTTGTTAAAAAATATTATAATGTACGTACGTTATATCACAAAAGAAACTCACTTTTTTCTGTTCCACGTTTTTGCCCACAAACAGCCTTCCATTATTCCGACAAAAAGTTGTTTGAACGTTCACAATAACGCGTCTTCCTGTGGGCAACATTATTGCCCAAAATGAACCGAGGACAGGAGTTTATTAATAAACCTTTTGAGAAGATAAATCTCTTATGAAAGGGTTTCTTAGTAATGTTTTTTGTACGTCTAGGAAACTTATTATCTTTTATTATATTTTCAGGTGTGCGCACCGCTTCCGGCTGCTGGTCAATCGGCATACATACAGGTGTACCAATGCACGCAAAACTTAGATAACGCTCAGCTGCTCAAGGATATGAGACTTTCATTCCCCAGTTCTCACGCCAGCTTCTCTATGTATTGTGCAGTATTCTTTGTTGTGAGTATTAATTGTACATAGCAGTTCGTAAGAAGCAGTTAAAATAGTACAGGAAGAAATGAAATTTGTTATTGGTAGGTACATACCTAAGTACTTATATAAAAAAAAAACACAAAACATACTCCGACAATCTATTAAAAAAATGCATAAAGGGATCATTAAAAAAATGATTTCAATGTTTCACATCTCTCAGACAACCTGTAACGACCCACTTTTATATTTTTTATTCTGTTATTCCCAATGTTTATTAATACCACTTGATATATGCCACCCACTTATGGAGCGAGGCCTTGGAAGGTCAAGGTGACATCTCTAAGGCCTTTGACCGGGTCTGGCACGAGGCCCTTTTAAGTAAGCTTCCAGCGTACGGCATTCTTAGGTGGCTGCTATTCCGACCTAATGGTAATTAATGCCTGGGTACCTCAGGGATCTGTTCTCTCTGCAACCTTGTTCCTGCTCCATATTAGCGACCTCTTAACACCTGGCATTATTGGCTACGTTAATGGTAGCACCGTTGTAGAGAGATATATGTCCAATGCGCGAGCAAGTTCACGAGAAATCCAGTCTTTGAGAGAGTTCATGATTTGAACTCTCTCAAAGACTGGATTTCTTCTTTCATGAGGTGTCCGATTGGGGTGACAGCTATCTACCCGTCCCGTGGAAATTGGTCCACCCATTCCGGAGATTAGCCAGAATAAACAGACAGACAGAGGAACAGACAAAAATTTTAAAAACTGATTTTTAGGCATAGGTATCGTGCAAATAACTATATAAGCTTAAAAAGAACAAACAAATTTTATTTGTATTGAAAAATTTTAATGTTTACCAATTCCAGCTGTATATACAAGCGAAGGGTAAGTGGCGCGGCTCGAAGCTACTCCGCCATGGGATCCAGTTCGCCGTGGTCATAGCCGCGTGGTACGTCGGGCTGTCCAGGGTGGTAGATCACATGCATCACTGGGGCGATGTGGCTGTTGGATTTGTTATAGGAGCTACATATGCCTTACTAGTGGTAAGGAGTATTTTTATGTTTTAAAGAACATGCGTTCAGTTGGTTGACCGATCAAAGAGGAGAAAGTCCAAAATAACAAATTTTATGAAATGAGAAATACACAACAATGAAATGAGATATAATGTAACTTAAAAAGGCACCACACCGCAAAAAAAAAAATATTTTATTAAATACTTATTTATTAAAAATTGTAAGGAATGAAAGTTATCCGTTAATATGCACCTAATGTGTTCAGTAATAGTAATATATAGTAATAAATAGTTTGCCGGTTACCCAATTGGGTAGATGCCTATGCTCAAAATAAATTATTTCGCCAAGTGTCGCAATAAAATAACTTAAAATAGAGTGAAAATTGTTATTCAGTTTTATTTTAACGTTTTTAATTTAGATTATAATTGTTTAATTAACATTAAAAGTAAATGATTTGATAATAATAAAGTGTGACATCACGCCTTAGTATTTCATACAAAATTGACTGATTTGGCTTGACATTCATCTACCGTATTAGCGATGTTATGTTGATTAGAAAACCATAAAAATATAATTTAACAATTACTACATAAAGTATGTTATCTTACCGGAATACAGATATAACGACTTCGATTTCGGTCAGTGTTCTAATTATTGTTTTTAAAACATAATTTGACTATTTTATCGGTTTTGATGCGACAATTTACAAATTTGCACGTCACTAGCGTCACTTGTAGTCGCTATTACTTTTTAGCACTAATGAGTTAGTGACATTTTGTGTGTTCGTTGTTTTGTTGTACGTGATGTTTCCTTATGCCCATTGGTCCTAGTACTTTCGTATTAATACTGGCCTGTTGGTCTAGTGGTTAGTGATCCTGACTGCTAAGCCAGAGGTCGTGAGTTCGATTCCCACCCAGGACAAATAATTGTGTGCTGACCACGATCAATTGTTCTGTGTCTGAGTGTAATTTATCTATAATATGTATTTATTTAGAAATATATAAGTATGTTTATCAGCCGTCTGGTTACCATAGTACATGTGTGAAGTTATTATTATTATTAATATAATAACAGTCTGATTTTTTTTTGCAACTGGCAACGGCTTTCTCTATTAATCTCAACTCTCTATATAAAATTTTCTTTTAGTACTAATGGCGGTTATATTTAATTTGTTAATTTATCATTTCAGTTCCAATTCGTGCTAAAACCCAAGAAATACAGCGCCTTACCGACTCAGTGGGACGAGCCAGTTGCCCCAACAAACATCTTGCCACGAGTGGGACTCACACGATGACCCTGAAAATATCACCAGAACATAACAGGGGAGAATGAGACAAGTGATGTAGTATTATTAAATGGATAGTCTGTAGACCATTCTCGGTTTGTGGGTAGGTGTGTGCAAAATTAAAAACGAATGACCTATGTGAAAATTGTTCAATCATAGTAATGTCCAAACATTGTCCAATACCATAGGTAGATTTAGGTCCAGTGATCAGGTTCCACTGTCAATTTTCCTTTGCTGCACTTGTTGGGAGAGTTTGTTGGTTTTCTTTTGGTTTTGTTACATTTTGGACATTTTTCTGATTGGACATTTCGTATTTAGATAATTGTCTGATTGTTTACAATAACAATCTTTTTTTTACTGGTAAGGTGCTGGACACCCACCAGGAATGATCGGGTAAGCAAAAATAAAAACATTTTTTATGATGGCAAGCGCCTTCAGATAAATTATAATGATGAATTACTTTTGTAGCTTGTCCCATTATCCTGAAACTGTATTATATTGTGATTTATGACCACTGAACTGAAATCTATGACGATGAAGGGAATCAATGATTTAACAAAAAAACTTTAAGGCCGAACTAGTTCTTATATTTAATAAATATCAGTAAGTATTTTGCCTAAATAAACGTATTTACTAAAACTGGCGCTAAAAATAGCAGTAAAATAGAAAGGTATGCGTGTAAGTTGTTTGTAAGTTTTCAGATTACAGAACAAGATTTTTTTTGACGTGACAACGTCTTATAAATTGGTTTGCCGGGTGACACTTCAAGAAACTGCGTTACGCTCCGCTCACGTTATGCGCTCACAATGAGAGCGAGTGAGAGGCACGCGTCCCTTCCACTCGGGCATGGTTAGCCCGCCTAAGAGCGAGAGAAATGTTTTAAATTGTTACTATTATTTCATCCTTCTTCCTACTATACGAATGAATATTCACATTAAAATTATTTTACCACTCAAAGTCGTTGTCACGTAAAACTTTCGCCCGTATACCGACTTTACAGGCAACCAATTTTTTTGTTTAAAAAGAAATAAAAATATTGTTTCTCATCCTGGTATGAAATACTTTTTCTGCTATTAAATGGATTAATGACACACAAAATGAAGTACAATCCAGAGTCCAGTAAACATACATAAAAAAAAAATTATCAAATTTGAAACTTAGAAATAAACATTCCGACTTAAACAGTATTTAAGTGGCACTCCAAAATATGTTAAGATTGTATATACTACGTAAGTTTGTTAGTGGTGTTGCTTTCTGCGTTCAACTTTATCAAAAGTGCTGAAAATTATTGTTAGGAAAAAAAAATGCAAAAATGGAGATTTTTTTATTTTTCGTATTCATTAACTTCTTTCTACATATGTTCTAGTTCTAGTCGTGGTTAATTTTTTTCTTTAATATCTTGATCTTCTGCTGTTGTCTTCTTCTGTAATAGATCTGGGCGTGCAGTCTATTATAGTAATACGTAAATAGCGATCCTAAGAGATAGGTATCATTGTCGCGTATTGCTGGCTAATAGCAATTATGGCCCAACATGCACTATCGAGCCTTCATTATTGTGTATTCTTCATTTTTGAAAATAATGTCATTGGCTAAGAACAAATATTGTCGTTTCATTTACGTACAGTCCTATATTACGGGGCATGTGTTGTGATAGCCGAGACGACCAACTATTGACCGGCGGTACGAGTATAGTCATCATTTGTTTACCCCTGACTTTCGAACATTTTGTGCGTATTCGTGTAGTGGTAAATAAAAACGTCCTGAATAAAACTGCATGATGTTCTGGAAAGTTTCAGTAGTCTGTCAACTCGGTTTTTTTGTCTAAATAATTCAATATTGAACAATTGCCCCTTTATTCGTTTAACAGCTAAATTTTGCAAGTGTTTAAATGGTTTCTAATTGTGTGTAGTTGGAAGACACGTATAAGGTTTTTTTTAATTTTATTTACCTAACAGTTTTGTTGATATCGATGATTATAATTTCAGGAGCGTTACTGTCGTCCAGTGGCGTAACTAAACCATCTGAGGTCCGAGGCCACGATTTTGTAATTAGTGCCTCCTTTGTTCAGGACCTTTGGTGCCCGGGGCCCCCTCGAGCCGGGGACCAGTGGCATTTTGCTTTGCCCGCTCTGCCACCCTATTGGTCACTGCTGTTGTCCTCATAGCAAATGACTTATAAATGAAAATAGTACGCCCACTGCAAGAAGATCTTTCCCAAAGACAAGTCGCGTTCTTCTTATGGCTCTTAGCTAGGTAATTTGTCTATTTAGCGACGGAGGAGAGGACGGACCACAGTCCACTTCTTTGCGTGGCTGCCACTCCTGAAGTTTTATACGACCAGTAAGTATCCCTTTCTTATAATTAACTTTAAAAAACGTATTACCGACTTAATCATGATAAATTGTAATAAGCTGTATTGTTCATTTCTTTTAGTGTAACCAATTCAATTACAAAAATAATTACTTAAATCGGTTCACAAATGGCGAAGATATCGCGTAACATAGGAGTACATACAAAAAAATCAGTCGAATTGAGAACCTTCTCCCTTTTGAAGTCGGTTAAAAGACCTGTCGCCTCTATTAGAAAGGGCTGTTTGTTTAGGTTCATCTGCCTATTTAGTGGGAGGATGCACTACAGTTTGCTCCTACCCGCCGCCATTCCTGAATTTTTATTCCGTTGTTATGTCCGGTGCGTGAGACTGTATTTTATGGTCTAATCCATTATAATGTTAACTTGTTTATTCCAAAAGCTGCCTCGTTTACTTTTATATTTTAGAGTATTTGCTTTATTGATAATAGCGTTAGATAGTAAGAGACCGTACATTACGCATTTTCATTAGTTTATAATTATAATAAAAAAAAAAAAAATATATTGTTTTTACTTCTGTTGTGTAGTTTATATACAGAAACTTACAGGTTTAAATAAAATATTAAGTAGATACTTATTTTTAACTGTGCTATGTAAAGTATGAAAGTCACAAAATAAAATGTACAATGTAGATGCTAAGTTATAGCTTAAGTTCTGAATACATAATAGTTGGCTTAAGTGAGATCTACGTGCAATTATCTAGTTACCGGTTGTAAAGTTAATGCTGTCAATTTTGTATTTTATACATTGAAGATTAATAAAATCTATTTTTTTGTGAAATTGTCTTTCATTGTGTTTAAGTTTCATTTATAACCGGGGATCATATTTTCTTACTTTTCTCAAACCCTTCCAGGACACGATTACTATGTAAATCCAAAATTTTGTACTTCCTAAAATTACTTCATCATTACTAGATTACAGTGACATGTATATAATCAAAGATTACAGTTAATAAAAACTTGTAAAGTCAACTCTACAACTACACTCCCAACTCTTTCGTCTGCACGGCAGGATGAACGCACGCAAGGAAATGTAAACTGTCTTGGAAACTTCAATAAATTTAGCCTTTTTTTCTAGCCTGGAATTAAAAGCCGAAAACCGACTCTGTTAGTGAGTTTAGTCCTCTACGTGATTGCCACTTTGGTTTCGTTTGTGTAATTATCCTGTATATGCTTTTGGTTGCTTCTTTTTGCACATAGATGCTAAGCGGAGTCAGGCTTAGTAGTGCGTCTAGTTTAGAGCGTCCCCTGGTGTCAAAGATAGCGCACCGCGACTCTCTAATTTGCTTGAAATCGTCTGTTGGCTTACCTTATGGCACCAGATGGCAGATCCGTACGGTTGGCTTTGCAATCACTGTGTACCGCCATAGGACAATTTTGGGCTGAATTCCCCATTTGACGCCAGCCATGCGACAGCTCATCATAATGTCATTTTTGCTTAAATTTCTTTGATTTAATTTAATAATTCATTTTACGATTTTCATTACCTTCGTTAAGTCACCGTCATTATTTATTCCTTGTTATGACAGTGAATATATGGTACTCTTACACAGCCATGTGTGTTTTCGGGATCGAAATCAGCATCAATCAATTAGCCTATTCTAGTCCACAGCTGGACATAGGCCTCTCCCAATGTGCGCCATAGTACCCGGTCCTCCGCCTTCCGCATCCAGTCCCTCCCAGCTACCTTTCTCAGGTCGTCGGTCCATCTGGCTGGGGGGCGTCCTACCTTCCGTTTACCGATTCGCGGTCTCCACTCTAAGATCCGCTTGCTCCAAATCAGCATAGATAATACTAAATTCTGTTCTTCATATTAGGTTGTTTTGTGTAGCCTTTGAGTAATATTGGTGACAACTAATAATAAATAATAATAACTTAAGACCTGAACCTCACACACGGCTGTCTGATCCCAAACTAGGCAGAGCTTGTACTATGTTAACCAGACTGCTGATAAACATACTTATATATCACGACTAGCCGTCCTCGCAGTCACCTGGGCTTATGGTCAGCTCCTATTGGTCGTAGCGTGATGTTATATAGCCTTTGGGCCTTAAGCCTTCCTCGATAAATGGGATATCCAACGCTAAAATAATTTTTGAATTCAAACCAGTAGTTACTGAGATCAGCGCGTTCAACCAAACAAACACTCTTCAGCTTCATAATATTAAGTATAGATAAATACATACATATTATAGAAAAAATACACCCAGACAGCACAAAATGATCGTGCTCATAATACAATTATTTGTCCTGGTTGGAAATCGAACACATAACCTCTGGCTCAGCATCAGCTCACCGGCAGTGAAGCAATGCTTTTTGCCGCGTGTGTGAATTACCGGAGGCCCTAGCCCTTCCCTCTCCCCCATCTCCCCTATTCCTGCCCTTACCCTCTCCCCCCTCTTCCCCTACTCCCTCCATAAAGGGCGGCAACGGACTTGTGACTCTTGAGTTGCAGGTGCCATGGGCGGCGGTAGTCATTTACCATCAGGTGACCCGTCTGCTCGTTTGCCCCCTATAACATAAAAAATATATAAATATTATTAAATTATAATAATTTTCTTGAAATTAACTTGATCTTTCAGGTCTTTTTGTATGTGGCTGGGTATATAGCTAAATGTTTCTATAGTTTTTTTCTTTCGTATTAGTAGTATCGGGATAGTCCCTATGATAAAGAGTGTGAAATTCGCCAACATCTCTCCTTTTTGGTTAATTGGATGCACTCCGATTCTTGACTGAATGATATCTTGAGCAAGCATTTTTTAGTTCTCCAAATAAGTCCACCGCTGCCGCCGCCACCGCGGTCGCAAAGTCGAGCTGCTGTGGCATACCACCGCAAACCGCCGCGCCGCGCCTCTAGAGGCCAGGTCCTTAGGTTAGCGTCGTAGCGTCTTTCAGACGTTTTCAGAATTTACAGTTTGACACTCACACTGACTCACACATTGGGCACTGGAGTGAGAGGTGTAAATCTTTTGTTTCAAAATCTGAAGTTTAACTCACAGTTATTCTGTTAAAGAATAGAGGTTTTTGTCGCGTGTGGAGTACCTACATTACATTGCAGACGGACTTATATCTCTGCAATTGAAGGCTACTATTATTGAATGTCATAGTAATGTATAATTTCCTGATTCGCACTTATCAGTTCTTTGCGTCATTATAATTTAAATTACGTTGCGATTGGTGTTCATAGTTCATACGAGTGCAACTATGATAAGTATACCTACACATCTATCTATCATACATCTATTATTGTAGGTTCAAAGCGTGATATGATAGCAGAGTTTTAACTGTAAACATTAATACTGATAACAAGACGCTTTATTGTAAAATTATGACTAACTGCCTAATTATACAAAGGATACTTTTCTCATTCGGTCGCTGTAAATCACCATAAATTGATGGTGATTCCACGACATGGTGATTTAACGACTTCATAGAATTGAGTGACTGCAGAGTATTTGTCCATGCCAGAGTTTTTTGGAAAGTATATAATATATGTATAATGTACCTTGCAGCTTAGTGATATACATACTACCCTAATAGAAATAGGTCTGAGACGGAGTCACGACGTGTTCCACGCTCGCCGTGTGGCTAGCATTTGGGTCCCCTGTTCGTCATATATCCTGTATCCAGTCGTGTTGATAGTAGATATTTAGAATAATTAGTTTTCATTGATTTTCTTAGTAACGGAAGAAACATATACTTATATACTACTAACTTAGAAAAGTCTAATCGATTTTTGAGTGGGGATATTTTAAATTTATATTTGTTAACTAATAATAATAAGTTTATTTTGATAGTAAAAATGTGCTTACATAGTCTTTTAAATTTAGCTAGATTTAATGTGGTTTATAATCAGCTTCAATGTTTTCGTCTGATTTAATTCTTGACTCATAACAAATCATTTCAAACGAACTTCATCATTTTCTTTTCTTCGTAACTTAAGTAGCCCAGAAGTAGCTATAGGAAGTAGACAGTACACACATACAAAGTAAAAGGTATTTCAGAATGGTTTTGTTCTGTCTCTTCTTTGTAAAACTATCTCTTCCGTCTCGCCACAGTGCCCTGTGTCATCACAGAGACACCTAGAGAAACACAAGTGCTCCACGTGGGTGTAAAGAGAATTGAATGATTCGTTGCCGGTCTTTTCGAATAGGCTATACCGTGAGTGAGGTAGTCTTCTAGCCAAGCACCGATCCTGTGGAATCGCCGGGACATTCGAAGATTCCAATACTGACAATTATGATATATATATCTGAAAAAGATCTAAAGATGTTGAATTGCAATACTATTCATATTCATCTTAAAATCACACATAGGTATATCGAACATCAGGCGCGACGGTTAAGTAGGGGACTACCCTGGACCCTGAATATATTTTAAGTTTATCATTGTCTGACCCCTGAAGATTGACATTATCACTACATAATATTAATAATATTATCTATACTAATATTATAAAGCTGAAGAGTTTGTTTGTTTGTTTCGTTGAACGCGCTAATCTCAGGAACTATTGGTTCGAATCGAAAAAATCTTTTAGTATTGGATAGACAATTTATCGAGAAAGGCTATAGGCTATATAACATCACTGAAAGAAATGTATGTACATATGTTAACCAAGGTAGGTTTATATCTAAAAGAGTCAGTAGAAATATTCTATCACGTCACAATGTCTTTCTGCAGTCGATTTTTCAACTATCATATTTAAAAGGGTCTTGACAGACAGACAGACCCACGTACGGACGGACAACAAAGTGATCCTATAAGGGTTCTGTTTTTCCTTTCGAGGTACGGAACCCTAAAAATAAAGCGAGTATTATATATGCCGAAGTACCGTATGTTACTAAGACCAAATGTTCGGTTCTGGCGGTGTGCGGTGGTCACAGTTCTAACCTAACCTAAACCTAGCCATTTTTAACCGACTTCAAAAAAGGAGGAGGTTCTCATTTCGACTGTATGTTTTTTTTTTATGTTTGTTACCTCAGAACTTTCGACTGGGTGAACCGATTTTGATTATTTTTTTTTTTAATTTGAAAGCTGGTGCTTCCCTTCTGGTCCCGTTTCAATTTGGTCCAGTTCTGACAATGGCATCCTTGAGAAAACCATATATGTATAAGTCTTTTATGGAATAGTTTTTTTTGTTGAAGACGGTTTTTTTTTAAAGAATTATTGTTCAATCGATGCGTTGTACGCTGGATGAAAGTGTTGAGAAAGAAAGAAAGAAAAGAAAGAAAAGATAATTTATTGCAAAAACCTCAGCGTACATATTTTTTTTTGTTCATGTTACATATGTCTATAATTTAAATACACATTTTTATTAGTAACCTGTTCGATTTATTAAGCATTCGATATTAAGAACGTTGGAGTATTTAGCCGTTTGATTTATAGTGGTCGATCAATTGATATTGGATAATTTGACATTCGATATGGCATAGTACACCCGTTAATTTTAAAAATGTAAATGTAAGCCATGACCTGTCTGCCAACTTAATAAAAAAGAAACTTTGAGTAAATGTATCTCTATAACTTGATCACATAAAGTTAAATAGTTTCCCTTATCTTCACGGTAATTTTCATTCGCGAACAAATCAGAATTCCTGCCATATATTGGAACGAAATCACGTACGGCTACATGTGTTCATAGACATGACTACTTTATTTCATTACAACAATCGTTATCATTGATTCTGCGAAAATGTATGACGAACTAGTATACCACTGTTACGAAAGGCTCCATTAGGCAGCAGTAAGTAGATAAGACGATAATTCATATCGTTTTTATTCACAATCTTAATCCGAAAGTTAAATACCGTTATACAGCGTATAAGTATCACCGTTGCGAAGAAAAACGGCTTTCTTTGGATACTTATCATAATGCAATCATCATAAAAATGCGAGATTAAGGATTTACAGTCATTAGTCTGATTTTGCGCTACGCAATGTACACGCGACATATGTAGGTATAATTTTTGTGCGATACGGTGAATGACCTTAAACGTTCGGCGCCGTCGAAGCAGGAGATTGCATAAATGTTGGTATTTATTGATGTTTTTTTCGGTAAAATATTCTATTTACTCATTGTGATATCACTTTTAAACAAAAAAATGTAAAATTAAAAAAAAATTAATTTTCTGGCAGAAAATTCCAATGATTTTCCGCTCAGAATGATGGTCTGAATCTACTATTTCAACATTCGGCAGGCCGTTTCAGCGGTTTTTACACCCGTATATGTAATATTAAAAGTATTGTGCATCCTAGCATGAAAGAGTGAAAAATATTTTCCGTTCTGAGAGAAAAGTTAAGAGAAAAGCACCGAAGTGCTGTTAATATAGTTACGTAGTAACTATTCCGTAATCTATGATATAGTGCACATGCGGGAAATGGCCCACATTCCAGAGTTATCGCTTTGTCGTGTTGGTGCCTTTCTGAGTAGTAAATAACACTATGAAGAAACTTTCAGATTATGTGACTGATGAGGATATATATCCCATGTAGGTAGTGTGTAAATCCAAAGATATATGATCTTCCCTTTAATACCTCGCTCATCAACCTCACTTGGAACAAAATTATGTAAAATGTGCGGTTGAGACTTTTGATAGTTACGATTCTTTATTAAAAAATATATGATTTTTAATTTATATCTAATTCATCTAGATTCTTCCGACTCTTCATATGATTTTCAACTTCGACTCACCGACGAAATTTTATATTTTTAAGAGAGTCGGAACTCTCTAAAAAATACAAAGTCGAAAATTTATGCAACCATACAAATGAACAAAGCTCATATTGACAGAGAGGGGGTGAGGGATGACATCGGTTATACCAGGGGTGAGGTATGAAATATAAGATGTAGATCATAGTCTTAGTTATACGGTCCTGCATACAATGTAATATTCCCAGGCTGCTAACGTGTTTGCTTACACACATGTACATTCACATATACACACATGTACGAATAGGATTCAAATTTCTTGTTTACTCAGGGATAGATTGCAATTTTCGACGAAATAACCTGTGACGTAGGATGTTTATAAAAAATTTAGATCGGTTACAATGTATGAAACCTACTTGAATATTTCAGTAATTATACAGTCGTTAACAACTACAGAGTTCCCTCTTGATTATTGTAGAAAATAAATTTGTGGTTATTCTTTAAAACTAAATATTTAGAACAAGTGTGAAAAAAATATTGATAATTAAAGTAAAGGCACCAAATTTTGCTAACTAAAACACTAAGTATTTATCTAACGAGCCCAAAATCCAAATTGGGGCATTTTCGAGTCAGCTACTAGCCCAAAACTAATCGATTATTTAAAAAAATACACAACTTAAAGCACTCTTTTGCTCATATAAACACGAACTGGATAAGTTTTCTTATGATCTCCAAAGTTTTGAAGTCGGTTGAAAAAAGCTTGTAAATTGCTTGAAAACGCTGTTTTGAATTCTGACACCCCTCGGAATGAGGTGCCTTTACCATATTTAAAAAAAAAAATGTAATTATAGAGACAATTTATTAAAACGTTTAGTGTAGTTTAGAAAATTGTGGTGGAGACCACACCAATTGCACGCTCAAGCAGACCGAGATGACGACGAGGAAAATGCGCAACGGACGCTGCAAGAACACGATCTCACCTTGAGCAAAGTCTTGACCACGAAGTCAAAATATGCCGACTGGTCCGTCTACTTGAAACAAGTTCCCGTAGCATATCGATTAGACTCGTCCACCAATATGACGGAATTGCTAGGTATTCCGTGGTACGACTCTGCATGGCTTTCCGGATATAATGGTTGAGAAACGGCGGCAAATGGAGGTGGAGGTGATACGTTGCTCCGTCGCCGTGGTACCGGCAGCAAGTTTCGACGTGCAGTTGAGGCAACCATCGTGGAAACCAAGTGAGCGCGGCACATTGAAAATGTAAGTGTACGTAAGTGTAGGTGTAGAAGCGCATTTTAAAACTTGGCGAAGCCGGGCACAAAAAGTTGCCGCAATATTCAGTCAAATTACAAAAGAATAAGTAGTATTTCTACTAAAGTGATGAGTATATCGTAGAGCCTTGAAACTACCTCTAAGTACAAGTACCTATATTTCATCAGCTTGTAGTGTTTTAATGGAACACATCCCGTTGGCAAAGTTATTCCTAACAGGCCATTTGATCCGCTGCCAGTTGCATAGAACCACATAAAATTAAGAAAAAACCAAAGAATCGTTTTAAGCATTTGACTGGCCTGTTGGTCTGGTGGTTAGTGATCCTGACTGCTAAGCCAGAGGTCGTGGGTTCGATTCCCACTGGGGACAAATAATTGTGTGATGAGCATGGTCATTTATTCTGAGTCTGGGTGTCATTTAACTATAATATGTATGCATTTAAAAATATATATGTATGTTTATCAGCAGTTTGTTTACCATAGTACAGGCTCTGCCTAGTTTGGGATCAGATGGCCTATTATTATTATTATTATTTGATGCTACTGACAACTGTTTTAGAATAATCCCCGTGGCAAAGTGCGGCAAAGTGCAGAGCCACGAGATAAGGAATTAGTCGATTCGATTCTAACACAGGCATTGTACGGTTTCCAGTGCCGGAAAGTGAGGGGAGGTATTCCATTTAAATTCTTAGCGTGTTAACTGTTAACTAACAAACAACAATAACGTAATCTAACAATTATAACTGTCCCTTGGCACAGAGGTTTTACTCGGACACTTTTTGAAAACCCCGCCGAGACGCTCCCCGCCCGCCCTCTAAACTAGGACAAATCCGGGTAAACCCGGACGGGTGGCAGCCCTAGTTGCACCAGACAGAAAAGTAGCTCACTTTACTAATGAATGCTACAAAAAAAATTACTGACATACTTCTTTAAAATGCATGTCAATTGTCAGGCCAGTTGGGTTAGTCATTAAGGGCGACAACTACTTCCACTAACCTTGCGGCAAAAACGTGATTGCGATTTAAATATCAGCACAATAAATGAATAAAATAAATTGTACATGATAAAAATCCATTATAAAATAACAATGGGATTAAAACCTATAAACTCTGTTTACTACGACTTACTTTTCTGAAGGCCCCTTTTAATGAGTCTGAAATACTAAAATCACGGAGCCATGGAATTAGTTTCAATAAAACAAAAATTAAATGATAATCTTCGTTCTACGTAATAGGGGGTAAGCCTATTGCCGGCTGCCGATTTGTACGCACGGGTACCCGATTACCAATTACCCGGATGTCCGGAGAGTAAAATACGGGAATTTCGGAACAGAAAAATCGAATAACCGATCCGGAATCGAACACAGGGCGGGCAAAAAGGTGAACCGAATGACATTTTCGTTAAAATTAATCAGAACACAAAGCAACATGATAAGTCTAAATATATTCTAATATATCAAATCTGAAAAGTTATTTTTTGGTTGAACTACGAGTACAAATATGGATAGCCCAATTTTCGAGGTAGTATATAGGCTAATTAATATCATGCTATGACCTTTAGGAACGGAACAGTGACCGTAAAAGTGAACCTGGGGGAACGGGTATTAAAAGATAAGCCGCTTGCTCTACTACGGTTACGGAAATTTATTTAATGACGGCCCTTAAGTATAGTTCGGTATATTTATTATTACTAGAGATCGCGTAGTGGTCGAATTTCGACTATGGTTTATTTCATTGGCCAATATTACTTGAGTTGTCACTGTATAGACTTACTTACCATGCCTGGTAATCATGTATACTGTACGCGTGTAATTTCATTAAGCCGTTTTCACGTAATTTTTAAAGTTGTAAGACATATTGTTTAAAAATTTTAGCTTTCTGCACTTCTTCCATATATAATCAGTAAATATTCCAAAATTCACGTTATTACGTTTGCGAAATTTTCTTAAAAAGGGGTACAAAGAATTCTGTTCGCGTATTAATATAATGATTTTTGTAAGCCCTACGTTTTATTTCAGATAGTTAGTGTTACGTTTCGTAATGACTGGCTCTATTGTCCGCAGTAACTAAGATCTGTATTTTTCACGTATAAAAGGATCACGTCATAAGATAAAAGCCACATTTAGAAACCAATCCGAAAAAAAATCAACAGTTTATCTAAACGTAAACAGTACGTTTATTTTTGGGAGATAGCATAAAATATGTAGCAAAGATCAACTGTATGGTGACATAAATAAGATTATTATATTTGTGCGTCAATGGGCCGGCGGATTGTGTTGTGATTGTCGGATGAGAAGAATCAATGATACTACTACTATATAATATACTAGCAGCGCCCTGCGGTTTCATCCGCGTAAGTCCCGATCCGTGGGAATATCAGGATAAAAAGTATCTATATGTTAATCCAGGTCTCCAGCTATCTACATACCAAGTTTCATTGCAATCAGTTCAGTAGTTTTGACGTGAAAGAGTAACAAACATCTATACATACATACTCACAAACTTTCACGTTTATAATATTAGTAGGGTGACCGTCCGACCGCTCAGATACATAATATACAGATGTGTGTGTGTGTGTGTGTGCGTGTGCGTGTGCTTGTGCGTCTGTGTGTATATAAGGTGTGTGTGTGTGTGTGTGTGTGTGTGTGTTTGTGTATATATAAGGTGTGTGTGTGTGTATATAAGGTATGTTTTCACTTCTGACGTGCAGTCCTACAAATGACAGGGTTTTTTTTTCTAATAACGCACTTCTAAACTTATACCAGATAGAGAAATAAATCTAAATCTGTAAAGTGCTCATATTACTTAGTTTTCTATTATTATATTTTTAATATTATGATGTATAAAGATGTACGTGAGCTCACCTCGCGCCTTATTGAAATCCTCGGAACTATACACATAGCACAACCTGTTTGTCAAATCTGAGCAGTCGTATCTGTTATTGCTAAGGTCATCTAAGAACATAAGTTCAATAAAAATGCGTCTGGAATGTGTCACTTTATTTTATTTATTTATTTGTTTTAAGGAAACTCTACAGCTATTTTGTTGGTTACAATTTTATACTATTATGCAGTCAGCCTCAGCTGGTTGCATTTACAATAGACTTAAGCCAATTACAGAGTTCCACGGCAAGTTGTGGTATATGATATTATAACTGAGAAAACAATATCTAACATATAAATATTCTAATTCTAAAATATTAATATTTAGTTTACAAAACTAATGTTTAGTTTACAGTTCGCAAAAGAAAAAAGAATAAGGAAAATTATTTTAATTAAGTAAGTAAAATAGTAGGAAACAGCGATCAGGGCACGTTTGAGTTCGTTTTTGAAATAATTTTTATTTACGAAGAAAATGTCTATATTGCTGAATTGCTGAACCTATTGTCGTACGTATGGACTATTCGGGATATAATTGAATTTTTACCATAGTTTGTGCGATGGTACTAAGTAGTAGCACTTAACCTTATATCCGTGTTTAAGTCGGCGATTAAATGATGTCAATAATGACGGCAGCGATATCGTGTTGATCTTTGATTGACATCTGCTGTACTCACTTTAAACTGTCTATGTGTTTATATTCAAGTTGAGACCAACGAGCACAATATATAAGACTGAGAACTGAGATAAAAGCAAGAATATTCAAATACTATTATGACTTTTTTTATTTATTATACATATTGTATTGAGTAAAGGAGCATTCAGTAAAGTGTTAATGGCTAGAAAGTTTTTTTTTGCACCTTAAACACGGCCGTCTGATCCCAAACTAGGCAGAGCCTGTGCTATGGTTACCAGACTGTTGATAAACATACTTATATGTTACTAAATACTTGAATTTTATAGATAAATTACACCCAAACACAGAACTAATTATCGTGCTCATCACATAATAATTTGTCCTGGGTGGGAATGGAACCCACGACGTCTGGCTCTGCAGTCAGGGTCACTAACCACTAGACCAACAGACCTGTCTTTTAGCTTGTTGCATCTGTTGCTTAAAAATCTTATCAGGAAAAAACTTCTAGACCGCGCTAGTACATGACGCACGAAAGAAATCCCCTCAACGGACTGCAGTGATAAACGTCAACTGGTCCGTGATAGTCAGGATCAAAGTTCATGCCTGCTGGAATCATTTGATGTAAAAATATTTCAACGATCGTTTTGATTGTTTATCTGTGATTAACTGTAGTCACATTACGGTCCCAATCGAATTAAAATCTCGTTTAATCTTCAGAAGGACACTTATGCACTAACTAAACGAATGTTGGCTACTACATATTTCTGGGATCGGAATGATAATGTGTCATTACGAGAAATGGTTTTCATTTGGCCTTTTAAGAGCAGTGTGGTCAATATGCCTATTTTTTTATTTAAAAATCTCTATAAAAATATTAAGATTTGAATCCCATGGATTTACACCGAGAGAAAGAGGAGATCATCAATTGAGAGACGGGGTTCGCAAAAAAAACTACAACAAAATCTTTTTAACAAACAACAGCAATAACATTAGTTAACTGTTTGTGTGTTGCCAACTCTAAATAGTTACTTACTTACTTTGTAAGATTGCTTCTATTATTTTTCGGTTTTCAGTTGCGTTGCTTTGGGGTTTTGTTTCATTTAATTAAATGTACCACATGGTTAAAAGGTGACTACAGGACGCGAACAAAAATAAATGTCAACCAATCTCACTAGAAACGTCAAAAGTGAGGGAACTTAAAAGCAGATGCAGATAACTTAGTTAAAATTAAATACACGAAATTAAAGTTCATTGCGATAACCTCAATGATCACACTACGATCTATAGCAGCTGAGTAGTAACTATACAAATTGTGTGTGTAGGTGAAACTGTGGGGCACAACTAGCCCTTAGCTAACTAACTCTTTTGATTATCACAAGTTTATTTATTTAACTTTTTGCACGTTAGTACATAGGCGGACTTACTAAGGCATAATCTAGCTACCAGTCAACCTTTTGATGATGCAGAGAAAAGAAGAAGTAGGTGCATTTAAAAATTATGTTAAAAATTGGAAAATAAATGGGATACATACTAAAATGTGATACGAATATATGTATATATATAGACACACATACACAGATACATATACAGATACATACATAATTATATAATACATATACTGTTATAAATACATATAGCGACAGTAATGATTCTGCCAATTCTTTGAATAAGAGCTCCTTTACTTTTACCTTAAAAGTGTAACGATTTGTAGACCATCCTGAGTTCGAGGGGTTGCGTATTCCATAAAAAAATGATTGAACCGTTAAATAAGAGCCGACGAACCCGGTAGTGTGAGGTAAGACGGACAAAGTCGTAAGAGGTTGCTTGACGATCGAAAAATTCTGTCATGGTTCTTGCATAAGAGTTGGAAGTTTTAAATAAGTAGGGGGAAATGGGGAATTGAGGATAGGGAATAGAGTAGTGAGAGCGCGCACTTTTCGGCGTTGACGAATAGGCAACCATCTGAGCTGAGAACGAAAAGCGGAAATATGGTCATATTTACGAAGATTAAAGATAAATCGAATGCAGTTATTAAGACGACGGTCTAAATTATCGAGAAGATCTGCATTCAAGTCATAATAAGCACACATCACCATAGTATTTTTGAACGTTTCGCTTACATAAATATAAAGGTCATCTGCTATCTCGTACACACCCACGCAATGGAGACCTGGCTACTGACTGCTCACGCGATAATAAACTATTTTTGGACTTCAATGTTGTGTTATCAGTCTATAAAGAAATCGTTATATTTTTGTTGTCTTTCGAACTGCAATCAGCTATAGATAGTAATAGTACTATTTATTAGTACTAATAGTCTTGCTAAGCCTTAAATATACGCGAATCCTCAAACACCCCAATTATAAGGTAAATATACCTGGAAGTGCACCAGGTCTGGTTGAGGATCATAGGTACTCACTTGAAAATATTCTGATTATTTCTTAATTGGTGAGTGTTCAATATTACTAACCTATATAATATAATAACAAACTACATGTATTAAAAATTACTAAAAAATTACGACTGCTCGTCTGTCTATCTGGCTGTCTGTCTGTCAAGACCCTTTTTCTCAGGAACGCGTAGACGCATCAAGTTGAAATGAATACCAAATACTTATGACTATGGTCCCTTGAAGCTGTAAAAATTCCAACTTAGTCATCGCAATCAAAAGATACGGCCGTTAAGCCTTAGATTTTAACAAATTTGAACATTTCGCAGGTAAACCAAACCCTATAGGGTACTTCGCATTGCTATACTAACTTTTAAACTTTCCCGTTCCATGATATACTTTATTATGTATTTATACGGGAATTAAAGCGATCACGATCTCGACGACGGACGGCGTGCACCGCTGAGCCAGTCAGCCTGTGACCACGGCCAATGCAACCTGGTGGAGAAATCAGGCAATTCAGAGGTATGTAACACCTATTTCCCGTATTAATACATAATCCTGACCTAGAATCATGAAATTAAGTAAGATGGTGAGATTTGAATAAAATCCGAAAATCTTAGAAAAATAGTTTTTGTGATTACAAACTCATATTTTGCGGTTGGAAAGTTGACTTTGTGGTATGGGTCTGACAGCAACAAGTAAAGAAAAAATCCAAAAGTCTTAGAAAAATAGTTTTTGTGATTACAAACTCATATTTTGCGGTTGGAAAGTTGACTTTGTGGTATGGGTCTGACAGCACAAGTAAAGAAAAACTCCGAAAGTCTTAGAAAAATAGTTTTTGTGATTACAAACTCATATTTTACGGTTGGAAAGTTGACTTTGTGGTAAATCGATGTATGAGGTAGTATTTTTATTAGAACTGCAAAGTTAAGTTTATTAACTTCTTGTCCATCTTTCGGAAAAGACAGGCAAAAAAAATCTTCAAGAACTGATTCCCGAGATGGACGTAGGGGAGACCGGGGATAGTTGACCAAATTTCTGTTTAAAGGCTTGTTTTATTTTTGTTTTGGTGTATATTACTATAAAAACCAATACATCCCATAGATACACTATTAAGCTTTAGAAAAAAATTACAAACAACTCGCTATTAATTATAATGTAGTGTACAAGCTTGATCTCGTAGAAATTGAAATCTAAGTCAACCCGCCCCATGCCTTTTTTTTTTTGGTTGACTTTTCACTAGGGGTAAGTTGACCTATAGAGTAATTAGTACGAAATCAATGGACAAATAGGATAGAAAAACAAGAAGTAATTGCATTTATCATTTCTTTATTGAAACAAAATTATTAATACTACGAAAATTTTAAGAATTAAATGCTCTTGATGATGTTGACATGCTCTATCGATTACATCTTTGGGTTTACTTCCTCAATCAGCCTTTCTTTTGCGGGTCCACATGGTTCTGAAACAACAACTTTTGTTTTTTTTTTTGTTAAATTAAGTCAAAAGACTAACTTAATTTGATGTGACGGAAATTCAGACTACTATAGGCTAGGTCAACCAACCCCGTTATAAATTAGTCTACCAGCCCCTAATTACGTTGTATTTTTTTTTTTTTTTTTTTATATTATAGGGGGCAAACGAGCAGACGGGTCACCTGATGGTAAGTGTCTACCGTCGCCCATGGACACCTGCAACTCAAAAGCCACAAGTGCGTTGCCGGCCTTTGAGATAAGAGTACGCTCTTTTCTTGAAGGTTTGAAGGTCGTATCGGTCCGAAAATACAGCAGGCGACAATTTGTTCCAGAGATTGGTTGTGCGAGGCAAAAAAATTCTGGAGAACCGCACAGTGGTGGATTGCCAATTATCCAGGTGATGGGGATGAAAGTTTTGTCGCGTTGAACGATGGCGAAATGTTGCAGCCGGTATAAGTCCGAACAATTCCTCGGAGCACTCCCCATGATACATGCGATAGAGAATGCAGAGTGAAGCTACATCTCTACGCAACGCCAAACGGTCAAGCCGATCTGAAATATCCTGGCAATCGATGATTCGAGTCGCTCTCCGTTGAATGCGGTCAAGAGGGAGAAGCTGGTACTGGGGTGCTCCTGCATAGATATGAGAACAGTATTCCATATGCGGCCGAACCTGCGCCTTATAAAGCTGTAGGCGGTGGGCCGGGGTGAAATACTGCCTCGATCTATTCAGCACACCTAGCTTCTTCGAGGCTAATTTGGCCTTACCCTCCAAGTGACCGCGGAACTGGACTTCGCTCGATATATCGATACCAAGGATTCTGATGCTGGCTGTGGCAGTCAGGGAAGTGCTTTCAAAGCTAGGTGACACAACAAACGGTATCCTTTTGTCGGTGAACGTGCAAACCTGCGCAAACCCAAGTCTTCGTTGGGTTAAATTGGACTAGATTAAGTCGACCCCAATCAGAAACTCCTTCTAAGGAGGCTTCGATTTCAGACACAAGTTTGGATCGACTCTCAGTGACGTTTTCCCGAGAAATGTTAGCGCGGCCGGTATACAGGGCATCACTCGTGCTATCATCGGCATAGCAATGAATGCTGCTGATTTGCAGCATTTCATTGATATGCAGAAGAAACAGCGTGGGTGATAGCACACAGCCTTGTGGGACACCAGCATTCACAGACTTGAAGTCGGAGCATGCACCGTCGACAACGACCTTGATGCTTCTGTCTGCGAGAAAACTGGTGATCCAGTTGCATAATTGGCTTAGCTAAGTTGTAACTTTTGATCACGTGCCATACCTTCGAAATTACGGCGGAATCCAAAGAAATATGAAGTCATCCCTTTATTTTAAATGGCTTGAAACACCAGGCTTTACTACAAATAATATTACTAAAAAAAATTACTAACGTATATAGTTTTTTGCTCCTGCTTCCAAATGACCTGCTTGCGCGATGCTGCATTTCTGACAACTTAGTAGGAGGAGGCAATGATTATTCGTGGCTAGTCGTATGACGCAACACTTTCACGTAGGTCGAGTATTTGGTAATTAGTCTACCTACAGCTATAGCCAACCATCCCCGGTCTCCCCTACTATCTACATACAAGTTTGTTTACTTACGGAAACGAATGCCCCGGTTTATTTTAATATTCACTTACGTATATCATGGATGGTTACTATATCATGGATGACTTGACTGGTTGACTCTCATTTGTCATTCTCTTGTCTAATATGTCTTAGATAATAATAATAATAACTTGACAGATCTCATACACGGCCGTCTGATCCCAAACTAGGCAGAGCCTGTACTATGGTAACCAGATTACTGATAAACATACTTATATATTTCTAAATACATACATATTATAGATAAATTACACCCAGACACAGAACAAATGATCATGCTCATCACAAAATTATTTGTCCTGGGTGGGAATCGAACCCACGACCTCTGGCTTAGCAGTCAGGGTCACTAACCACTAGACCAACTGGCCAGTCATATGAATGAAGTCCATCTCAGAGTTGCGTATGAATGTCAAAGAATAAAAAACAAAATGATTTACTTTATCTATTCATAATACGTTCTCCTAAAGAAGGTTATAATGTCGTTCGCCTAGAGTTCACATAATTATATTAAATATTTGTCATTTACCAAGTTAGAAGTGTGTGACAACAACTTTAATCAGGTTGTTCATTAAAGGTTATTGTTCTTATCAAAGTGAACCTGTAACGACAAAGATGGCGAACGATCGCCTTGGTTTTTTCACTGTATCATTTAAGAGTCACAGAAATGTGTAGAAAAATAGCCATGAAACCATGGGATACTCTAACTTCGGCCATTTTTCTTGCCTTTCATTGTATAGAAAAATTATATTTTTAGTGTTCGTTGTGACACAAATATCATTAATTTTTGTGGGTATTAATATAATTTATTTGGGTAGTAATATTATTGGATACTGCAAACTACACTACTACTTCTACTAGCACAGTTGAATCTCTTGACGAAAATTTGGCAATTTTGGAGATAGTCTAGGAAGTTTGTAGATCACATTAATCTAAAATTCTTTGGGCAAATATGATATTATAAATTCGGAACCAATATTAGTTCTCATTTACAGAATAATTTGAATCTTGATCAAGATCGTAATTGTAATTACATCTATTTGAAGTCAAAAATTCAAAGAAACACGGTAGATACCTTTATTTTATGACTCTTGTGTGGAAATCGCCTCGGGTATATGACTCTCCAGTCAATGCTCCATGACAGGTCTTAGCACGACGATTGTGACTTACCCCGGATTTGTTAATTTATTTCTTTAAGTTCGCCACCAATGTCTGGCGAAGCTGGAATCCTTGAGCTTCGATTTTCCGAATCATTTATCTCAGGCTCCGTGCTTGAAAATCTAACACATAGAAACATTCCGACTACTGCAAATAAATAATATATATTAATTCGCGACGCCAAACATGTCGGTCGTTAAAATGACGATGTCGCGCTAATGATGATGTGCAAATACACACAATATTAATGAATACTCATACAAATATTTCTAGTGGTTGTAGATTGATCCGCGACATTACTAAGACTCGATCCCCTTTTCCCCTAGTTATAATCTTCAGACTGGCGTGTACTGGCTAATTGAAAAAAAATTGCAAATCTGCACCCAAAAAGCGACTCGAGTTCGAGCTGAAAACTTGCTTTCTACCAAATTTGTCAAGGGTTTCTGAAGGGCTGATCACAATATTGTTCAACTGACAACGCTGTCAATCTAAAAGGGCTTGGCAAATCAATTCGTTTCTGAAACGTTGATCAAAGAAAAATTTAGGTACTAATCTGTGATCAATTTCATTGAACATTCAAATGCTATTTGACATTAGATTCTGCCGTAAAATTTGACATAGGTTTTGTTAACATTCTTTCAACTACTCATATACTTGACAAGAGATTTAATTACTTAATTTTTGCGTTGATCAGTCTTTCAGAAACCGGGCGTGAGTATTCAAATGAAGCTAATCAGACGTTGGAATATTACGGTATATTATTTTATTTTTATTAGCATAAGACATCTTAAAATAACTATAACATTATCTTTTTCTGAATAAACATACCTGAATATTTACTTTAAATAAAAAACAAATACCAATGGCCTGTTAACTTTGTCACGCACTGGATAAGAGAGAATGTTTGTGATATTTGTGATTAGTTTTGGAGAAAAGCTAGCAATTAACTTCAAGCACAGAAATCTAAATATTTAGATTTCTGTGATTTCAAGGGTATTCTATCAGAGGTGGGTTTGTTGATGTTTTTTATCTATTACAATTAATACATTAACTGTGATACCTGTAAGTCGAACTGTTTGTTGCCGGAAAATTTGAGCCTTATAAACGCGATAATATTTATAAGCTACAGACTACTTAGGTCGTAATTAAGTACCAATTAAAATGTCCAATAAAATAAAACAAAAGTCGCGAAGTTAAAAAAAAACAAATATACGGGTTGACTTTAGAACTGCCCCCTTTTTGTCGTCGGTTAAAAACAAACCAGTGCAGTATGTGCAAAATATAAATTCTGTTTGATAAACTAGTACTTAATATTTTGTTGTTGAACTGCGTAAAAGAAAATATATGAAAACATGTTGACCTCTAGAAGCGTCAAAAAGGTCTTCATGTAATTGTGAACTATTAATGAACTTACAGAGATATTAAGTAATAATAACAGCGCAGTAAATCTTATCATTTTATAATATTATTTCATACAATTTTGGTGATATAAATTTATGTTAATTTTTACATTGACAACGTCATTGTCTTGATTGTGGTTTCTGACAACGTCATTGTCTTGATTGTGTGTAAATAGTTTTACTTTTTGTTCTTTAATTTTTAATAAAATTTAGATATGGTTTAGGTTATTTTGTGTGTACTACTTACCTTATTTATATACTTGGGCATCCATCCAGTTGCGAATCAGTCTAGCTAATAATCTGTGTATCCACTTTAAATCTGATACGAAAAAGACAAGCGGTCTTATACTATCTCTATCTTATGGCTCCCCACTACTTGAGTCCTCGCAATTAATTAACCGTATAAAACCGATTGCTTCTCTTGCAAAGGCGCAAATTTTGCAAAACCTACTAATTAATTAATATTCTTAAAAGGAATGAAAAAAAATTGTCTAAAAAACACAGATACGGAGAGCGGAAGTTTATTTTTTTATAACATTATTTTATTTTTAAACATAACTATTTACTAGTAACGTTTACTTTATGTAAATGTTATTCTGTTCTAATCTTAACCTAAGCTTATCACATGTGCTAATAACCTCAAAAATACGTAAGTGATCATGTAAACCCCTGGTTCATGAGAGTGTGTCCCCTGTCGTCCGCGGACCCACGCAACGACAATGCGCACATTTGATAACGTTTGTGTTGAAAGGCAAAAAATAGGATTAAATTAGAATGCAAAAGCACAAATCCCTAATCGAAGCTCTAATCTACTTTTGTTATTGGATGGAATTAGTGAAATGTAGTTCAAGTTGATTATCGTTCTAAGATTTTTAAAAAACGCAAAGGTTAATGAATGTGGTGTCATTCTTTTATTGTTAGGTAATTGCAACTATCGTATCAAATGTTGCTATTAGATGGTTATTTATTAAAGTAAATATAATCGTGTCATAGAATGAATATGTACAATTAGATATGTACGCATTACTGAAAGTAAGTACATACATATATGTACATCGCTATTTATGCTAATAAATATAGGTAATAATAATAATAACTTGAGACATGTCACACACCGCCCCATTGATCCCAAACTAGACAGAGCCTGTACATGATACCCAAACAATACGTTAATTACAAACAGGTGAATCGTATACTTATTTGCCACCATAGTGGTATTAGAAAAAAGGTACTTTCCAGGAACGAAGCAACTCCCAATTAAGCTTACTAGCCAATGACGTTATCAGTACAGACCGGTTAATGACAGGTATATAAAGCCAAGGGAGTGTTCATCATTACCAGTATACACGCTGCCGTGCTGCGTGACGGGCGTGAGATCAAATTACTTATAACTTCGCGTAAAAAAAGTAAAATCAAAAAGCTAACCTAGACTAGACATTTTTTAAATCTGTTCTTAAATACCCGTGGATATTTTGAAAAAAGAACTTTTTAAGTGTTTACTGTCGCGTAATTCTTCGCACTTGTATTCACAGTACACCGAGTTAAGCTAAGCAAGATGTCGAAGGAAGATGATACAAGTAATTTCCTGAAGAAAGTGGCTGTGGACGTCGTCATTATACTTTTACGTAAGTTAAATTTACACTTACTGGAAATTTATTGGCAAATTATCCTTCAGTCTTTATTTACTTTCTAGACATCTTATTATTAAACACAATTTGTAGTAGAAATCGCGAAAGTTAAAGTTAAAAGCCATTTGATTGCAATTATATTTGTGAAGATTACAACTAAAAAGTAAATGATCGAACGCAATAAATAAGTATATTATTGTTATGCCATGAACTACTATTTTATATACTATAAATTCTAAAAAACATCTTTATCGAAATAAAACAATCATTCCGATATCTTGTCCCTTACGTCAATCTCGACGAGTTCCTCAAATGACGTAAGGGACTATATACATACTAATAAAATTTAAATAACTCATATGATAGCGACTTTTAAGCGACTTCAAAAAGGAGAAGTTTGTTTCTTACGCCATATCTCGACCACCTCTATTTTTTTATTGCAATAATGCCCATAAAATAACGAATTCAACTAAAATGAGTTATAAATAGGCGAAGGACAGTTTATGGTGTCATTATTTAGTTGCATTGTAATCTTGAAAAGACTAATTATATAAATTGCATGGCATTGGCTGGTGCATTATAGAACAATATGCAACTACGGTATTGAACTCTTAGTATACGCATGTTGTTCATGGCAACTGAAGGTCATTTAGAATATTATCTGCTTGTTGAAAAGAGTATACATTAGCGATACAAATAAATAAAATGTCTGTTTGTAATGTCACAATAACAGCATTTTACTAAATGTATCCGAATGTTTACACGGAACATTTACAAAAAATATATTATACACAATATATTTTTTAAAATATTTGTCTCTCTATTTGTGCCGCCGAATCTCTGAAACGGGTAGACCAATTTCCACGGGACTTTCACTGACAGGTAGCTGGTGTTATAAGGAGTCACTTAGGCTACTTTTATTTGGAAAAAGAATTAGGGTTCCGCGAAAAATATATAAATATATATGTACACGCTAGCCAGGCCGCACAAACAAAAATTTGCGTATTTCACATATAGTTGCCCCGATCTGAATGTTCTTTTTGTACGTTGTTTAAATTTTGTATAGTCCCCCGCGACACAGGAATTATTATTAGTGCGGTAGTTGTCTTCATTTAAAGAAAAAATCGGACAAGTGCGAGTATGACTCGCACACCGAGGGTTCCATACAAACTTGTAGGAAGACAGTGCCTCCATCTCAGGAATCTCCAAGATATTTTCTTGTTTTTCCGAGTGACTTACAAATTTTTGCCGTTCTAATATACACTCCCATACACCGATATACGTCACAGTCAATTTTCCTAGCGCAAAATATAAGTTTGTAACCATCAAAAAAATTTTTTACGTGATATAACAACAAATTCGTTGACTTAGAAGCTTGATTTTTTTACGGCTTCAAGGAACCGTAGCCGTTTAAGTAAGTATTTGATGTTTATTTCAACTTTATACGTAGATGCGTTTCAAACAGACAGACGGTTCCTTTTGAGGAACGGAGCTTTAAAAAATCACGTTATTGTACCATATTGCACTAATGTTTATTCATGTAGCTAAATATTCTATCAGTCCATCAAAATACATCTAAAAATTATCTCAGAGTATTCGATTCGAAGTGTACTTTGATATCAAATCAGGAAAATAGAGTGACATTATTTTCAAGATATTATCTTGAAGGTTACATATATTATATAATAATATAGCTTATAAGTTATCACCTAATTAAACTGTGCAAAATAAATATCGCTAATTACTACTTATTTATGAACATTAAAGTATGAATTAAAAGGAAGTAATTAAGCCATAATATATTACTTAAATGCCGTGAATCATGAGTTCATGGCTGATGCATCATGCATGGCCGATGGATTTTAAATCTTACTACTATTATAAATGCTAAAGATTGTATGGATGGATTTATGTTTTTTAATTAGTCGATAACGTCTGAAAGGATCTGGATGAAATTTTACACACAGATCGATTTAGTATAGTGATATAGGCTTCTTTTGATCTGATTTGATTTAGCAGGCGAGCCAGGTCACGGACAACAGCTAGGTACTTTAAACAAATTACATATACGCATACTTATAAATTTAAATTGATTTATATATCAACATCGGAGAAGTAGAAAATTGATAAAAATACACATTTCTCAGATGACTACAGCACTAAGTCTAGTCTAGTCTAGGAAGTTTCTCTTAGTGTCGTTACAGATCGTCTGCATGCATTTAACAGGCATTTTTCTTGAAATTGCATTAATTATTGCATTATTTATCACTGCCATTATTATTATTATGTATTTTGTTTAAAGACTACTCCCGCATTAGGAATTACTCCTGTGTCGCGGGGGACTTTACAAACATACAAACCACGGACACAAAGAACACCCAGACTCGGGTGAGAAGCGAACCCACGACCTATGGTATAGCAGTCAGGGTCACTAACCACTAGGCCAACAGGCCAGTTATTAAGTGTGCATCGAACGTGTTTTCTATCTTATTTACATATTAGTATGTCAAAACATGTATGCTATAAAAGTGTACGTCTCTGACAACGGACAGATCATCAGATCTCTCACAGATCGATTAGTTAAGGCCAGAGAGCATAACAAACAAATTCGCATTCGCATTTATAATTTGAATAAAATAATTATAGTTCAAAAAACGAAAAAACACGCTTTTATAGAAAATTCAACTAAAAAATTTAATCGAATTATTGCATTGTCATCGGTCTTTGACAGTTTTGCAAAATTTGAATGAAATCTGGCCGTTTAAAGTGGGTTAAAATCGTGCCCAAAGGAGTCAGTTACAAACAAACAAACATACAAATGAAGCTAATATAAAGCGTGTAAAAAACCTAGTAAGTTATATCTAAGTTTTTTTTCATAAAAAATACTAATAGCGGG
This sequence comes from Euplagia quadripunctaria, assembly GCA_963859945.1. NCBI lineage: Eukaryota > Metazoa > Arthropoda > Insecta > Lepidoptera > Erebidae > Euplagia > Euplagia quadripunctaria. The sequence goes on along the minus strand of OY982575.1, from coordinate 17,380,269 downwards.
GGTCGTACATTACTAGTATTCCTGTTAAACCATCCAGTTGAGCTAAGTGCTTGTGTTAGGAGTGGGTTCACGTCGGTAGTGCACTGGGTGGGGTTCGAACCCGCAACCACTTGATCGCAAGTCCGACGCCTTAGCTATTACGCTACCGCCGCTTAGGCAAGGTAGAATTCTACTGATCCACTAATTTTATCTTCTTAGTCTTCCGTTTGATGTTATGATACACATTTAGGAATTCTAGCACGAGGGTAAAGATCATAGTGCGAAAGCAACTGCAGAACTCAGTCTTAACTCCGAACATCAATACATTATCAATACATAAATACAAATAAATAAAATTGAAGTATCTGTTTGTAATGTCAAAATAAAAGATTTTTTTAAGCTCATACAGTTATTTGCACGATACCTATGCCTAAAACTCAGTTTTTAAATTTTTTGTCTGTCTGTCTGTTTGTTTGTTCCGACTAATCTCCGAGACGGGTGGACCGATTTTCACAAGACTTTCTCTGGCAGATAGATGGTGTTATAAGGCTACATTTATTTTGGAAAAATAATTAGGGTTCCGCTCAAAATTAATAAATATGTACACGCGAGCGAGCGGGAACTGCTAGTAGTAAATACAACACTTACAATATTTTATTTTGAACTAGCAACCCGCCCCGGCTTCGCACGGGTAGCAGAGATATCTTCAACAATCATTAACATATGTCAATCAATTTACATAAAATCTTAACAAATACAATACAATACACCTAAACCTTCCTCATGAATCAGTCTATAAGTGAAAACCGCATGTAAATCCGTTCGTAGTTTTTTAGTTCATCGCGAACAGACAGACAGACACACGGGGGGGACTTGTTTTATAATATTATAAAATAAAATGAAATAAAAAAATATATACTGATATTCATTTTATTTTATTTTATTATATTATGATGATGATTGATATACCTATTTCGGGATTTTTTATGAGAACTTTCTAAACTAAAAAAGAAATATACTTACCTTAATGGTGGAATTGTATAATTTACTGTTTGTAGTTTATTTTTTAATAGTTGTTTATAGGCATTGCAGTTCCTTTAAGTTATTTTTGAGATTAGGATTTTTGTAGGCTTATCTATTAATTAATACGTAAAGAGATTTCTTTGTATGTATTTTTAGGAAATTTCGTGAATGAAGGAACATGAAATGTTGAGTACTTAAAGTTTAAATGCAGAAAGGAGGACCTCTTGGCTAAGTGGTAACCGAGTAGGTTAGCACATTACAGGGTTACGTAACACTAGCCAGATCAGTCTTAGGATGGGTGACCATTATTAACACATTTAGACCCCTCCGTACGTCGAGAGCACGTTAAGCTGTCGGTCCCGGTTGCCATACGAACATCTCTTGTTGCATTCGTTACGAGTAGTTGGAGTCCTAAAAAAAAGTCCGACAGCCTGGTCTAACTACAGAACTTCGATATCACCTACTACTTGGGTTGTGGAGGTCTGATGGCAGTCGCTTCACGTAAAATAAATTATGGCCGAATTTCGACCACCAGGCGATTTCTAGTATATTTGAAATCACTTTTATTTTGCTGTTCTGCTTCCTAATTTATGACAACAAAACAAATGAATGCTGTAATTTTCACTCACGATTATCTCAAGCAGTTAAGGTATAACCCTTCAAAGCTTGTTTACAAAAATATCGACTAACACAATTTTAACTTACAGCTTTAGTTAAATTACATACCTACTTACTATTTTTCTTTTAAGTCTTTGGATGTGCGTGGAAGACATATTTAGTTCTAGCACGCAAATCCACACGTACCATTACAAAGGAAAAGTCCACTTGCTTCATAGATAAAACTTTCTTTTTCGCACAGGACAGGTTACGAATTAATAATTTAGAAAACAGGTTTCCGTTGCGTTACTATTCGCGGCACCTGAGTAACTTAGACATTTCGCCATAAGGATCAAGGCCTTATTTAGTAACTGTCGGTGCTAGCTTACGCTTTTTGGCCAGTCTCGCATTATAAGCGTTCTAAATATTAAAACGAGATTGTCCAGTTACAAGGAATTGATTTTCTAAGATCAACTAATTTGGTAAAGAAAACCTGCTTGATAGCAAACGTTACCGGAGCCTATTGACATTCGCAACTCCAGAACGGTGATATCACTTAACAAAACCCTGAACAGAGACACTCAAACACCGCATATCGTGCAATATTTCCCTCTAATATGTCCTCTTTTATTTTATTTACATAGACAGCTAAAATGCAAGAGTTAGGGAATTTGAAAGAAAGAAAGAAAATATGGTTTTATTGGAAAACCTCAGCGTACATACTGACAGCTTGTATTCTGTGGTGACCGTCTATGTATGTACTTAAGTCTAAAATTAGTTTATATTAGTAAACAATTTGTATTTATACCCATTGCAACTCTGGTTATAAGCAGTCGCTCCTAGAAGCCTGTGAACGCCTGAGGTAGCTTCTGTGCTTCTGGAAGGAGCTAGGCTGACTTAACTAACTAAATGCATAATAGACCGAGTGTGATTTTTAATGCGGAAACAGAGTCCTATACCAATACCCATATTTATTTACTACACGAACAGAAATAATCAATATCTTAATAATGGTGATTAACCACGATCTCCTTTATCTCCTAAAAATTGATCTGAAAGATGGCATATTTTCGGCAGCAGCTACTAATAATATTTTTTTCTTCTTCAACAGTGACCCTGGTCATATTAATGACAAACTATGTTTGGGTGCCATTTGAGAGAGGGTTCTTCTGCGATGACGAGAGCCTCATGTACCCCTACAGATCCGACACCGTTACTGTACCGGTATTGAGACTCGTGTCGGTGTGCCTCCCAATGCTGGCTGTAAGTACAAACTAAACACAACCTGTAAAGCTTTATTACTAAAATATTAATTAATAATAACTTTTAACGTTCGTAGAATTAATGCGATGGTTTGGTTATGTAACGTAACGTAACGTCAGGTAACGTATCGTTTGTGTCCTGTTACCTGTTACTCGTCTACGGTAAAATCACACAATTTGTTGTAATATTAGTATAAGTGTTTACGCTTCAAATTCTTACACGATACACATTCAAGGCTCCTAAGGTCGTCGGATAATTTGACTTTAAAAATGCCACAGCATTCCACAAATTTTATGGATAAATCATATACAGTGCTGGTCATCCGTTTGTGGAACGCTTTACCACTGCCCATTAGACGGGCACAAACACTGCCCAGCTTTAAGAAACTACTAAAGAAACATTACTTGACTTGCTAAGTGGTTGAGGCTCTTGATACCGTGTATTTGTACCTTTTTATCTGTAAGTGCGTATATTTTTATTATATATATGCATGTTTGTATGTGTATTTGTTTGTATGTGTGTATATATACATATATAATTTTAGTTTTAAGTTTATAATTTTTTTTTTTTATTCATAGAAAACTCGCAAATTTGTATATTATTACATAAGTAAACTAATCTAAAGTGTTCAGTTAATTGTACACTGCAACTCCTCATCTCATTCATAATTTCTCTTTCCATCCAATGGTTGCCTGGAAGAAATCGCAAATCGTGATAAAGTCGCCAATTGTACTCAGGCTTTAGTTTGGTAAGAATCTACATATATGTATACAAGTTTGTATTACTTTCTTTCTTTGTTGTACAATAAAGAGTTTATCTATCTATGTAATATAAAACATCCAAGTCCAAAGCGACATCAACCACCCTTTTAGGATTTACTTGGAGCGAATTTATAAACTTGAAACATAAGGTTGAAACATAAGAAAAATATAACAGAAATAACTATAACAAACATGTTTACTCATTTAAAGTAGTACCGTGGAATGTCGTTGAGTTTAAAATATTTTTTTCTGTTTTAAATAAAATTATCATTTGATCAGTATTTGAATTTTAAAAGCAGAAACTAAAAATAAAATAAACACGTACACTCTCAAGAAGCGCGGTGACTCTATCAACAAGAATTTCACGTGTAAACAGAGTTAATAACGTAACTTAAATATTTATTTAACTAGGCGTAACTGAGTAAGAGGATATGAAACGTTATCTGTTCATATATGAACTGTACTGTTTTCATTATAAAAAATAAATAAACGGTTTTCATAATAACTTTGTTAGTTTTTATATGTCCTTCACATGTAATAACCAACAAAGTTATTATGAAAACCGTTTATTTATTTATGTGTGATTGCTTAGAGGCTTTTACTCGTATGTGAAGCGGAAAATTGTAGTTGTGTATTGTAAGTTATTATCTGTATATCGGTAGGAATAGAGTTACGCTTAAAATTTTCTTTATTTTATGCTTTGAGTATAATTTTATGTATTCGTCACAGAATTTTCTTGTCAAACTCATCACAGGGAGTTTCTTGTAGGTATATTAAGTAACCTTGTCTTATCTCTAACATGATTATTATTTTTCCCACAAAATGGATATTAAATCTTGTATTATATTATACTTTATCTTATAATGTCATGGTATTAAAACAAGTGCAAAAAACAATCTTAAATCTTTTTCAGTCTTTGTTTGTTCACTTCCCACGAAAAGATCTCCGACTATACAGGCTGTATTTTAAAATAGAACACTTACTTAAAACACCGAAAGGGCATGACTCTAGCACGCAGTTACAATAATAAAAACAGTTATTTATTTTGGATTTTTTCATTCCGTTACTAAGAAAATCCATAAAAACTAACTTCGAAATTTTTTAAACATAGTTTTTATGGATTTTTTCAAAAACTGAATGTTTAGTTACAAAATAAAAAAATGCGTACTATTTAAAATCTTTAACTTTACACGTTCTTTGGCTTTTGTGAGAAACCGAGGTAAAAATACCTGCAAATTCAAACGGTCATAACTTGTAAACGGATTGATTTTTTTTTGTTGTAACTGCATGCTAGGGTCGATATGTCTCTAGCATGCAGTTACAACAAAAAAACTTCGAAGTAAGTGTTCTATTTTTAAATACACCCTCTATAAGTTTAACATAAAATGAATGAAACTGTTGAATAATTAAATTAATCATTCACACGTCTTTACTTAGTTGTTTACAGTGACCTTTTTTACCGAAATTTCGTTAAATAAGTATTAAAAACGTGACCCGCAATAGCCAGCAGTTTTCATTTGATAAATTCGCTCGACATTTTTCTATATTATATAATAATATCATGGCTCTAGTGTGTTATATGATCTAGCTTACTTTATTTAGTAAGTTCGACAAGCAATTAATAATAATTCGCACATTGTTTGTTTATTTTTCAGTAACAGTATCTGTTTTCTGGATGAAAGGAAAGAAAATACATTTATTATTTTCTTTCTTTCCGAATGTCCTTTTCGTTACGCCTGACATGCGTTCACACGTATGCGAAATTTCATAATGATCGGCTGTCTAGTTAAGGCGTGAACATTTTATAATATTATACTTAAAACAAAAATATTTATTTCAAATACCTAAAGATTTAATTACTGTTAATTACGTCCAGTTAATAAGTGTAACCATTAATGGCGGCTATAAAGGCTGTGACTGATACACGTGAGTTCAAGAAATCGAATAAACTGCTTATCACCGTAGCACCTAATGTGTAATGGCGATTATGATTCTACCCTTTTATAAACATTAACAGTAGTTTTGATAAAAGGTTAAGGTCACTTCTGTATAAATTTTATTGAGTTATCATCGATACAAATAAATAAAATTGAAGTATCTGTTTGTAATGTCAAAATAATAGGTTTTTTTTAAGCTCACATAGTTATTTGCACGATACCTATGCCTAAAAATCAGTTTTTAAATTTTTTGTCTGTCAGTCTGTTTCGGCTAATCTCCGGAACCGGTGAACCGATTTCCACGAGACTTTCACTGGCAGATAACTGGTGTTATAAGGAGTGAGTTAGGTTACTTTTATTTTGGAAAAATAATTAGGGTTCCACGCAAATTATATAAATATGTACACGCGAGCGAAGCCGTGCGGGAACTGCTAGTCTAATATATAACAATCAATTTATGTTTGTTGGTATTTTATGCGCTGAGGCCGTACCGTACACCCCAATATCATGAAATTTAGCAGACACATTGCAAGGGGACCTACTGAGAAGGAGTTAGGGTAACTTTCATGTAGAAAATACTGTTCCCGAATATTGGAAAAAATTCTTTTACGTGAGCGAAGCTGCGGCTCTAAGCTAGTCTATATATATAAAAATGAATCCCTATTTCCCTTGGTCACGGCATCACACGTGAATGGCTGGACCGATTTCGCTAATTCTGTTTTTTTTTTTTGTGTTTGTTATTGTCAGGAGAAGGTTTTTATGAAAGAAAAAATTAAGAAAGTTGCGCGGAAAATTAGAAAATTTAAGAAAACTTAACGATTATATTAACTTTTCTAATGTAAACTTAGCGCTTTTGACATAACTGTCAGTCGTTTGACAGTTTTCGCGATTGTTCAATAGATATTCATAGTTAAGACAGGACAACGTCTGTCGGGTCAGCTAGTCCCACTAATATTATAAATGTGAAAGTTTGGATGGATGGATGTATGAATGGATGGATGGATGTTACCACCCGCGTAAGTCCCAATCCCGTGGGAATATCGGGTTAAAAAGTAGCCTATGCGTTAATAAAGTTCTCCAGCTATCAAGATACCAAGTTTCATCGCAATCGGTTCAGTGGTTTTTGCGCGTGAAAGAGTAACAAACATCCATTCATCCATCCATCCAAACTTTCACATTTTTATAATATTAGTGGGATTATATTATTGGTCGATGTGAAAAACTTAATTTTTTTTTTTCATTATAATCAATTCAAAATTGATAACATTTTAAAAAGAATCACATGACTACGAACGCTCCAGGACTAGAGGCCATGTTTATGACGTTAAAATGTTAATAGGAATTTCACGATAGTACAGAGTCAAGGTCTTCTACACTGTCAAAACACTGTACCTATCAGCTTACCACAAGGCTTCGATAAGTAGAAATTAACATTATCAATGACCTGAATTGAATTGTCAGCCTGTTTTCGGAACTGGATTCAAACATTTTTTAAATTAGATATAACTTTTAATTATAACGAAAAAAAAAATCTAATAATGGTTTTCCTATAAAACTTAAATGATCTTTTCTTCTTCTATTTAGTAACTTTATTTTTAATAGTATATAACTATTTGTTTTTTTTAATTGGATTTCTTGAGGGTTCTTTAAATGCACGTGTGAAAAGATTTTCAAAGGAAAGGTAAATGTCAATTTACCCGCATTGGAGCCAATTTGCAACCTCTATCCTACATAAAACTATGGTTAAAAAGCAATACTAGCGGCTTCACTAACGTTAATGTAGATTTTGTAAGGTCTGACGACCATCTAAAATTCATTTTCTATTCATCAGGAACATTACTCTTTTTTGGATGAAAGGTATACCTATGTCCTTTTGGACTCCGACATCTCCGACGTCTCTGGACATGACAATGTGTATGGAATGTTGAGTAGTTAAGGAGTGAAAGTGCATTTAGTAAAAAGAGATATTATTTTGATGTTAATGTTATCGTTTTAACCACGCCTAATTAGTCCTTATACCTAATATATATATCTTGTTATTCTGTCTGTCTTTTTAACCGACTTCAAAAAAGGAGGTTCTCAATTCGACTGTGTTTTTTTTTATGTTTGTTACTTCAGAACTTTCGACTGGGTGAACCGATTTTGATGATTCTTTTTTTATTTGAAAGCTGGTGCTTTCCGTGTGGTCCCATTTCAATTTGGTCTAGTTCTGACAATGGCATCCATGAGAAAACCATATATAAGTCTTTTATGGAATCGTTTTTTTTGTTGAAGTCGGTTTTTTTTTAAGAATTTTATTCAGTACCAACAAAAGCATATTTTTTTGTGTTAATGTGAATACTGATTATACACTAGAATGTTATGTATGTCATTGAAAATAATATCTAATACTTATACTGCTTATAATCTAATACTCTACTAACGTGTACTGAATAGGTCTGCCTGTCATATCTAGTTTCATTATAAATACTTCAGACAAGTGTTACTAATTTATCAAGCTATCTAGTACGTTCCGCAAAGAAGTATGGTTCGTTGTACTCGGTACTTAATACTAGGGAGAGTACTAAGTAACTACTGAGTACGTCGTACCATAGTGCATTCCAAACAGAGCAGGAAGGCGGCATTGTGGTCTAATAACACACAGTTGAATGCTATTAATGTCAATAAGAGGATCATGCTTTAAGAACGGCGGCATATTAGGTACTTCGTAATCGAATTTTGATTCTTTTGTTATGTCCACTTAAGTATTGATTTCTTTTTATTTATTTGAAGAGTCCATGATAAAACTGGATAAGAACGAACTTAAACTCCTTGTCAACCTTGAGGTGATGCAGAGATAAGTAGGCGTATTAAATTAAATAGTTTAAGGTTATACTAAGTTATCGCTATCCCACGAAAACCTATATGCTATTTCAGACTATAATCTATATCTATACCAAATTTCATACAAATCCGTTCTGCCGTTCTGGCGTGATTGAGTTACAAACATCCACCCATCCAAACTTTGCCATTTATAATGTAATAACTTAGACTAGAGCAATAAGATAAGAAAGAATGATTATTGCACGAGTGTAGCTGATATCGGAATCCAAAAACAATTAATATATAACTTCTATATGCCAAAATATCACGTACCCTGTTTTCTTTTTGTTGTTGACAACAAAAAAAATTCATCCATTATCTCAGAATCTTCAATATTTAAGTCGGTTAACGTTAAAGGAACGTTTTTACTGGATCTAAGTTTTAAAACAAGCACAGGCCCATACAAACGCAAGTGGTTTCCATCGCGCGATGAGACCTTGCTCGTTATCACAACACAACCATTATGTTGAACCGCGCTGTTTTGTGGTGGTCATTATTCTTTGTAGTAGTGAAAAACGATAGTGTTTTTTACTACTAGAAAGAATAATACATCAACAGAAAAATCGGAATTGCAGAGAGTCAATTTATCAATACGACCCATTGTCATCCGCAGACATCTCAACTTAATCAGCAAAACAATTTTCTACTCATAGATCATTTCATTAACACAATGTTCAATTATTTTACTTCCATTGTTTGAACACGCGATAGATACTGGCTAGCAATGTGACCCAATCAACTTTGAAGTGAAGTTTTCATTCAGTGAGTCTAGTCTAGTCATTATTTTGTAATGTGTGACGTGTAATAAAAAAACTAACGGCCACTTTATTTGCAAACAACTTCCATTATATCCATTATAAACTAAAACTACAGAACTTCGATGTTTTGTGTTTTTTTAATTTCAGTCGCGTCGCGTACAACTCTTGAGTAAAAGTGATGTTCCGTGGAGAGGACTTGCGTACGATGAAACTCAACCCAGTGAAAATATTAAAAATATTAAAAAAATGGGGATGGATGAATGATGATGATGAAGGACGGAGGTGCGTTTGTTAACAGGGAAGAATCTTAACTAACTGCCATGCACCGTGAATTGTAGCGACAGATATTTACAAGATTAACTAATTCATAATTACTCGTCGGTATCAATCTATAACTATCGTTTAATAGATAATAAATAAAAATGTTAGCCAGAGAGACGCTTTTACATAAGATATATAATTATAAATAGTTGATAAGAAGTATAAATAAATTTTAAAATTCATAAATGGGCCTCTGGTGAAACCAGTCCTCGTAAAAATAGCATAATATATTTCACCTACAGAAACTTGTCGCCTGCGTCGCCTCGCACAACCAATCTGTGGAACATTATTGTCGCCTGCCTTATTTCCGAACCGATACGACCTTCAAACCTTCAAGAAAAGAGCGTACTACCTCAAAAGCCGGCAACGAACTCATGACTCTTGAGTTGCAGGTGACCCGTCTGCTCATTCACCCCCTATATCATAAAACAATATGTATGTTATGTTTAAACCCTTTTTGTTCTATTTTCAATTAAGTATTATGTTATTGCTTACAGTTTCTAATCTGCGAGTGGCACATCCTACGCAAAGAAACATCAGTTCAGCGTTGTTGCGGCGTGCCCATCCCAACGTGGGTCCGCGGTTTTTACTGCGTCCTTGTATCTTTCAGCATAGGCTGTTGTTTCACCGAAATAGCCATCAACACTTCCAAAGCTGTCATTGGAAGACCTAGGCCGCATTTCATGTCGGTGAGTTAAATTTGCATGTTATTCAGGTATTCTAATAAGAAAAATAAATTACTAGTAGTCGCCCAAGAAGTTGGAATCTGACCTTGATTCATTAATTTTTTTGAGAAAAAAATATAGCGCCGTTGGAGGTAGGGACGAAAATTAGTTTCGATACTTCACAATTATTCTACCATATGTCATGCCCATGGGCGGCGGTAGACATTTACCATCAGGTGACCAGTCTGCTCGTTTGCCCCTACACCAAAAAAAAATCCAGTACATTATGAACCCTATAGGGTACGGTAACTTAGAAGAGAGGAGGAAGCTATATCTCATTATTATTTTTATTTTATTGTATGTACTTTAAATAGGTCTTCGAGAAGTTAATGCAAACCACCCAGTTGAAGCCTAAAACAACTTTTTTTCATCAGATCTGTCAACCATCGATAAACTGCAGTCTATCGGAATGGAAGGGAAAGTATGTCCTACCCACCGACTACACATGCACTGGCTCAGAGCTAGGCAAGATAAGCGACGTGCGCAAGAGTTTCGTAAGCGGACATTCAGCGTTCTCCGCATTCGCCATGTTTTATTTAGCTGTGAGTATCTTTTTACCAATTTTATTATTTTATATCTATGCATTATTATTGCATTGCTGTACGTCATTCGCTCGCATGGATTTCGATATGGTGAAAAAATAAATACTAATATGTATGTCCCCACCAAATTAGTTATTGGTGATTGACTTCATGGAAAAAAAATCTTCTTTTTACGCAAAAATATCTTATCTTACTAGCGGCTTAAAAAGGCGAAATATAGTGAGGATGGATGGATATTTGTTAGTCTTTCACGCATAAACGGCTGAACGGATCTGAATGAAATGTAGCACAGATATAGATTATAGTCTGGATTACATAAGCTACTTTTACATTTTATCCCGGAAAAATGTACGGTTCCTATGCACAACAGCTAGTTTATAATAAAATTTTTGCTAAATCTCGTAAGTCGTAAAAAAATAATGAACGGCGCATTGATAAAATATAATGGGGTACTGTTTTGATTACAAAATAATTAGCGAATGTATTTTAGTTATTTTTCTTTACTAGTAATATGGATAATATAATAATATTTAAAAGATTGTCAAAATTAGAATTAATTACAACGTATTTTTGTAGCATAAGCATTCAAAATACATGCCTTAATATTTTTTGGAAAGAAGTTACAATTCAGACGCTCGGCGGATAGGGGTTAAACGGAAAAAAGTGTTAGCGCAACGAAAAATGCTGACCGCAAGTTTCTTTTTCTAGGAAGCCTCGAGTTATCTTGCCGAAATGAATATTGTATTTACAACTATGTATATAGTGGCATATCAGGAGATAGCTCCTTACTCTTGTATTGTCATCATCACATTACTAGCTACTGAAAGTGAATTTTAATAAAAGACTAAAAAATTGTTATTCGTGACATATTATGTCAACCTTCGTTAGGAGTGGTTTCATGTAGAAAATGTAAGTAACCACTTGTCGTTAGTAAGGCCGCTCAAGTCGATCGAGCACCGAACTAATGTACGACTCAGCCGGCGCGCGGCAGCTGACTGAATTTTTGACACGATTATTCGATCCCGCCGGGTACTTGTAGCTTTATGCCTAAAGTGCAGAGTGGAACAGACCTGCCACTACTACTATATTCATAGTTCCTCACGGAACTAATTCGTGTCGAGGTTATTGCACGACACGAAATTGTATCGGTTTTTGACACCGGTCCCTGTTTCACCTTTTTTTATGGTATAGGGGGCAAACTAGTAGATGGGTCACCTGATGGTCAGTGACTACCGCCGCCCATGAGCACCTGCAACTCAAGAGTCACAAGTGCGTTGCCGGCCTTTAAGGTAGGAGTAGGGAAAGTGGGGAAGAGGGAGAGTGCAGGGAGGGGAGAAAACGGCAGAGGGAACAGTTAGGACCTCCGGTAACCTCACTCTCTCGGCAAAACACAATGTAAGCATTGCTTAACTACCGGTTTTCTGTGAGGCCGTGGTATCACTCCGGTCGTGCCGGCTCATACGTACCGAAGCATGGCTCTCCCACAGTAAAATTTATAGTAATTATTCCGTAGTATCATCCATGCATAGACATTCTAATGAAGCTTTAACTCTTTCCTTCTTTACAGATGTATCTAGAGACACGCGTGAGGTTCACAAGCAGTCGTTCCCTCCGCCACACGCTGTCATTCGTGGCTTTGATGCTGAGCTGGTTCTGCGCCCTGTCGAGGGTGTCTGATTACAAACACCACTGGAGCGATGTCCTCGCTGGATACACTCTCGGCATCTCATTCGCCGTTGTCATTGTTAGTCAGCCACATTTAAAATAGTCTACTTAGTAGATACGGGAGGTACTTCAAAAGCCTTAATGAGTAATATTTTGCTGCCAGAAGAAATACTTCGACACGTTTTTCGCCTCTACACCTTGTTCTTGTCCTCGGTAACAATTCGAAAGAATTGTAGGAACAATTTATTATTGTGTTATGATTAAGTTAGACAACAACCTTAATACAAATGAAACATTCTGTAATGAAAGAAGTTTTTGAATAAATATAAAACATATCTTAACTTATTAAAAAATTATAATTTTTAATAAATTTTAATTTTTTTTATAAGAATCAAAAATTTTTATCGTAACAAAATCGATTATTACCAAGTCAAATAAGCAAAATTTGTAAATTCTTTCTTTAAAAATAAGTGCAATGAAAAACAGTATTATAAACATATTACTAACGCCTTTTTTTCTTTTCAGTGGGTATTTGCCACAGAAATCGTTCAGAAAGAGACAAAAAGCATCCAGTCTGAACCTGCAGCGGTCAGTCCACGAGTGACAGACGTAAACGGAGTGCACTAGACATACAAATTACTTCATCTATTATATGTATTCTAAATATTAACCTTATTCCATAAAAATAGAGCTTAAAATCGAATCCAAAACATATAATCTAGTTCAGCGGGGAGCGGCGTACGGTTTTTAGCTTTATTGTAATGGAACAAGGTTAATATTTATTCACATTTTAAAAGTGCAGGAGCATTTTGCTGCTCAATCGGAGCCGACCCTTAGCAGTAGTCACCATAAGTCTCTCCGTGACATACAGAGCATTAGATTTGTTGGTTAAACGTCAGGGTATAAACAAAGTCTAATATTATAATTACACACTAACACCAGTGAGGAATCAATAAAATTTAGTCAGGAAATTTGGAGGGATCCTAGTTGCAGCTGGCGTCTATAGCAACCAACCAATCGCTTACCATCTAGAGGGCCGTATGCTTTTGTGCTGTTATTACAATAGAATCTCAGCTCATCTTGCGTAAATTTCTGTTTACGTGACATCGATGCTCAATATGAACAGTTTTTTTTATTATTTCTTGATGCATTATGAGATAAATGTAAGTAAATAATAAAAATAGAGTATATTATTATGTATGTATGCATGTATGCTCATACAAAATTATATATCAGGCAGACTGTACGCGTAATTTTTGCGTCTTACTACTACTAAGGCCTAAAGCGTAGGTTTGTTCAGATGACGGGCGTTGAACGCACGTTTTGCTAATGCACGTTAACGCGTGTCAATAAGGACACGCATTTTACGCCCATTTTCAACGGATACAGTATTGGAACTGAACTACGACAACGCGCGTTCATCGCCCGATAAATGCTAGCCTTGTGAAAACTCTACAAAAACTCAAAGCACGTTCGACGCGCGGCCCACGCCCGTCATTTGAGTGCAACCTTAGTCTCTCACTAAAACAACCGTGTAAAGTGTTTAAACATAACATAATCGAGTCTTGATCCGGAGATGCCATAGAACTGAGATATACTAATTTAGAGTAATGTTTTTTATGGATATAATTTCAAATAGGCAGCTTATTTACTAAGCTGTTACTTATTCTATTAGCCATCCACACATCCACTGAGTTTATAACTCAGCCGGTTCATTGGATTATAAGTATGATGTAGTACAGTATAAAAATTGTGCTAATTAGCCCACCTCAGTTCACTTTGCTTCACTCTTACTTCGCCAACCGACGAGCTAACACGCTTGTCGTTTTACCAAAAGTGGGATAATACAAGCCGTCATATTTCTACTTGTTTTTTATTTACGACTATTGCATTACAATTTACTGTCGTTAATTACAATCCTGTACCTCTTTTTACTTACTTAAACTTAATTGATTCGGGCTATATTGTTCTTGTTGGACAAACTCAGTGGATATGTAGGTGAGATTACTACGATTTAAAACACCTTATACCGATTACATTTATTCATTGATGTGTTTAGATCTAATTGACTCGTGAATAAAAATTATCTTTATCTAACCATATATATAGATCTAGTAAAATTGAACTTATAATTTTGATAAGCGATTCTAGCCAATTAAAAAAAGTGAAAAAGGAAATATTTTTTACCGTTTTTATTGTTATTTAGGTTAAGAAGGCTGTACTACGTTGTATCAACGTTTAATTTGTAATAAAAATATACAAATGTAAAATGAAAATATAACAGTTATACATAAGGCATATTACCTGTATATGATACAAATAAAATTATAACAGACATATATTGTACTTTCACTTGATTACGTATTAAGAGAACATTATTATCACAAACTACGTATACAGGAGAAAATGCAAAGGAATATCAACATCATCATCATCAAAAAAGGCAGACAACATGACACTTTATCATCATCATCATCAATCATTATTTGAAATTAATAATTCATGTGAACTGAGGTACTAAGACCACATAGTAAGACCATAATACTAGAGGGCCCGCTGGTCTAGTGGTTAGTGATCCTGACATGTCGTGGGTTCGATTCCCACCCAGGACAAACAATTGTGTGTTGAGCATATGAGCATTTGTTCTGTGTCTAGGTGTAATTTATCTATAAGTAGCCGTCCATGTTTCACCTGCGTTTATGTATACTGTTCTGCTCCTATTGGTCGTAGCGTGATGTTATATAGCCTATAGCCATCCTCGATAAATGGGCTATCAACACTAAAATATTTTTTTCAATTCGAATCAGTAGTTCCTGAGATTAGCGCGTTCAACCAAACAAATGAAAAAACTCTTTAGCTTTATAATATAAGCATAGATATGTATTTATTAATATATAAGTAAGTTTATCAGCAGTCTGGTTACCATAGTACAGGCTCTGCCTAGTTTCGGACCAGACGGCCGTGTGTGAGATGTGACGGAGTGTGTCAAATTATTATTATTATTATACTAAAATAAAATATAGTATGCCATCTCCAACTGTGAAATGTTCAATCTTCAAAGGCAAACACCCTGTAGCCAGGTTACCTCTGGCCTTGAAATTCGATCCATAAATCGGACTTCCTAGATATATAGATATATTTAATCAGATTAATCGAATATCGAGCCCTTGTACGAGTTTATTGTGTGCATGTTTATATAAACTAGTGTTTATCCACTGGTTGAGTCGCACATAGCTGAGAGCTGAGCACTATTTAAGAGCTTAACTTATACGGAAAACAAAGTAAAAAGTAAAAAGTTTGATCGTTTGATATGATCCTTGAAAATTACAGGTTACCCAAAATCATATTTAAGAAGTGCGCCTGAAGAAAATTTGGTAGCAATTTGATAAATCGATTTTAATGGCAAAACGGCAAAGTCTTGCTATAATGTATTTAGAAGGATCTAATATTTTTATTGCCGCCATGCGAACAATTGCTCCGGGTTTTGATATAGCATGGAGTAGTGTTTTTTTAATCCAAGTGGACAGAGTTAGAAATGTCTCTAAAAACCGCAAATGAAATGTAAATATCTCGCTTTCCTTGGCCTGGTTGTGTAATTTTTTCTCGAGGCTTTGTTCCTCGCAGTCCTGAAGAACTACCTTTGCAGTCTGTTACCAGTCACGGTTACGAGTTAGCTAAACGGTAATTTATGACAGACTGAATCCACAAACTTTCAGTAAATTTGTAGACGGCCAAACGGCCTCTGGGGCTTAATCCCGGTAAGGTTTTTGCGTTCGATAGCATAGTGTTTAAGGAACGTATTCCAAATTACATAGAATATTTCTAACTGATGTACAGTTTGACAACAAGGGTGGCGCCTCAGGTCATTTATTTGATCTGTGGGTGGCGCAGTGGTCACCTCACCAATTACTAAAACGTCGAGCGTTGTGGGTTGAATTCCCACATAGAACGCTTATTTCGAAAGTCGGAAGAGACACACAGACTTTGCCTTTGAAAGACTGAATTATTTCGGAAAGACTTCTATTTATAAAAGAAATAGAAGAAGAAAAAAAATTCTGGAGATTTTCTTCCTTGAAAACCCGAACAGCCAAAAAGGGTCGTTTATTTAAGAAGTATGAAATTAGCCCTTTCCTTATGAATAGACCTGATCTCTTAGATGTCGTGTAGTTTTCGCAGTTTGACTACAAAATAGCCGCCATCGTCAAAGAGAAAGAAAGAAAAGAAAGAAACATTTACTTAGAACACGCACAGACATACAAATAAACAAAAAACTGTTACTAACATTAATCAAAAATACGTACTAAATTAGAACAGAGAGAGAGAGAGAAAACAAAAGAAAGGAAACAGGTCACATTCTGTGCGAGTTTAAAAAAGTCTTTTTCTATTCTCAATTTTAACCCAATCCGTCGAACAGTTTTAGAATGCGTAAGTAACAACCATACGAACATACTTAAAAACTATAAAAATTCTTTTTATAAACTAGGGCTAAAACGCACTTTTTTAAATGTGAAATTATCTTATATTATATTACTTCTGTGATGTATTTAGCACTCGCATCGTGTCTCGAAATATTAAAGTTGTCACGAACAGGAATGAAAGTGAATTATTGATTAGACAATTTAAATTAAATATTTTGGATGTTGGGCTTGTTCAAAGTATTTTGGCGAATCCAAGGTCGGAAATTGCAATGCGGTTGTGTACTTTGGTTGAAGTCTGCCACAGCAATCATCAATAATTCCCTTTTATCTAGAAAATATTAAGATAATGTTGTGTTGTGTATGATAGGGTACGATGGGGTTGGCGTATCCTTGTGGATAAAAACCCCTTATTAAAAAAATAAAGATTAAAAAAAAAATATATTAAAGTTCTAACTCGTTGATGTCTTTTGTATAGATGTTAAATGTAGGCATATCTAAACTCTGTTATTTTCTACTTTTAAATGGAATTACTCCTGTGTCGCGGGGGACTTTACAAACATACAAATAACGGACACAAAGTACACCCAGACTCGGGTGGGAATCGAACCCACGACCTATGGCATAGCAGTCAGGGTGACTAACCACTAGGCCAACAGGCCTGTCAATTAATTAATCACAACAAGAAGAAATGAAAGCTCTTTGGGACTACAGGGAAGAAAACATCTGTAAAGAATCACCCCAAAAGTATGATGGTGTCAAATAAAGCCGCTCGTACCTTACTGGGAGGGTCAAGTAGGTCAGGGTGCTTGAGTCTGACTATTCAATCTTGTTAGGGAGAGGACCCCGAGGTCTAATTGGACGGGGCCGCCATAAATCTACTGAGTTTTAGTGCGCAAAACTCTTCCCGTACGTATTGTACAGTTTTAGTCGGTTCAAGTCCAACGTCCTGTGGGAATCTCCGGATACCATATGATATACGAAAAAGTAAAAAAAAAAATGTAAGTGGTTCCCCTCGTCAGCTGAAACCACGACGAGTGAGATGCTCACATGGCACAATTATTTATGTTATTCACAGTGCCGGCATTAAAAAAAAATAGGGGTCATGGGACTGCCGACAGAAGTGAAAACTTAAACGAAATGACGAACTTAAAACGTCACATTAGCAGGTTGGTGACATTCATTAATAAACATTCAAAACTCAATATTTAGATTAGCGCCGTCTAGTGGATCTATATATGTATTATTAGTGTGACGGTCACGAGTGCTTTTTCCCCATAGCAAAAGTGCACAAACGTGCCTAAAGAAGTTTTCACTTCAAAAATACTATCGAAATCGAAGCGCGTCGAAGTTTTTTTTGAAATTGGAAAGTGTATTGGTGCAATAAAAATTTAAATAAAATGCCAAAAAATATAACATTCTAATAAAGCGCCAAGTTTGAAAGATATTTCTCCAAAACCGGTATCAGCGTTAACCGCAAATAGAATACCAACAAATGCACACAAATATTTTTTTCACAATTGTTGCGATTAATAAAACGGTATAAATACGGAAATACGTGATCAATACCGGACATGGTTCGAATACCGAGAACGCAGTACCGGTTGCAGAAACTAAATTTGTGTTTAACTTTATTTTTTATTTATATTTTTTTTATTCACACTAGCATCCCCGGTCCGGCTTCGTCTGAGTTAAAATATAGTAATTATTCACCGACTTCGAAGAGAAGGAGGTTCACAATTCGACTGTTGTTTTTAAGGTATTTTTGCCTTTGTCAACCAATTTCAATCATACTTTTTTACTGTCTAAAAACCTTATAGTAATTTAAGGACCCGGGCATCGAACACAAGAAAAAGCGCAAATATACCAACGACGAAATCTTAGAAATAAATTACTGTACTTGTGTTGTTTAAAATGCAATAATTACTCTTTACATATTAATGAGTAGCGTTAGCAAGACCGGGTCCATTCTGTTGTTTTAACATCAAGTTCTCATGAAGTGATTTTTTCTTATGAGAATAATAGTTTTTTTAAAACCCAACTGAGAATCTATGTATGTATATTTATACATACCTGGCTAGGATTTCGGTTCGGTAACCACTTTGCCACGAGCCCCTCTAAACATACATACATATATAAATATCAACTGAGTATCTATGTATGTATGTATATTTATATATATTTATACATACATAGATACTCAGTTGATATTTATATATGTATGTATGTTTAGAGGGGCTAGTGGCAAAGTGGTTACCGAACCGAAATCCTAGCCAGGTCAGTCTAGAATGGGTGACCATTCTTAACATTTTGAGACCCTTCCGTGCCTCGGAGATCACGTTAAACCGTCGGACCCGGATGCCATACGAACATCTGTGGCATTCGTTACGGGTAGTTGGAGCTCTAAAAAGTCCGACAAGCTGGTCTAACTACAGAACTTCGATATCGCCTAATACTTGGGTTGTGGAGGTCTGATGGCAGTCGCTTCACGTAAAATGTCAAAATTCGGTCGTATTGTAGTTAGACCCCTACTTAGTGGGGAAAAGGTGCGGAGGGAGGATCATGATATCGCCACCCGGCAAAAAAAGTGTCATTTCGAATGTTAGGTACGTTTAACATTTTAATAGCATTGAATAGCAAATGTTGCATTTGGTCAGCTGTAAAAACATCGTTATTAGATCGTTTTGTTCTATTTACCGGCATAAAAGTCGTGTTTTCTCGAAATAGCTGTTTTTTTATTATGACACTTTTTCTGCCGGGTGGCGATATGTATGTATGTTTATTTATTAAGTATATTACAAATACGATGGGTATATATCAAAAGTTGACTTTTTTTACTGAAAATAATTATAATGTATAAAGTACTTTAAACTAAATGCCTTTTTCTCTTTACTTCTATCTTACACAAAAACTACATGTTATTCATTTATCTATTATCGAGTTTGTCCATCCAAAGGTTGCCTGTAAGAGCTCGCTCTTAGCGATAAGGCCGCCTATTGTACATGTCCACTTAGTGTATTATGTTAAGCAATATGTCGTTGGTGTACAATAAAGATTATTCTATTCTATTCTATTCTATTTTTAAACTAAAAAAGTTAAGTACTTAAATATTATAAAAGCACACTTGGATAAATCTACGAACATTATCATTACCATATATTTTTCAACACTAAATCAGATTATAGTAATACTTTCTTTTACCCGACTGTCCAAAAAAGGAGTGAAATGTTTTCACGGTTTATTCCACCATAACTTCTAAGTGCCTGAACAGAATTGGATATATAAATTTCAACATCATCCCAAGTGACACTGGCTATATATTTTTTTTAATTCATGGCGGCTGGATGGCACGTAATTCGTTTTTTGGCAGGGCCATTTTTTTAGTGAAAAGTTCTTTAGCGTTGTGCACTTATTGGGATGGGTAAAAAATGCTAAACTCACGTCAGGACACGTGACCTGATCGAAAATTCGTAAAACGGAGCCGAGTTTCTTATATTTAAAAAAATATAACATTCGAAATTCAAACATTTATGAGCGGCCAGGAGCGCAGAACTTCCAGTGTACCCTATGTATATACATTTTGATATGTTTTTAACTACTTTTTATTTTTAACCTAATTATATATATAAAGATGTGTGTGTGTGTATGTATATGCAAATACATTGTGAAGTTATGTTTTCACTTCTGACGTGCAGTCCTATGACTGACTGTTTTTTTTTATTAGTAACTTTTAAACTGCTTGATTGTTGGGACATAGGTGACCCTGTCACTGTATCAGTCAGATTGTGACCACGGCTGGTGTTACCTAGCCTAAACGTCCGGCTAACCTTCAACCCTGCTAAACAATCTGTAATCGTATCAAATAGAGTACACTTACTAGCTATAAGATGTAAGAAACCCGTGGTTCGATTGAATTCATTGTATGTCCAAGTTTAACTTTGGTTGAAACTTGCCTTGTCATGCTTAATGTGGGTCGCTGTTGTTGTTCGCGGTGCACAACAATAGGAGTGTGAATCGGATTTGTGCTCATCTCCACAGTCAATAAGATGGTGAAGTAATGAAGGTGATCAAAGTACTTCTACCCATTATTTATTTTCCCGCACGACCCTAATTATATAAATAATCTAATGTTATTTGTGGTGATTGTCTGATTCCCTTACAATTTATAAAAAAAATTCCAGACTTAAAAAAGGAGATGGTTCTCAATTCGATTGAATATTGCTTTTTTTGTGTGTATGTTACGCGATATCTTCGCCATTTGTAAACCGATTTCAATTATGCTCTTAATTGAATGGTTTGTACTCCAGGTTGGTCTCATTCAAATTTTAAGTTAATATTCCACCTCTAAGGGTCGAAAATTAGGGGATGAAGAATACAGCTTACTACATTTTTTTTTAAGTTAATTATAGAAATATCTACTGATCATTCAATAAACTGATATCTATCAGAAAGTTGAACATAAGGGCAGTCTCATCTTCACCCTAGTGCTATTTACATACAATTAAACACAATAAGAAAGGAATCCCTAGGCCTTACGGGGCATTATTTAACCATCCACTATACTCTGACCAATGTATTACAATTACCACATCATTATATCATACGAAATCCAACCTTACCTTGCTATACATAAGGTCTAAATACGACAGTATTTAAAACAAGACTCGTATGTACGTGGCCAAGCAAAATTAGACCTTTAGGTGTTAAAAGTATGGTATATGTTAGAAAAAAATGTTGTTAAGAAGAGGCTCGTATAAGATTGGTAAGGTTTACTTTCGCCAGCGGGCGATGTCGGCCGGAATGCCCGATGTGCCGACTAGCCGCGGTGCCGCGTCTACTATCTGAACAAAGACTATGCACGACTGTAGAACTGTAATTAGGTTCAATATGTGGTAGGTAGGTACCTATCTACCTACCACATATTCAACCTACATATATTCCAATTCATAAAAACCTATAAATATTTTTTTATTTATTTGCAAATAGGTGCTTCGGTTGTCAAATAGATTTTTGTAATTTTTTTTTGTAGGATGCTTGGTAAAATATTTAATGCTAAGATATTGCACACACACTAAATGAGTAAGATATCTTATATAGAAAAACTATTTGTAGTTATTTAAAAATCGTTCGAGTCGTTAAAATTTAAGTAATTTAATAAAGGAAATGCAAACATGAACTAATATAAATTTTGCTAAATGTATTTGAACTTCCTTAATACTCTTGCCTACTTACAGCACAGATAAGATAATAGTTACTTCTTACAGTACCTTAAAAGAAGTCTACACTTTCAAGTTCTTCTTACAACACTTACAGCATGAGTGTTTCATTGCTATGCTTTGACATCGGCAACAGTACTGTCAAACTAACTTCGGCATTTCCAATATTTAAGTGGAAAACACATAATTTGAAGGTAAATGGTCGGATATTAACCTACGGATAGAGGTGGTGTTCATTGTTTAAAAAAATATTATTATTATCATGTAAAACATCAGTAAATACTAATAAAAAATTTATGATCGAAAGAAAGTAAAAAATAATAAACGTATCCATAATATTGAATGATGTTAAGTAAAGTTTTAATTACGACGAGGCCTAACAGATGCTCTGCCCACTTATCCACTAACGCAGGTATAAACGAGGAGGCTCTTTGCATAGTCGACGGCGTACCAACAGTAAACAATTGCGGACAGTCCTCGGCCGAGCCCCGCGAGCGGCGCGCGTATCCGTCTCTATCAATGACCTACCTGACAGGTGTTTGTGATACAAATTTAAATATCGAAAGAAAAAAAAGAAACAAGATTCGTTCGTCTCTTTTTTATTATATTTTTTCTCACAAAGTTGTTGTACCGTTGTGTTGCCGTTAACCGTGTGTATTGTGTTGTGGGATCCAATGGACTGTTCTCATGGAAAATGGTTTAAATG
This sequence comes from Euplagia quadripunctaria, assembly GCA_963859945.1. Classification (NCBI taxonomy): domain Eukaryota; kingdom Metazoa; phylum Arthropoda; class Insecta; order Lepidoptera; family Erebidae; genus Euplagia; species Euplagia quadripunctaria. The sequence continues at coordinate 17,357,499 of OY982575.1, read as the reverse complement.
TATTCCATTTTTGAATCGGAATGTCAATTTTTTGACGTTTAAGTGACGTTGCTCTCCAAATGAAATAGGTTTTGATGTCTGGTCTGTATTTGTTTAACTTTTTTTAGTTGAAAAGTTAATATTATCATTTATAATACTATTCTGTAATAAATATTAATGTGTGGCGTTTATAAGCCGAGGTAGTCTGGCGTCCTTACAAGGTTGAATTAAGCATCAGTCAGTCTCGATTGCAACTTGTTGCACAAATTATACCAACATAATATTTACTTGTATTAATCGTTAATGTGGCAAATAAGCAAACGGTTCAGATGGAAAGGGATTACCATCCTATTTAGAAGTTATTATTTACACAAACCTATAATCCCCATGAAGTTATATTTAGGAATTAGTGTTCCTTTTTATATAGGATAGAGGGACTTCCCCATTCAGGTTTATCTGTGTGGTAAAAACCCGTTATCTTTTTTTGTTCTATTTTTAATATTATTCTTTGGGTAAGTTTTCATATGACCATAAATATTGCCTATATTTTTAAAAGTAGAAATGAATACCATTGACTATATTCACAAGTATTTTTAAATAAGGATTTGATCTTGTGACCCCTATAAATACGGCTGGTGTACAAATTAACCACTAATTTTTAACGATGAGCTAATACGAGCCAAGGCACATTTTTTATGACTTTATTTTATGGGTACTGACCGACCTTGACTTTTATCGTACCTATTTAAATATATTAAATAAATGTAGCCACTAAACTTATCGAAACCCGTATAAAGTTTTTGTCGTCAACAGTACGTTCGTTCATACAGAAATGTACATAGATATGTATGTCATTAAAACAGTTAACACTGAAACGCTAAAGTTACTAAATTGTTTTGCAATAAAATTTGCGAATTGTACTAACTGTACTCGATTACAAATAACTTTCGGCTTTTTTATAAGTACAGTCAGCAACAAACACAATTTAAAATTTACCGTGTGTCGCACACGGGAAATTTTGGTGCGTGTAAATCCTTCAAAAGATGGATGGATGTATTTCAGTGTACGGAAAGGCCTTGACCCATGTCCAAACGAACATGTTGAACTGTTATATGTATAGGTATAATCAATTGACTGTTCTTATTTTATTTAGGAGGTTTTACACACCTATATAAGTTATTTACAGCCTTAAGACATTTTTGTAGGTCTATATTTTGCAAAATTACTTCTTATTTTGGTGTTAAGCCTCTGAACATATATTAGAAACTAGGAGTTCCCACGCGGCTTCGCTCGCGTATATATATTTATATATTTTGCCCGGCCCCCTAATTCTTTTTCCAAAATACTTATAATACCAGCTATCTGTCAGTGAAAGTCCCGTAAATCGCTCCAACCGTTCCGGAGATTAGCAAGAACAAACAAACAGACAGACAAAAAAATTTAAACCTGATTTTTAGGCTTAGGTATCGTGCAAATAACTGTATGAGCTTAAAAAACTATTATTTTCACATTACAAACAGACACTTAAATTTTATTTATTTATATTGATTCATAATGCTTATAACTTTTGACCACAGTTGAAAAAAGCAGTTGAGTAATCACCTCACAAATCACCACCACAAAATGTTTGTATGAAATACAAAACAGGGGAACACAACCTAAAGTGGTTTTTGTAGATGATAAAATATTTATCGACAAGGTTGCTAAAATAGTTCGGTAGTGAAAGTTTAAAGCAAAATAAATAATCTAGAGACATTGAAGCGGCTTGCATTTTTTTAAAGTAATTATATGTACAGCGAATATTAATTGCTTAATTCAGAGACCCTGATATTTTAATTTTAAGTAATTATTAAAAAACTAAAATTATTCATTATTTTTTATTAAGTATGAACTAGCTTGCATTTGCAGAAATTAAAACTTACCTTAAGTTTTAATTTCTGCGATTTATTTGGACACCAGAGACACCACTGATGTAGCGCATTGTAAAATAAAATAGTCATTGCTGGCTGATCAGGCAGATTCTTGGCTACTGCCGTCTCATTTTTTCTCATTCTCATTTTTTTTGGCGGATTCCTTAAGAAGCGCGGTGAGGAAAGTTTTGTTTTAAACGCCATATATATATTAGCTTAACCTGTCTTTATCCATCCATCTATATAACGTATTTCATCAACTTTAAGACTTCCGATTAACTTGAAAATTTGGTATCGGGTACAGATGACAATAGAAAACTAAAAAATAAGAAAATTAATGACACTCGCAGTTTTAAAAAAACTAAAAAAACACGCTTTAATGGCAATCCGAACTAAAAAGAAAATATTATCACTATCACTACACATTATAAAACAAAGTCCCCCCCCCCCCGCGTCTCTCTGTCTGTCTGTTCGCGATAAACTGAAAATCTACTGAACTGATTTTCATGCGGTTTTCACTAATAGACAGAGTGATTCATGAGGAAGGTTTAGGTGCATAATTTGTACCCGCGCGAAGCCGGGGAGGATTACTAGTTTTTAATATATAAGAGCTTGTGTTGTATAACCCGTGCGGTGCTTGACATCAAATGTTACAAATAGTTTATTGGAAATTGGTAAAAAAGTACAGTTTTTTTTTAATCTAAAACTTTTTGACTCCAATCTTTGACATTTTTTAGTCCTTGCCAGTTAATATCATTATAAGCGGACGATTGCTACCAAAAACTTGAACTATATTAATAGGCACTCGTAATGTATTCTTAACATTTGGCGTTAAGCCGTCGTTTACCTTCGCCTTATAACTGAGATGTGGGCAAACAGCATGCCAGCATAATGAAAATAACAAGGCGCGCACGCTCATCGATAGTGATGGGACTCAACTGATTAATATCGACTTTAGTTGCAAGAAACTAAAGTACATTACAGAGAAAATGGAACAGAAACGCGTGCCAGAGATAATTAAAAAATGTTCGAACTACTTACTATTATTTGTTTTAAAGCTATCATATTTAACTACTTATCTTTACCTCAGCGCGTATGGTGGTTTTCCAAATGATTTATTGAATATCTCTATTTCTAAATATTTTAGTACTGTGACGTGTTCTAGGAGTTAAGTTTTTATGCTTTTAGACGTTTTTTTTAAATCAGTACCTGTGCATTGCAATAAGCAATTATTTGTTACTTTGCATAAAATAATAATAACTTCACACATCTCACACATGGCCGTTTGATCCCAAACTAAACAGGGCCTGTACTATGGTAACCAGACTGCTGATAAATATACTTATATATTTTTAAAAACATACATATAATAGATAAATTACACCCAGACACAGAACAAAGGGTCATCACACAATTAATTGTGGTGGGTGGGAATCGTACCCACGACCTCTGGCTCATCAGTCAGGATCACTAACCACCAGACCAACAGGCCAGTCAAAATAACGTATCGTATTGACGGGTTTGACCATATTGATAGGTGTATTACAAAATTAGCTTTCGGTTGAGGCTCCACCTGTATGATATTCGGAAAAAACTTGGAAACCTTGTTTTCTATTATTGATAAACGTAAAAACATACATTCAAAATTCAATAAGTTTATCATGTTTTATTTTGACGTTTTTAAATGCAAAAAATTTCGAGTTTACCGTTAGGCGCACAGGTATTTTATTTACCGAGCCCGTTAAGTAGCACACTTTGTGATAGCGGTGATACTCACTTTGTATTAATAATTTCTACAAATAGTCTTATAGTAAAATACGTTAAACATATGAAAGTAATTCATAGTCCCACATTTTCGACAAGGCACAAAACTATCGATAACAAATGCACATCCCTAAAATAAACGAGAGCAGTATGTGACAGTCACTATGCAAATATAGAGCGATAAGCTGCGCATGTTCCTCATGAATATGGACACGTATCATGACCGCACACTTACGGGTACAGTTAATGTCACAAACATTAACCACAACTTACCATACCAATGTTACAACTAGTTGTGAAAATGGAGCAAAACTTCCTTATTACAGAAATAATAAAGTGTTCTTTATCTTCTAGAGAGAGTTGAAAGGCTATTTGTTTAAACGCCATTTTATTCATTTTAAGTCTCAAATTGCGGGACCAAAAACTACTAATACTATTTCAATAGGAGAAATTTCTTTGTATTTCATAAACATAACTATTGCCGAACATAACCCAAAATCAAAATCAAAAATTATTTATTTCAATTAAACCATTTAACGTCGGCTTTAGTCGTTAACCTGCTAAGTCCATTTTTGGACTATGTTTTCTTTTTCTATCAGTCAAATCAATCTACTTTTTTTATTCAGTTTTTTGTTCGTCCTGTAAACTATGCAAAAATGGGCTTAGCAGGTTAACGACTAAAGCCGACGTATAGGTATTTTTGAATTGTCAGGAGTAGTAGTCACTCGGCTTAGGTCAATCGTGAAGCTAATTGCCGGTTCCAATAAGTAGATCCTGTGGAGAAGAACAGGCAAGAAACTCCAAAATCACAAACATCATATATATCCATACGAATATTATAAATGCGAAAGTAACTCTGTTTGTATGTTAGCTTGTTACCTTTTCACGTCTAAACGGCTGAACGTAATGAAATTTGTCAAGGAGATAGATTATATCCTTGGGAAGGACATAGGCTACTTTTTGTCCCGAAAAATGAATTTCCACACGAATAAAATCGCGGGCAACAGTTACATTAGTATAATTAAGGCAATATCGGCCAAAATTACCTGTAGATAGATATAGGCCTTAACCAGTGGCGGATTTACCAGTAGGCTGAGTAGGCTGAAGCCTAGGGCGGCAAATTTGGGGCCTACATTATTTTTTATGTCTTGTCCTCGGGTATCGAATTAGATAGACCGACCGGTAGGGGCGGCAAAATTTTAATAGCCTACTGGCGGCAAATGTGTAAATTCGCCGCTGGCTTTAACTACACGGTTTCTTTTAGCATTTTAATATTTTTAATGTACATTTATAAAGATTGTATGTCCTGACCTGTCATATGTTTTGGAGGTTTACTGATGTCATATACACGGACGAATATCCGATTTGGTCTGTATGTTATTCAAATAGAAAATTAATGAAACAATTTTTAGAAATTTACATTGGAAAAAATATTTGCACATTACATTACAAAAATATTTGACGACATTATTTTTCTCTAGTCTAGATTTCTAGACTTACCTAACTATTTATCGACTGTACATAGAGATCCTAAAATATAACTACACCTTTATGTAACACGCTGTATATAAGAAGATAAATAATCTTTATATAAAAAAAATCGTGTTACGTTGTTTTCCCACGATGAACTCCTAAAATAATCAACCGATTTTAATAAAATTTTGTACATTGTATACAGTTTGGTTCAACTTGAGAGATAGGATAGTTTTTATCTCAATTTATAGTCACAATATTTTTTTATTGTAAATTACTTAGCCACAGCAAACTGTGGCCGAGGTAAAATCATTGTAAATAATTCAAATAAAACAAATGACGATAATAATCATCATCTTTCTTAAATTTCTTTTTTGAAGTGAAAACGTCTTTAGGCACGTTGGACACTTTTTGGTATGGGGAAAAGCATTGAAATCGCGTGACCGTCACGCTCAGATGACATATATACAGATGTGTGTTTATATATGTATATATATGTGTGTATGTGTTTTTACTTCTGACGTGCAGTCTTACGACTGACATGTTTTTTTAACCAAATATATTATACCTAACTATTATTGTTAAACAATTGAATAGGAATAGTACCTTCAATATCTTACTTCATACTCGACATTCTCACGGTATGAAAGCGTATTAATATTTTACTTGCCAAGTTTATAAGGCGAGGCAAATTGCAAGCTATTCAAACAACTCCGTAACATTTTCACTATACATGAATGAGTTTAGACTTACCTAACTGGTATTCAATTTATAAAAGGAGTTTCTAAATAGATTGCTAACCTGTATCTACTTAGACGGATTACCGTGTTAGAAGGAAAGTAGACACAGATAAATGAAGGTTTTTTAGGGTTGCGTTCCTTAAAAAGAGAAAAACTTTTTCATTTATTTTTTGCTGCTAAAACAAAAAATAAATGAAAATATTGAATATGCTACATCTATTAACAGAGACTACCAGATGAAATTCCTTATTAATAAAGGGAAACGGTAGAAAGGAACTTTATCTTGAAGACTGGTCCCATCGACGTGGAGACCGGGCTATATTATTAAAGGGTAATAACTTTAGAATACCTACGTTCTAAAATCACTACCTATTTTATGTTGCTTCGTGTTGGAGGCTTGGATAAGACAACTATTAGGGGTGATTTTGCAATATAATTAGGATCGTTAATTACAATTTATGATCATATATCGTAAGCTGAAAAGCGCATAAAAGATATATACTCCTTACATTTTTAACAATAACGTTGAGCGTTTCGAAACACTATCCGTCAAATCTATAATACTGAATGAAATATTATAATTACCTATAAATAAACTATTTATTTATGTACAATTGTAAGTTTACCATTTAAAAAATAATAAGGTTTTATCTCAGTAAACTTATTACTTATTTTTTTAGTCAAATCAATAACAGTAACCAAACAACTACATATATCTTTCGCTATCACAGATACACTTACATAACACGAGTATATTAGTAACGGAATAAATTTGTGCCACCGGTTTACAGTACTCGGATATTAAGAAATCCAAAGTAAAAGTAGTTTTTAGGGAACATTCAAATACGTCCCACGTTTTTGCCCACGCGCCAGCCGCCCGTATCGAACAGTTGACCAACGCTGGCCAAAAACTTCTCCTACGTTCAGCACTATGATAAACTTTCAAAATCTATTATATAAAACCATTTTTAGAGTTATATAAATTAGAGTTTTGTCACTTATGTGTGTAGGTCGAGGTGATTTACATTTCGTTACGAGTTTGCAGAATTGTTTAGTAAAGGAAGTCGCGGCTTCCGAACTGATTAGATATAAATTCAAATGCAAGTTGTGTTGTTTCAGAACGGTTGATATTTGAAATCTAAGTAGGTATTTATTTTGACATGAAATAATTTAATATTGTATATTCCGGTATAATGTGCTACTTCGTATTGGAGTCTTGAAAAGGACAAATATTAGGGCCACTGCGCACTAGTGATTTTTAATCGGCTGATAGTTTTATCGTTCTGGTAATCAGTATGACGCTGTTTGGCAGTTTGACGATCGACAAATCAAACTATCGCAAAATGACTGCCCTTTTCATATTTTATAAAACTATCGAACAACCTTCGGTCATTGCATAAAGTGAGTGAAATACAATGCAAACGTGCGCACCGCATTCTACTAAATTATAGCCCGACTGTCCACACAACAAATAATCTCGCGGATGCGAGGTCGTTTCTAGAAGCCAATGAACGCCCCAGGTGGCTTCTGTGCTTCTGGAAGGAGCTAGGCTGGCTCAACTAGCCAGTCGTATCTGCACGCATTATGGACCGTTTTTGAGTCTTAATGCCGAAACAGAGCCCTAAACCAATCGCCTGACTGTCGATCGATTGCACGGTCAGTACGGCGCCATTGAGAGTGGGGGGAGAGGGGGGGGGGTTAGCAGACAAAAATAAATTGCCTTCCGATGCGCCAAAAGCTGGGTACTCCCATGCCTGTGTTGATAAAGCCAATTTCCAACACATATTAAGCATATGTAGCTTCCAATCAAAACTTAAGTCGATATTACACACTATTTGAAGGATTGACCAATTCGGGCAATATAAATTACCCTACCAACACAAAAAAATGTTATTTCCACATCCAGTTGAATGCTCACATAACACCATGGTAACCCATTTTGAGCCAAGTTTATGACTTTATCGTGCTACAGGAGCCGTTAGTGCACGCCATATTGTTTTCGCAATTGGCTGTTTTTGCTATAAAAACGTATTACTACGTATGGGATAGTTATATGTATCGAAAGGTGTCATTACATTCGCACGTTCCAATACTTTGACGGTGACTTGAGTAAGTGGTCTAATTTATAAGCGATTGAAAAATAAACTAAAACATTAAACATTTTAAATGGGAAATTGTCTAGTACAGAGGTATGATAATTGCAATTAACTAGTCATAAAGAAAACCTAAAGATTCTATAAATATTTTTTGAATCAGAATCAGAATTGTTTATTTGCATGGAAAATGGTACACTTTAAGGTGTTAAAAAAAGTTTTTGATCCACAAATCCACAAATTATGATATTACAGCTTATTTTTATAATTATTAATTATTATTGTTAGATACATAAAATACATTAGATACATAAGAAATTCCAAATATTCAATTATTACATCTAATTCTATTTACCACTATTAATAATTGTATTGTTACATTATTTTTAAGTAAGTATATATAGTACTCTTTTTAAGGGTATTAAAAGCACAAGTTGAGTGAAGTTTTCATGCTTGCTTATTAAATCGCTCACCTAAAGTCAATCAATCAATTCAAAATCATTTACTCCAATTAAACCAATAACAGGTATTTTTTCATTGTCATGAGTAGGAGTCAGTCAGCCTGTTGCAATACGTAGATCCTATGGAGGAAAACATGCAAGAAACTCCAAGGACACTCTTTTTCAAAATGTTTTTTTACAAATTTATAAGCGTAAATGAAATGTGAGGACAATGTAACATATTGTTCTAAAATATAAACAGATGCGCTATTACTACTATACCTGTTTAGATAACGGCAGTCCGGAGATAACCAGCCGACCAAATGGTAGAGTAATTGATAATGTTATATAACAAATGATGAATTTAAAGCTGTAATTTATACACAGACTTCTTTTCATAAAGTGAGTTTTTAGTTATCGGTCAATATTTTATCACATAATTTACTTCGAAAATGTTTTCTTGAAACGCCTCAATACGTCGCTGTATTACCCTATATAGTCCTTTTTGTCAACGGCTCTAGTAAACAGCTTGCCAAAAAGTGTCTCCTATTAAAGAGGCTTATTACCCGCTCTATTTTAACACTTGTACCATACAAAACTGGCGGCTGAACGCAACTAGCACGCGCACCGTAGACCGTGGCTAACATACTGCAGAGAAGAATGAGGAACTCTTGCAAAACTAACAATTGTTGTGTTGCAATATTACAATGATAGTGAAACACGCAATATTACAAAATTTTAGGTATTTAGTTTATACAGGGTGTTAAAAATTATTGCTAAACCAGAGGTCGTGGGTTCGATTCCTACCCATGACAAGTAATTGTGTGATGAGCACGAGCATTTTTTCTGTGTCTGGGTGTAATTCATCTATAATATGTATGTATTTAGTAATATATAAGTATGTTTATCAGCAGTCTGGTTACCATAGTACAGGCTCTGCCTAGTTTGGGAACAGACGGCCGTGTGTGATATGTGTCAAGTTATAGTACGATACTATATATTACAGTACGGGTGGCAACCCTACACATAATGCTCCTGAAATTTGACCACACGTTTCTTTAACACTCAGTATAATCAAGAATTTACGAGTGATTCAAACAATTGATGTTAATGACCAGATTTAAAAAAAACAATTTAACATATTATGTTCATTATAGATGTCTCAGTTTTAATATTTATTTTACGGAACTGTTCCCACCCTTATTCCTTTTATATTGATATGCCTCCTGAAAGCTAAGTTTAACAGCAGTAATCTTTATAAACACTGATGATGACACTCAGCCCAGTGTTCTAGCCCGGCCCAAGAGCAGGACTTGGGTCAGATATTTGACCTAAGTCATACATAGACCAACACACTGGCCTGTTGGTTTAGTGGTCCGTGATCCTGACTGCAAAGCCAGATGTAGTGGGTTCGATTCCCACCCAGGACAAACAATTATATTGTTCTGTGTCTGGGTGTAATTTATCTATAATATGTAGTTAGTACTATATAAGTATGTTTATCAGCAGTCTGGTTACCATCGTACAGGGTTTGCCTAGTTTGGGATTAGACGACCATGCTGTGTGTGAGGTATCTCAAGTAATTATTATTATTATCACTTTGACACACGCTAACAGTATTGTAACCATCTAGCTACGGTTCCTCTTGATTGTAACAGTTATCAGACATTTTCGTTGGAGGATTTCGTGGATCTAACCGCAGTTTAAAAGAATTAAACTCCTTAGGTTTTATAATAAAAACTGCTGCACTGGACTGCTGACTGCACGGATCGCGCAATGGTTTAAGTGGTCACCTCGCCACTACGCCGTGCCGAGTGTTGTGGGTTCAAATCCCACACGGAACAAAAAATTGTGTGATCCACAAATAGTTGTCCCGAGTCTGGGTGTTCTTTGTGTCCGTTGTTTGAATGTTTGTGAAACCCCCGTGACACAGGAATATTCCTAATGCGGGAGTTGTCTTTTTAAGAACAAAAAACCTATATAGCGCAAAAGTCACAGCAGTTAATCCTGGCAAGATCAGTCCCAATAAAAAATAGTACTTAATACTAGTAACCAATTTTTATTCTTCATACAAATAATGCCTTACATGTATTGTATGAACGGTCAACGCACCTGAGGTGGTCAGTTACACGAGGGTGTTTTTGGATCAATACAACTCGCGTGTTCTTTATCGGGCAGCCATATATTTGGAAATGAATCTGTTTATGACTAAAGCACGAATATTCAAAGGCTGCTCAATTTTAAAATTAGTTAACATTAAGTCGACATTTTGTAATTGAGTGGTGTGTACGTTTTCGACGAATTATTTCGAAAGTATTTCGACTTGTATTCTATGAATTAACCAGTTTGGTTATACAAGCATTTTTTAATTGCATAGCCATATTGAATCGATAAATTATTGAAGTCTGCTTTGTCAACCAGTGTGTGTGTGTGTGCAAAGTTTCTAAGTATTTTCCAAGTTTGTTGTAAGATACAATTAAAGAAAGAGATTTTAATATAGTGAAGCATTAAAAAGACTTTAAGACCTTTCAATAACTAAGTCAGTCTTTAAGTATGTTACCTTATAATTCACGGACAACATTCTCAATTGTCAACTCCTTCCTTTTTGAGTATTGTACTATGGAGTAATCCACCAAAAGAGATTTTATTACACGAACGAATCTTGTATATAAATTCAAACGTAATTTTAAAACAGAATTTTCAAAAGCAAAATTGATTTCCAGGCATACAAATGCGTGTTCAAGTGTCGGTGTGACAAACTAGTGACACCAGTGTAGTGTAGTGAACTATGTCGTGAAGAGCACTCTTACAACGATGTATCGACCGAACTTCTACGAAAGCACGTGCTTTCGTTGCAACGAGATCGTCTACCAAGTGGACCGAGTCGGCCCGCTCAAAGATTTCACCTTCTTCCATAGCGGGTGTTTCAAATGTGCTGTTTGTGGCACTAAATTAACACTAAAGGTAAGTCGTTCATCATCATAATTTTATCGTACTATTGTGAACAGGCCTTTTTCTGTCGTAAAATCTACTTACTTTACTATTCCGGCGTTTTGACACCACGATGTATGTCGTCAGACCATCTAATGAATCTGACAAAATTTTTTTTTATTTGTGTTCAAAAGAAGTAAAATAATAAATTAAATAAGCGATTTACTGTTTTGTTTTATGATTTAGCATGACAGGATACAATTTTTTTTGATTTTTTGCTGATCCTAGCCATATTAATGTTCTTCTGTTCTATCTATAGGTTTTCTAAGCTCTTGAACAATATTGTATTGACACACACTGTCTGTTTTCAGTTTCAGTTTCTGTCATAAACATGAATAAATAAACATAAATGTTTATGTTTACTAAATAATAATAGCATTTGAACATTTATTGTTTATTATTCCATGTATACTAATTAATAATGTTGTTGGTGGATTACCCATTATTCATTATTTTGCTATTTTTATTGGTATTGGAGAGTCTCAAACAGTATTTTTTTGAAAAGGAAATAATAGATAATGGTTGTTATTATTTATCCACCACTATCCATTATATTATTATCTTCTCAGAACCAAAATACAAATGTTATGTTTCAGGTCTTAGCAACAATATGGTTATAGAAATTTGTCACACCACTGGTTCTGTTTATCTTTCATTTAGAATTTGCTATACCTACGTTGGAATATAATTACAAGTATAATAATATATACCAACACTCCCGATTTATCTGCTGACCCAGAGGTCGTGGGTTCGATTCCCACCCAGGACAAATAATTGTGTGTTAAGCACGATCATTTGTTTTTTTCATCATTTAATTTAATTGTCTATAATATGTATGGATTTAGAAATATATAAGTATGTTTTTCAGCAGTTTGGTTACCATAGTACAGGCTCTGCCTAGTTTGGTGTCTGATCAGACGGTCGTGTGTGAGATGTGTCAAGATAATATTTATACTTCGTCTGAAATTCGAAAATGGATTCTTCTGTCTGTTTTGTTAAAACAACAGTTAACTGTTACTGATTTATGAAATGTTGATAGAATACACTTCTATCAAAACAATATACAGACGTAAATATATAAACATGTATATAAAAAAATCTTGTCTTTGGTCTCCTGCAAGTCAAAAAGGTAACAATATTGTATGGTTAGATCGAAAGTTTGTTAGATATTTGAAGGGCCTCACATCGACTGCCACGGGTATTCGAGATAGCTGGTGGAAGAATTGGCAAGTTAAGACAAAAATCTAACAGTTATTCTAAAAAAAACAATTACGTTATTTCCTATGTTTACGTATCCTGTCGACCTTGGTCATATCTTCGCGACCTTCCGAGGCGCTGGCATTTGGACAACCTTGTAACACCAACTTTTAAAAGTTTAACATGTTAACATAATTTAAATATTATGTATGTTTAAATAATTAGCTAGATAAGGTTTATGTTTTAGTCACATTATTATACTATTTTATGGATTCCGAATGGAAATAATCGATTTTGAATTAACGGCAGCATCGTAAAAATCTAATTTACATCGTTAATTCTCAGTTTGTTGTGATATTTCGATTGCTAACATAATGTTGTGCTGCATGTTTTATTTAATACCAGGAGAAAAAGGGGTTCATTTTTAAATATCGATATAGATTAGCTCTGTTAACATGCTGTTTACATTGTTGTGCGTTACGAAAAGGTTGTTATGTCGCATTCAAAGTGTTTGTTTTTTTTATGGTATAGGGTCAAACGTGCAGACGGGTCACCTGATGGTAAATGACTACCGCCGCTCATGGGCACCTGCAACTCAAGTCACAAGTGCGTTGCCGGCCTTTAAGGTAGTGGTAGGAGAAGGGAGGAAGAGAGGGAGATTTGGGGAGGGAGAGGGAAGGGCCTCCGGTAACCTCACTCACTCGGCGAAAAGCAATGCAACGTTGCTTCACTGCCGGTTTTTTGTGAGGCCGTGGTATCACACCGGTAGAGCCAGCCCATACGTGCCGAAGCAAGCGTTACGGATCCTGTAACCGGGAGATCGTGGAATACCAGTAGATCTAGCAGTCCGAGATTACCTACAAACCCAGGGCTCTTGCGGGTTTGAAAATAGCCCCTAATCGACCATCTCGATCCTGCACCTGGGTCCCACCGCAGGCTGCCCTATCCGTCAGTCTCTTTTAAGGAGACTGGACATCATCTGCAAGATGGTAGAATGTTAGTCTTCTCGCGTACTTCTTTTCCGATTCTTCGAGACCATACTTTTATATTGACTTATGGAAAAAACAGCTGCACTGCAAATTTGCAAAACCCAGAATATTCCATTACAGTGTTACAAAGTTTTGTTGGCGACAATCTTTCATTAATTAATATTTTTTACACACTCACTTCAAAAATAAAAAAATGACAATTTTTATTTTTGTATTTTAATTTATATTTATGTAAAATAATTAATAAGGGCAAATCAACTGATTTAGATTCTCATGCGCTCCAAGATTTTTTCTCACGGGCAGCAAGGCCAATTAAATGTGATAATAGTACGTACCTACACAAGCGTTCTCACGAACTTGAAATATTTTAAAGTGATGTAGAACACAATACCAATCGTAATAATGAACCGACAAAACACATACACAATAATACACTTAATACACAATATATTTAATTTAATAAACAATTGTGTCCGTTATTTGTATGTTTGTAAAGTCCCCCGCGACACAGGAGTAATTCCTAACGCTGTTGTCTTTTTAAAAAAACAAATCAATTTTATTTTGGTGACTTGAGGTACGAACGGACGGTAGGTAACTATATCTTTCACTTCAATTTTATTTATTTATATTGAAAAATAATTAGGGTTTGTAATATAACATAATTAGTATCCAAGATATTTGCCGACTTCTACATACATATCACCTGATTATAAAAACAATCATGAAACAAATCGCACCCCTAGATCTAAAGGGGGCCACCACACTAAAAAACTAAACAAATATATAATACATTGTTAAGCATTAAGAAAATAACTACAAAAATCCATTTTTCAGACCCAAAACATGATTAAAACACAAGATTCCTACAATATCTTTCTTCTAGCTGCATATAAAACTCCAAAACTCCCGCAGTGCACAGTTAGTTTTTCGCCTTTTCAGAAAAAAAAGTGGTTTTTGAGTTAGCTCCCTTTAGATCTAGATGTGCGAAATTATAATATACGATAACACATTAAAAGTCAGAATTTGTAAAGTTTGTGATTGTCTTCAAAGCGATACAATCATACAACTTTGTAAAGTGTTATTAGTTAGGACTTTCTTTATCCTCACAATTAGCCAGGTTTTAACGAAAGTAACTAATTAGCATAAAATGGTACTGTACTGACTCATATTTGAGTCAGTGAGCCAGTGTCACAGTGTCCTCATTCAGTTATTAACATCACATTAATCTAACTGTTTTAAAAAACAATGTTGTGATTCGTGAAAGATAAATAAACAGTTAGTGAATTCTACACTGGGAAACAAATGAGTGACACAACACAGTTCTATATCAGACCTGTTAGTATAGAACTTTAATGGGGATTTGAATTAAAATTTGATAAATATATCGCCACTCTTCAAAAAAAGTGTCATATCACAAAAAAAGTGTTGTATCACATGTTAGGTACCTTTTGACATTTGTATAGCATTGTATGTGAGCAATGCAAATGTTGCATTTGGACATCTGTAAAACCATCATTATTAGCTCTGTTTTGTTCAATTCACCGGCATAAAAGTCGTGTTTTTTCGAAATAGCTGTTTTTGGGTTATGACACTTTTTTTGCCGGGTGGCGATATAGTCGATCCTAAGTACACTGTCGTGGGAACAACAGGATTATGTTTGAATGAAAGGTTTCGTATGCACGTCCAAAAGCCTAGCGTATATCAAACTATAGCTTTAAATTAATTTGTACACGATCTTCTTTAAGATTTCGGGTCATCCCTTTGTGGTGTTCAAGGGTTAGTTAGCAGCTTAGGCAAGTTGAAGGAGGGTAAACTAAATTTACGTTTACATCGATTAGTAGAACGTGTAGAATAGTTGTAATGGTTGTAGTTGTTGTATATGATTTTATTTTAATACAATATGTACTCGCAAAAATACTCATTTGTCGTTTTTCTCAACAAACTTAATAATCACATAAAAACTTTCTGAGAAAGAAACTTCTATGTCTATTATAATAATACAAGGACAAAGGCCAAAAACAGCATCTAAAAAATTACTCGGCACTAAATAGTCTTGCGAATATAGTTGATTGTGTGAAGTTTTCAATATTTTTCGTTAGCCAGTGAAACCGACAGTATTGAAATAATGATAATAAAGACGATCAAGATGTTAATCAATCAACATACCTATAACTATTTATTTCCTTTGTATTGGCTTTCAATGAGTTACAACTTTCATTTCAAAGTATGTGCGAGACGTTAACAATGGATAATGATGAGAAAGTTGTGATAAAGATACAGGGCTTATGTTTTAGTTTAAAACGTAACTATTTGTAGATTTTTTTATTACCTGATTTTATGCAAAGAATATTTATATTTAAAATTATTTTTGCTGGGCAGTTTTCGCCTATGTAACGACATATAATTGGCATTTAAGTGTCATAATGTAAGTAGCGCCTTAGTTAAGAGTTCCTGATACGGTCGCCATCACATTGCCCTGAGCAGTCGTACTCCTGAAAGATATGGGTTAGGTAGTTTCATAATTTAAGTATAAGTGGTACTAGTACGTAGCAACTCCACACATCTTACACACGGCCGTCTGATCCCAAACTAGGCAACATGTATGTCGATCTCCGGCCTCCATAAGCGATTGCCTGAGGGCGACGGACAGGGCTATCTGTCGCCCTACCAGAAGCAGGCCTAAGACGGTGGCGCGACGTGTTCCGAGCGCGCCTCTCTAAATTAGATTGGACATTTACATCATGGTGGGGTCGCCTTGCTGAACAGGCGGCCAAGTCTGTCGGGGTTCACAGGGATTTCCTTTCTAGGGTACACCTGAGGCCCCGGCAAGAGGACCAGTGACGGAACACTATGTGGTTTTATTCGGTTTTAGTCCGACATACCACCTTACCGTTGCCCCGGTGAGGTGACGATCAGTGGGGGTTTCCACAAAAAAAAGGATTAAATATTCTACATCAAGAAGTTCGCGTACAATTCAACCGAAAATTAACCCCGCAAGTGACATCAAAACCTAAATTATAATTGCAAAAAAAAAACGTAGAATAAAGGAGATAGAACACCAGCATATGGAACACTCAAATATATTTTTTAAATATACGTATAAATATATATCTTATTATATATTTCTTAAATATTGATTTATTAAATATATCGGGCCTGACTAGTTTCGGGCCCGACATGATAAAGGGACCCTTTATCAAGGAGTAAAGCGGCTGCCAATTAACTACAAAGATGACTTAAAACGCCATTCAGATAGAACCGAGGATATACACTTATCTCTTTCTGTTACATACCAAGGGACATTAGTTGGACTTGTCAAAGCGTTTTTAATTCATATAATAGCCTCTCTACGCTGTGATCCACTTGTAACATTTAAACTTTCATTCACAAACAGACACAATGTTTAAATTAATAAAAACTCATTGTCATAAATATACTGGCCAGATCACTGTGACATGCTGCTAAACTTTTGTCTCGTATCCAGCACAGTTTGACCTGTCATATGTTTATTCATGAATTCAAACCGGAACATGATACAGGTCATTTTAAATTAGCGCCATACTATTGTTGGCTGTAATTGTATAAAATGAATCAGTTCTACCGACAATATGCATGAAAGTAGTATCATTCGATAACAATTGATATAATTTAAATACAGAATTATATCTGTTTAATTGCAGTATTAAACAATTTTATCACTACATATTATAAAACAAAGTCCCCCGCCGCGTCTGTCTGTTCGCGATAAACTGAAAAACTACTGAACGGATTTTCATGGGGTTTTCACTAATAGACAGAGTGATTCATGAGGAAGGTTTAGGTTTATAATTTGTACCCGTGCGAAGCCGGGGCGGGTTGCTAGTAAGATATAAAATGGAGATTAATTACAGTACGTTTGTAATCTGCAATTGAGATGTGTAAATATTTATCATTATAAGCTTCGACCAATTGGGATTATAAGTTTAATGTACCGTATTTACCGCAGAATATGATGTCCTCCTTATAAGCATTGATTTAAAATATGGCGTCTTCTCTGGGTTGATTCAGCAAAATCAATTGCTTGATATTCTGATCTACTCTACTTTTAACCGACTAAAAAATATTACGTGATATGAGAAAAAGAATAATAGCCAGATTCTTGTAAAAAAAAGCTAATTAAAGTTTTTTACTCGTTTTATTTACACAACTCCTTATCACAACGAGAGAAATATCAACTTCAACATTTTATTTTAAACTAGCAACCCGCCCCGGCTTCGCACGGGTAACAGAGACAATTTACACAAAACCTTAACAAATTATTTACCTTTTTTTTACCATTTTCCTTATGAATCGCTCAATCTATTGGTGAAAACCGCATGAAAATCCGTTCAATAGTTTTTGAGTTTATCACGAACAGACAGACAGACGCGGCGGGGGACTTTGTTTTATAATATGTAGTGATTACTTAAATAGATCACGAGTGGCCTTAAAAAATAAAAAATACAAAAATTTTAGTATTGTTATTAAGGATTTTATTTTTGTACAATTAAATCTAACAGTGCCTATGCAATATTGTTTAAAAAGGCGCCTCTTACGACTGTCATCGCTAAGACAATGTGTTTGTTTATCATCTACCATTGCTGGATTACGCAATCTGACACATTCCGAAGTATTAGCGGTACCTCTTTAATTATCACGGCACACCTGTCATCTGTGCAAAGGTACGACTTACGAGTGTGTACGACCTCCAAATATTTAGTACAAAGTGCTTGTGTGCTGTGAATATAATATTGTTAGTTTATTTTGTAACTAGCAGCGCCCCGCGGTTTCACCCGCGTAAGTCTCGATCCCGTGTGAATATCGGGATAAAAAGTAGCCTATGTGTTAATCCAGGTCTCCAGCTATCTACATACCAAGTTTCATCGCAATCGGTTCAGTGGTATTTGCGTGAAAGAGTAACAAACATCGTCACATCCATACAACCACACATGCATACATCCTCACAAACTTTCACGTTTATAATATTAGTGGGATTATCTTCGAATTCTTATTTATGCAGTACCGCCATTTTGTGTTGACTTAAAACCAAAAACGTTCTTTATAAAAATGTAACCTAAATCAATTAAAATAACATAAATGTTAATTTAAATAGTTACTACAGGAATAAAAAATTTCAGTGGTGGCCAGGTAATAATGAGTGATGTTGTTTCGGACCCGTCGGATATGGTATAATGAATTATTATGTCAATTGCGTGAGATATAACGTTCAAATAAATAGTCATATAGCTAGATAAATGACTTCTCTTCTGTACTTTTTAGAACTTAACTGTATTTATATACCGCTAACTTGGTGAACAACAGGCCCATGTAAAGCGACACCCATTACCTAGGGACGTTTGATTGCTACTGGTGCCTCAAGCGTTTTGTTGACACCATTAAAAACTCCTTGCAGTAGTTACTTGAAACAAGAAGGATATTTGATCAATTCGAAATTACCTATTTTTGAAAATGCGGGAAAGAAAATTCATCTCTTTCAACATACCTGAAGGAAATACTAATGCTATGTCCATAAATACTTGTCTACTTATACTGTATGTATATCGCCACCCGGCAAAAAAAGTGTCATATTACAAAAAAGTGTCATACCACATGCTAGGTACGTTTTAACATTTTAATAGCATTGAATAGCAAACGTTGCATTTGGTCAGCTGTAAAAACATCGTTATTAGCTTAGTAAAAAAGGGAACAAATATCCCTTTTTCACTGAGCCATTTTGTTCAATTCACCGGCATAAAAGTCGTGTTTTCTCAAAATAGCTGTTTTTGTATTATGACACTTTTTTTGCCAGGTGGCGATATTTACCAGTTAGTGTATAATTCTTTACAGTTCAATGTCTACTGGCTGATTTTTGTGACACCCATACACTGATGGTATATTTCTTTTAGTATGTTAAATTTTCCTTTTTCTTATTCCACCAGACATACTACAACAATCAGCACTGGACAGAAGACAAAGAAGTGTACTGTTCGAGCCATGTGCCCAAGATAGGGCCCGGGCACTTGGACAACTCATCCGTAGGCATTCGCAGTGCACTCAACGTGCCTAAAAGCAACAATTACGTCAATGAACAGATCCGGGGACTCGCCAGGAACAGTCATGACAATGAATGTGAGTTTAATTGAATTGTTTTTAAATAATAAACAACATAGAAATTTACAATAGTAGCCATTTTGTACTTTGTGGAATCCAAATCTAACTGTTCAACCACGCAAGCTTTGGATATATGCAATACTGGCAGCGCCCCGCGGTTTCACCCGCGTAAGTCCCGATCCCGTGGGAATAAAAAGTAGCCTATGCGTTAATCCAAGTCTCCAGCTATCTACATACCAAGTTTCATCGTAATCGGTTCAGTGGTTTTTGCGTGAAAGAGTAACAAACATTCATCCATCCAAACTTTCACATTTATAATATTAGTGGGATACTTGCCAGATATTTGCTGACTGTTTCGTTCCTATAGGTCGTAGCGTAATGGGTAGAGCTTATATCCTTCCTTAATAAACGGTCTATTCAACGATGAAAAGGTTTTTCAAAAAAAATTACTAAATTCTGAGATTAGCGCATTCAAACAAATAAACAAACAATGTCTTCAGCTTTATAATATTAGTAGGAAGTGGTTCAATTGCGTAAGAATATAATTATATATTTATAGTCTTAGACTAATTGTTACGATCTTCAGCTTTAATGATGGAGAAAACGCTAGCAGGACCTCTTCATACCTATGTCATTTTATTCACTTATTATACTGTTTAAACTGAGCACATCGTTAAAATGGTCCAATACTGTCGTTATTTCTTAGAATTCTTAATTATAACAGTAACTCATGATCCGTGTAAGTGTAAGTTGTGGGAGAGCCATGCTTCGGCAGGTATGGGCCGGCTCGACTGGAGTGATACCACGGCCTCACGGAAAACCAAGTGAAGCAATGCATTCATTGCTTTTCGCCGAGTGAGTGAGGTTACCGAAAGCCCTTACCCTTCGCCCCATTCCCCCTCTCTTCCACCCTTCCCATACACCCACCTTAAAGGTCGGCAACACACTTGTGACTCTTTGAGTTCGAGGTGCCCATGGGCGGCGGTAGTCATTTACCATCAGGTCAACCGTCTGCTCGTTAGCCCAAATTAAAAAACAAATTAAAGAACGTTCAAAAGTGATCAGTAAGTTTGACGGATCCCTACGTCCATACTAACGTTACATCTTTATAACATCAATATTTATCTGAGAGTTCATTTTTTAACTGTTTTCTAACCAACACATATTTACTATAAGGTTCAATAGATGGTGTTGTGCTGATAGTCTGAATCGCGCTAACCTTTCGTCTCCCGCAATATCATGTAAGGTCGACCATTATTGGTAAATTAAAATGTTCTAGACTTTTTATTATGGTTCACACAAGGCAGACCCTTGGAGTCGCGTTCATGAAAAATCTACACTCAGACAGATATAATATTATAAAGTTGTAATGTTGTTAATGTTATTAATAAAATAAGTTTAATTTTTGAAGTGAAAACTTCTTTAGGCACGTTGTGCACTTTTGCTATGGGGAAAAAGCACTGAACTCGCACCGTCACGCTAATAGTACATATATATATCCACTAGAGGGCGCTAAGTAAGTAAGGCGCTGACAGAACTCAATGTTTGGAACATTGATGTCTGTCAGCTCCTTACTCCTAGAAACTCACAATTACTTAATAACAATTTTTGAAGCGAAAACTTCTTTAGGCACGTTGGGCACTTTTGGTATGGAAAAAAAGCACTAAACTCGCAAGACCGTCACGTTCAGATACATATATATCGATGTGTGTTCACTTCAGACGTACAGTCCTACGACTGACAGTTTTTTTTTTCAAACTTTAAAGAAACATCTTTGCTAATGATAATTTAATGAAGTACGGTCGTAGATTGACCTCTGGCGGACCTCTAATTAGTTTAGATGTGTGTCCTGGTTAATAATTTCTATGCAGCATAAACCTACTTATACATATCTATGTAATATATCGTCTTGTGTTCTCCACATACATATAATCAGGGCTAGTTAAAATACATGCCTTAATTAAAATACAAAATACAATATTTTTATTTAAGCTACATAATACGAAGTAACATTAATCTGTAAATACGTAAGGCTACTTTAAAAAATATTTTTTTATACCACGTCGGTGGCAAACAAGCGTAAAACCTGCCTGATGGTAAGCGATTACCGCGGTTCATAACAGTCTGAGTTCACAAAAATAATACAGTCTTCATCGTCTTTACTAGTACTGCTACTCCTGCTGCTGAGGTTAGATTAGATCGCTAAATTTATTGATGAGAAATTGCATTTAAGATACCAATTACAAAATACATTTGTAAGACGTAAAAATATATTTGTATTTCAATTACGTATTTCAATTACAAATAAATCAAATACTGACCTGCTCTGCAACGTTATTTTTATCGCAAAAACAGCATGCATCTATTAACATGCATGCTGTTTTTGCGATAATCCTAAAATGTATTGACCGAGATTCGTTTGCGTTTCGTGTCAATTAACTCAATATTTAAACTGTCAGGCTCACACAGGCTGTTCAGCCTTCGTAAATTTTAATTTGCCTCTGTCAAGTAATAGCGTGTGCTTTATCGATTTCATTATTTAAATTACTTATTTATTTAAATAAGATAAGGTAAGAGCCAATACCATGTCAAGATTATTGTTACTTTAATTTTAAATACTTATAGCCCAATCATTTTGCATATTAAGTGAGAATTTCAAGGTGACATCTTATTTAAAGACAGCTTTACATAATTTATCATAACAACTACAATTGCTTAAAAAAAAGATAGATAATTCCATCCTTTCGTTGTCGAAACACCAAAAAAGTCGCTTTGACAGCTCCTTTTTGGTTCGAGTCGCCAAGGTCTGAATTGACCTGCATCTATTTTTCCAGACAATTGCAATCGTGGAACGTTCAAGTGTAGAGTGAATAGGTTTCTCTTGGATAGGCGTGTACCATCTTCGTCTTCATCGTCACTTTCCTAGAGTTTGAAAACAAACGCCTATTCCTTTACTGAATAAAAAAAACGTGAATCAAAACAAATACACCCACACTCAGAATAAGAGACTCAGATCAGAATTATTAGCACAGCAAAACCCCTACTGTCATCTGAAGCAATCCTCTCGCATAAATATACATATGTATATACAATACAACCATAGAAAAACCACAATTAGGCGAAGTTCTGCCCCGAGGCGTGACGCGTCAAGCGTACGGCAAAGGCGTTGTTATTAATGTATATGTATAACACATATACAAAGCCCAATATAACTTATAGCGCGCGTGTTTTGTACACTAACTACTTACTTTGCCTTACTTGGAATATTTTACTCAAACCGTCAAAAGTACCAAGTTATAGAGCGCGTCGCGTGGCGTCGTCATCTCTCCTTGTACGTATATCTTAGTTTGAAAATACACATAAGTATCGAATGAAGTACATCCTATCATAAATTATCGATATATCGAATTTCATTCAATGATTGACCACTTCAAAGTCTTATAAATATGATGGCCACGATGTAATAGGCGGTAGTTTAATGGCTAAGGCATCGAAATTGAGATCATAGGGTGTAACCGCATCCAGTAAGTACACGCGTGCGCCTAAAATAGGGGGGAACGTGAAGCCACTCCTAAAACAAGCCTTACTACACTAGCTTTTAGAGCTCAGTTTGATCATGCAGTGCTAGTGCAACGAATTATACCTTCTTCAAACTAACTAAGCGTTGTGTTGCCACTACAAGAACTTTTAGAATTGCAAGCATTCCAAACCTGTCAAGTAAGGACGTTCCATCACGAGAGTCGTTCTTACTGCCAGCATTTGAATATTTTACTCAATACTCAATACTTTACTGCGTTTCACAATGTTTTCTTAGGCAGGGCTTAAATTAGGTATCATTGTGTACTTGCCGAGCACAGCAAAGTAGGAGAGAAGACGATAATCTTTTATTTTTTACAGTTCAACTAGGTATAATATTAAATGCTAACTATAAAACAAACACTAGGTAAATTTATAGTGCTCAAGTTTCTGTAAACGTTAATTTAGGGTCTTATAAAAACATTTTACGGCAAAAAACTGTTCTTGAAACACCAAAAGCGAGGGTACAAAAATATTATATATATATATATATAACATACACAGAGCGGTGGTCAATAAACTGGGACAATGGCAGCTTGCAAGGACATGCCCATGTCCATTGTCTAAGTGCACTGGTTAGTAATGTAATACAAATCCACTTGTATCCGATCAATCATTCGATCGGAATCATTCATTCCATTCTCTATTCAATCTATAAAGCAGATAGGAATGTTTATACATAGGTATACATATACGTTTTAATGTTTTTTTTTTTTTTATAGTAAGTATCTATGTATGTATGTATAAAAAGTATAAAAATCCACTAGATGCAATATACTTATAAGATCTAGCTACACAACGTGATAAGTTGGCCAAGGAATGTTTTAGCAATTATATTAACGTTTTAGAAAAAGAACTGAGGAATAATCTGAAACTATTTTGAAATCATGTTAAGACTAAAAGGGGTGGGACGAGCGCATACCCAAAAAAAAACCACTTCAAATGGTACTGAAGTAGCAATCTCTTTGACAATTACTTTTCTTCCGTTTACAGTTCCGACCTTAGTTCCCGAATATGAACTTACCTGATCTTACATAATGTATCTATTGATAGATTAAACTGCCTAAAATTGTATTTTAAAGAATTTCTACATTTACTAGTTACTATATTAGCTTATTGTCTGTAATTTTTATAATAGGTTAAATGCGGTGTTTAGGTACCTTTAAGTAATTGTAACATTAAGTTTTGTATTTTTACATGCTACTTGGTATAAGTTTAAATGTTAACAATTGTTGGTAGACCTAAATAAATAAATAAAATAAAAGTACACGGCTTGCCGGCGTTTACCAGTGCCTGTTAACACTGAACACCTTAAAATTTGTCATAGACCTCGTTTCTGCCATGTCATATTATGAGGAATACTTTACACTGATCAACAGACCCTTTTACCGTTCAAAAAAAACGGTCAGTCGTAGGACTGCACGTCAGAAGTGAAAACATAACTTCACAATGTATTTGCATATACATACACACACACATCTGTACATATATCCTTAGGTTAAAAATAAAAAGTAGGTAATAACCTATCTAGATGTATACATAGGGTACACTGGAAGTTCTGCGCTCCTGGCCGCTCATAAATGTTTGAATTTCGAATGTTATATTTTTTTAAATATAAGAACACATTTTCGATCAGGTCACGTGTCCTGACGCGAGTTTAACATTTTTTACCCATCCCAAAAAGTGCACAACGCCGCTAAAGAAGTTTTCACTTCAAAAATCCAGACACCACTTTCTTCGTCTTAGATTTGGCTGAAAATTCAAAATTAGACGCATCTTTTAGTGCTACGTGTTGCATTGTTCTAAATTTAAACGGAAAAATCCGTAAAACACTAAGAACTTATAAAATGGTTTCGCATTTCGCATAAAAAAGAATACAATACAATACTTGGATTCAGAAACAATGCTTCACGGTATTATGTATTTTATAATTTTAGTAAATATCAGTACCTACACAATTGTTACCGACAGACTATGACGAGAGACTAAAACATCCTAATGTCACAGATAAGATAATAATTATTAATGGAATAATGGAATTATTGTAAAATCAATCATGTGGCATATGCGAGGGCTACACTGAAAATTTCGGGAATCAACGAAGTGACACAACATTACTATTTAAAAATGTATTTATTGCTTTGCGAAGTATTCTCCGCGAATTTTGACACATTTTCCATAAGATGGAACCAATCATTGAAGCAACCATTCCATTCGGAAGTTGGGGTCTCCAAAATGGGCGTTTTGTAGGCGTCCACAGCTTCTTCAGGTGATGAAAATCTCTGACCACGCAATTTATTCTTTATTTTAGAGAAAGTATAGAAATCATTAGGGCTTAGGTCGGGACTGTACGGCGGATGGTCTAATAATTCTATGTTTTCTTGCTCTAAAAACTCTTTTGTTCTGTGCGCGGTGTGAGAACTCGCATTGTCGTGATGGAGGATGATGCGGCGGTTGCAGTTCTCTTTACGGAGTTCGGAAACGACCTGTGGCAAACAAATGCTAGCATACCATCCTGCATTAACCGTTCTTTGTCCCTCAAGAGGAATAGTCGCAACATGGCCGGTTTTGGAGACAAACGTGGCCACCATTTTTTTGCAACACTCCGTGAACGAACAATTTTAGTTGGCTAGAACTCATTTTCGAACACCCAAACTCGTGACTGTTTTTTTGTTTCGGGTTCGTACGCGTATATCCAGAATTCGTCACCTGATACAATGTTACTTACAGCATTTGAGGATCCTGCCTGGAATCTTTCGAAAGTTCTGACGCACCAAGTAACGCAAGCCGCTTTTTGCTCTTCACAGAGCAAATGCGGTATCCATCGGGAAAACAACTTTTTTACACCTAATTGTTCATGCAAGATTATTTGTATTTGACTCATGCTAATGTCTAAATTTGCCTGAATTTAGCGGTATGTCACATGTCGATCTTCCTCAATCAGCTTACGCACAGCATCAACGTTTTCTTGGGTGACTGCAGTTTTGGACGACTTTGACGGGGATCATCACTGAGCTTGACACGTCCACGTTGAAATTCAGCAAACCAGCGATAAATTGTAGTTTTGGATGGGGCTTCATCACCAAATGCAGAAAGCATCCGGTCAACACACTGTTTTTGTGTTAAACCGCTTCGAAAGTCATAATAAATCATCGCCCTTGAATTTTCTCGAGTCAATTCCATTTTCTCAACGACTAAACAAGTTTGAGAAGACCTTGTGAGAAGACCGAGAATCTTTTTTTAAATAAATAAATAAATGGTATTCGATTTTTAACACCAAGGAGTTTTCAATTAAAAAGATTTTAATATGATAGGAATAGTGGAAATATTCCATTCCCGATACTTTTAGTGCAGCAGTACGTATTAGAAGGCACAATGCAAAACAATATTTTTTATTGTTTACCATAGAAAAGGTTACAATATAAAAATTAAGCATATTCATCTATTTAAATGTTTACACATCGTTTTTAATCGGATATGAAAATAAGGTACTTAATTTAAATATTGTTAGTGTGAATTTTGGTTTTCCAAAAGAATGAAAACGATTCGGTTTGTATATTTTAGTGGACGATTTAAGCCCTCTTAAAAATTGTTACAATGCCACCGATTCCAAATGTAGGTGGTCAATTTTCACATAAACGTTAACAATTTGGATTTAGCCTTTGTCTTTATATAAGTACGTACCTATTTGCGTTTATGGAATAAAAAGTATGGTAACGGTCATTAATTTGATACACTGATGCCTAAATACAATGTGAACTCGAGTTATTTATACACATTTTAGACGGTTAGAATTATTATTTGGAAAAATACAACACATTAGAAATTTATATTAGAAATTGTTTCATCCTAAGGGTCGAATAATAAAGCTTGTACATATGTAATTAAACCATGTTATTTTCACAAAAGATATTGGGTGGATCATTCGAGTTGGTTTTTACAAAGTAATACATGCATATAATATCGATGTATTCGTGTTCTTGATATACGTATGTTTTGTTTAGATATCACTACGTATTATATAACAAAGTCCCCGCCACGTTTGTCTGTCTGTCTGTCTGTTCGCGATAAACTGAAAAACTACTGAACGGATTTTCATGCGGTTTTCACTAATAGACAGAGTGATCCATGAGGAAGGTTTTCGTGTATAATTTATTAACATTTTGTGTAAATTGATTGAAATATGTTGATGATTGTTGAAGATGTCTCTGCTACCCGTGCGAAGCCGGGGCGGGTTGCCAGTAGAAATATAAAAAAATATATGTGGGTATGCATATAATTTATATTTATATTTTCTATTAATTATAAAATAAATTATTTTCTAATAAATAGTTACTTCTTTAAAAATAAAAACTTCTTCACAGAATAGTAACCATAAAAATGTTCTTCAATGTTGCGCACATCACGTGACATTGAATTCGTCATGCTAAATCTTTGCCCTACTATGCTGCGCGTGCGGCGATTACGTCACAGACACGAATAACGTCACTCTGTGGTCACCTAACATGAATGTAGAACTACGGTTTCGGCCCAGCCCGGTTTTATGATGGTCATAATTTTTTATTTCTCATTTGATCAGGTTATCGATAAGTTTTCATTTTGGTCGATTCCTTAATAATGAATGAATGTGTGGTATTTATAAATATTTAACGCAGTTGCTCGAAGGTTATCTTTAAAATAATATTCTTAATAAAATATCATTCATTAGTATATACCTATAATGAATAAAGGTAACAAGAAGAAGGTTCCTTGGAATTCATGCAGCGAGTTATAAAACTCAATCCTTTCCCTTTAAACCAGTAATATTCTACGAAGTTAGTGTCAAGAATCCGTTATTTAACAACAAAAATTACTATCACAATTTCGCATCAAAAACACATAAATAACTAACGCAACCTGCAAGAATCTCGTCGTACTTCCGAAGAAGCACGATGCTACGCGAAAGCTCTTGAACTTCGGCACACTTCGGGCAGGTTCGGGTGTCAGAGTGAAAGGGCGGTGCATGAGGAAGTGGGAGGAGAGAACTTGTTGCAAAACAACCGGCCACATTCCGCCGACCGGCAGCCCAGTGACCTAAAGCTCAGGTACCATAGACCTGTACTGCGAACCATAAACAAACTTAGTTTAAAAAGTTTTTAAGTCAGATTCAGTGGATTCTTCTATCAGGCCGTGTTTTAGGAGCCACCTTCGTCCGTGACCTTGGTCCTAACTTCGGTGGGGCTGAACATATACAAATATTTAAAACCTATTTCTATCTGGATTAATATTCAGGTGCAGTCGTTCCGGAGATTACTTCACAGACACACAAAGTAAAAAAATTGTCAATCGTAGTTGCACGTCAAAAGTGAAATAGTAATCAAATATTATATTTACATAATACACACATACATCTGTAATATATGTTACTGAGCGTGACGGTCACGCGAGCTCAATGCTTTTTCCCCATACCAAAAGTGCCCAACGTGCCAACAGAAGTTTTCACTTCAAAAATTCCCAGTTTCTTTATACCTAATCATTATATTATAGAATTCTTTGTACCCCTTTTTAAGAAAATTTCGCGAACATAGTAACGTGCATTTTGGAATATTTACAGTTTATATATAGAAATACAGAAAGCTAAATTTTTAAACAATATGTCTTACAACTTTAAAAATTACGTGAAAACGGCTTAAAGAAATTACACGCGTCCAGTATATGCGTTGACCTGTCATGGTAAGTAAGCCTATACAATGACAGCTCAAGTTATACTGGCCAATTAAAAAACCATGGTCGAAATTCGACCACCACGCGACCTCTAGTATTAGTAAATACATAACTTATAAATATTGGTCTGAGATGGTTTTATTTCACATAGGAAATGGATTTAACAATCATTGTAACGTAATGAAAAGATTTGATTGCCGTACAACAAAAAACAATTGAAATATTAAATTAAAAAAAAATATGTCAACTGTTTTTTGTTTGACACATCGTTGTGTCGTTGTTAGTTATTGTAATGCAATAAACGCATAATAACGATTAATTGCATCTGCTCTCAGCGGTTATTATAATAATTCACCAATTTATACGCCGTGGGCCTCACCGTGAGAACTTTGACGCATGTCGAGATGTGTCTTTGTTTCTATATTTATTATTGAAAAATATTATTATTATAAAATAAGTACAACCGTTTTTTTTTTAATTCGTTCAATTTAAAACGCTGCCACCTATAACTTTCTGTAATTTAGCTATTTTGCCACTCTGGGCTGGGATTGAATTTTAAATGGTAGGTCATCTGTAGGTATTTTAGGTAAGTATATTAAATTGATTCTTTCCTTGTTGGATAGGTCCAATAAGGAAAGAATCAATTTAATATGTTCACTTTTGTGAAAGTGTACCGAGTAATATAGGGTCGTTCATCGTCTCGTCCCAAAACAAACTCGATCCATTGGGACGAGTTGACGAATTTCAAAATTAATATTATTCTGAAATTCTTTAAAATTTTAGTTGATTTAAAATGTTTTCTTTCTCAATGTACGGTCAGGAAGAAAACTTTTTAACCGACTTCAAAAAAGGAGGAGATTCTCAATTCGACTGTTTTTTTTTAATGTTTGTTACCTCAGAACTTTCGACTGGGTGAACTGATTTTGATGATTCTTTTTTTATTTGAAAGCTGGTGCTTCCCGTGTGGACCCATTTCAATTTGGTCCAGTTCTGACAATGACATCCATGAGAAAACCATATATAAGTCTTTTATGGAATAGTTTTTTTTGTTGATGTCGGTTTTTTTTTAAAGAATTATCAACGTATTAAAACTGAAACCTTATCTTTTTTTATGTCGGCTAAAGTTGAAAGCGAGCAAGTGACATCACTACGATTGCACTGGTACTTATCTAATGGGCACTTCTTATCATCATGTAAGCTGTGGTATTTGCGGACGTAGTGATACTAAAAATCACATACGTTAAGTAACTAGCTAGGAACTAGGAAACCGTGCTTTATTTCCTGGATGACCACTTGTCCTTTTGTGTATCCCTATTTAGTCCAGTCGGGATAGACATTTAAATAGAAAAAATTAGGAGAAGCGAGTTTTTTTTTTAAAACGTCGTGAGTGTGGTTGGAAGTCTACATTTCGATTTTTGGGGTAAGCCTGCCATTGTATTCGCCGTCATCTTGATTTGAAGTTCAATTTTTACGTTTTTCTGAAATAACTCGTTAATTTGCAACTTTAGAGCAAAAATAGTGAAATCCAAAGTTGTTGGAAATTTAATTTCCCATAAAATTCCACCCATTACGATTTTTTTGATAAACTTGATAGTATAACTCAAAAAACCGTAATGGTTGGAATTTTATTTCCTTCAACTTTGGTTCTCGCACTTTTTTTACTCCACGATCAATACGATTTTTTTGATAAACTAAAATAGCGTAAAAATGAAAATGACCAAACTTATGGGAAATTAAATTTCCAACAACCTTGGATACTACCATTTTTGCTTTAAAGTTGCAAATTAACGAGTTATTTCAGAAAAACTAAAAAAAATAACTTCAAATCAAGATGGCGGTGAATCCAATGGCGGGTGCCCCGAAAATCGAAATCGCGTCCCCTAATTTTTACCATTTAAGGCTATTTTTATGTCTATCCCGACTGGACTAATTTAATAACAACGTGTATGCAAAATTTCATGCTGATCGGTTAAGCAAACAGCAAACAAACAAACTCACATTCGCATTTATAACATTAGTCTCACAATGGAGGACATTACACGAAAACACATTATGTCAAACATTATGACAAAGACACACACAGACATTATGTCAAATGTCAATTTAAACAATAATTTGACATTTTTAGATTTCATATCTGTAATTTCAACAAATGGTAAATGAAAAACTAATTTGATAGAAAATCTAAGGTGATGTCAGTTGCACCTTTTTAGTTTATATTTATTTTATGTTACTGAATGGCAAAGAAGCATATAGCTGTACTAACTAACTATACTGATAAACAGTGACTGTAGCCTTTGAATACAACACTACTAGAAATATACGTGTTGCGTTGCGGACGCTGCAGACGACACATTTATTCCAATTATAATATTACATTTCCAAAATGATTTGGCTTTTATCTTTTGACAAACACGTTTAAAAATATATCGTAAAAATTTTAATTTGATTTTTAAATGTCGACAACATGCGACATATGGCTCATAAGTTGCCAACCGAAGTCATTGAATGCAGGTATGCGTAATTTTTAACATCATTTATAAAATTAGTCAGCATATGAGTTGTTTAAAGTTACGGAATATCATAAAAATTTAATTTGTAAGTGGTTCTAGATTACTAGGCCACTGGTTCTTAAGTTAATTTAGTTTTTTTGGTGGCCGTGGGGCTTAAATTACTTCATGTATTTTAATATTGCGGTGTCGTTAGACTTGCCTTAGTTGGGAAAGTGACATGGCGACCGTAAACTACTATAACTATTAAATTTAATGTAGTTACTTACAAGTTACCAATACCAAATCAACTGTAGTTTTTATTCTTATCTGTTTGTTGCGAGTAAAATTTTATTTACAGAAAATCTCTTAACAAATTACCTCAAACGGCAAGAGTTGTTTAACTGTCCACGGATTCTTTTAAAGACCCATCAGCCACCAGATCGGGAAAGATACAGGAAAAGACACTTTCTTCATGGTTGTGAGAAATATTACTGAGATTTGTATCTATTTCTAGCCGTTTTCTGATAAACCCGTCTCACTGTCTAAAAAGTAATTCTAGGTGTGAACAACAACCCCAAACCCCCAAGCATATAGTCACCCAGATCAAGCTCGTGTAGTGTCCAAAGCTCACATTCTAGCCATACTAGTTGATCCTCCATATTTAGCGATAAATGACACCGTTTTGCAGCAAGTTGCGACACTTGAGTGTTACGTTCACCGCATCGCAATCTCTGAGAAAGGCAATGCTGCATTTGTTTTGTGAAACATATCTCCTTATTTTTGAGTGGAATATTAATTGAGTTGTGTGTTTTTACGTTATCATATTTTTATATATACTGAATAAGCTAGTTACGTCTAGACTATGCAAAATACTTTATGGCCTTTCCTGTGTTAATAAATTCTTGTAAACTGAAGTTGTCAAAGTTAACTCTCTCTCTCACTCGCGCGATACGATAGCCGAGCGCTGAGTGCTGATGTCCTGCCGCTAACCTACCTCAGACCCATTCTGTCATTGATATAGGCTTAGGTACAACTTACGCTACGTATTTTAAGTGAATCCAATTTGAGGTATTTAATTATAATATGCCTATTACTATGTAATACTACCAGTGGGACGGGTTCATCTAGCATTTTCTCAAGTCATATATATCGCCACCCGGCAAAAAAGTGTCATAATACAAAAACAGCTATTTCGAGAAAACACGACTTTTATGCCGCTGAATTGAACAAAACAGCTTTGAACTTTGTTTCCTTTTTCACTGAGGTAATAACGATGTTTTTACAGCTGAAGAAATGCAACATTTGCTATTCAATTCTAAAAAAAATTCAAAACATACCTAACATGTGATATCACAATTTTTTTTGTGATATGACACTTTTTTTACCGCGTGGCGATATGTCCTTGGTGTTACAAATTTGTTTTATATCATGAAACATTTTTCGCGGGAGATTGTAGTTAACGTAGGTAATAATACTAAAAAAATTATTGTAAGGGCTTTTGTAAAAACCTGTATTGAGGAGTGGATGATCTATTTTTTTAATGATGATGATTTCACGCAGGATTTCTCGCACTGCCACATATTGCCACCTCAAGTTTAATAAAAGGAGACTCACTCAGCAGACCTTCACCTTCTTTCACTCGTATTGTGTTCATCGCAACACAAATCAGTAAAACGTATTGGCAACCCTGACCATATTTTAAAGAAGTACCTACTAACTATTGTTTTGTCAAATGCGTTGCGACCTTGGATTGCTCGTCCACCTGACACGACTCAGACCACACTTCCTCACCACTTTCTCTAACGCCTCCAACACCATTGCCTAGATACTAAAATAATACAATTAAATTGGAGTAAATTCGAGACTTTAATTTCAACAAAAATTAAGTACAGGTATGTACTTCGTTTAGTTATTTAAATTAGGTCTAACAAAATGTCAAAGTTATTTTTATGTTATGTTCCGGAAGGCATAAAAGGCGCCATAATGGCTTCCGTGATATAAAAAAAATACCAGAATGTACCTACGCAGTATGTACTTTTCCCATAGAACAGCTGTTGTTTATGACGCTGTATATTCTTGTTTTTTTAAACCGTCTTAATAATATTAAAATGTATACAAAAGATACAGAATTTTATTTCAAACTAGCTGTGCCCCGCGCAGTTTTGCTTGCGTGTACACATTTATATTTTTTTGCGCGGATCCCTAATTCTTTTTTCAGAATAAAAGTAGCCTAAGTTACTCCTTATAATACCAGCTATCGTCCAGTGAAAGTTCCATTTAAATCAGTACAGCCATTCCGGAGATTAACCGGAACAAACAGAGAGAAAGAAAAAAAAAACTGTTTTTTTTAATGCTATTGGGGGCAAACGAGCAGACAGGTCATCTGATGGTAAATGACTACCGCCGCCCATGAGCACCTGCAACTCAAGAGTCACACAACTACGTTGCCGGCCTTTAAGGTTGTAGTAGGGGAAGGGTGGAAGATAGGGGAACGGGAGGAGGGGGGTTAGGGCCTCCCGTAAACTCACACACTCGACGTAACACAATTGCTTCACGTCGGTTTTCTCTGAGGCCGTGGTATCACGCCGGTCGAGCCGGCCCATAGGCACAGTATAATATATATACTGTGCCATAGGTGCCGAAGCATGGCTCTCCCACGATAAAATTGCATCAAATAGTGTTACAGTCAAAACTCTTAATCGGTCAAAGTGGTTTTACCCGAAAAAAAACCAGCTAGCAAAATCACACTTTTTTCTTGGTTGAAGGTGCTAATCTCTGAAACTACTAGACAGATTTGAAAAGTTCTTTTTGAATTCGATAGCCCAATTCCCGAGGAAGACAATTTTAACATCACGCTGCGACCCTTAGGAGTGTTACAGTGCCATAAACGGTGAAACGGCTATCTATAACAAAAGTACAAAGCAAGAATTCTAAGAAATCCGGGTCATGTAAACAATTTGAATAAAGAACGCTCCGCAGAATTTGTTTTAACTAAAGAGTTTTACCTAGTTTTTTGTTCGCGTGTTTTTACCGGCTTACCTACAACCGGCCAAATAGTGTGTAACTTATGGAGTATGCCAGGTCATTGACACCATTCCAACGTAACCATGTCGGTCAATTAAATTCTGACTTTAGTACCATACGTTACGGCTGACTTTTCATTAAACGATTAAGTATGATATAACTAGGATTAATATGGAAATATTTGAAGTAATATGAAATAACTCTCTTATGTGCGCCTTTCAATTTATACTTCGTTATAGGCTTTTATTTAAAGCAAGAGTTATGTTAACTCATAACATCTGGTTTTCTAAAAGTTTATTAAAATGCTAATAGCGATTATAATCTTGAACGTTTGGTGAAACATGAATGGGTAATAATGTAATAAATAAGAATCGATTAGAAATTATCAGATTATAGTCATGTAAGGATCGATATTTTAATGTGTACTAGCAACCCGCCCCGACTTCGCGCGGATAGCAGAGACATCATCAACAATCATCATCATATTTCAACCAATTTACAGAAAACCTTAACAAATTATATTCCTAAACCTACCTGATGAATCGATCTATCTATTGGTGAAAACCACATAAAAATCCGTTTAGTAGTTTTAGAGTTTATCGCGGACAGACAGACAGACGCGGCGGGGGACTTTGTTTTGTAATATGTAGTGATAAGGAAGAGTTAGGTAATATTGGTCAAACAGGTCCAAGGGCACGGGGGGCAGATTTTGGATGCCAGTGGTTCTAAGACCATTTAGTTTACCTCGGAAAAGTTTAACACATTTATTTTTTAGACACTCTAAAATACGACTAATAACAATTGTATTGTTTTTATCCGATGCTCGCTGTTGCCCGTGACTTCGTTCATGTGGAAATTTTGGTGAACTATATCCCAGAAATTTTTCCAAGATCAAAAGTAACCTATGTGCTTTCCTAGACTATAATCTATCTCTGTGCCAAATTTCATCCAGACTCGTTTAGCCATTTTTGCTGGAAGGAGTAACAAACATACATCCATCCATCCTCACAAACTCGATCACAAAAGTTACGATACGAATGTCATCATGTTTTAACAATTTTTCATTGAAATACGCAAAAAATAGTATTTCTGCGTTAAAAAACCAAAACTAACAAGTATCTAATGAAGTAAACAAAATATCAATCGTCCAGCTGAACGAAATTGTGTTCTCATCTCAGTCAGTTTGCAATGCCATAGCGTAATAGTCAAGTCGTCTGACTTTTACGTTGTTACGTTTACGTTATCTACTTGGTCTACTATAGGACCCTAAAAGATGACATTAGGTTTCTGCAACACCTCTATAAACAGGCCTGTTGGTTTCGTGGTTAGCGATCCTGACTGCTAAACCACCTGCTCTGGCTTCGATTCCGTGATGAGTACGATCATTTTTGAAAAAAAAGTCTGAATGTATTTTTTTTGTATTGAGAAATGGCAGGCGTTTGTCTTCCGACTCACCTGATGGAAGGTGATGAAGACGAAGATGTTACACGCCTATCCAAGATAAACCTATTCACTCCACACTTGAACGCTCCAGGATTATAAATGATAGGAAAAATAGACGCAGGCAGTTCATTCCACACCTTGGCGACTTGAACCAGAAAAGAGCTGTCAAAACATTTAGTTTGACTTTTGTCCGCGCCTAGTAGTCCAGTCTAGGAATAGTGAGGGTTAAATTAATTCGAAGAGAGCCTTCGCACACTCACCAAAGTGAGTTCTATAAAAAAACCGATAAGCAGGCGACTTTATCTAATTTATCTATGCGTATGTATTTAGTAACATATAAGGATGTTTATCAGCAGTCTGGTTACTATAATACAGGTTCTGCCTAGTTTGGGATCAGACAGCCGTGTGTAAGGTGTCTCAAGTTATTATTATTACTTTTATTATGTATGTATAATGTAAATGTATGTTTGGTAGTTAAAATTTGATTGTGGTCGCATAGATATGAATTTACAGTTAGCTTACTAGCTGCGCTCCGCGGTTTCACCCTCGTAAGTCCCGATGCCGTGAGAATATCGGGATAAAAAGTAGCCTATGTGTTAATCCAGGTGTCCAGCTATCTACATACCAAGTTTCATCGTAATTGGTTTAGTAGTTTTTGCGTGAAAGAGCAACAAACATCCATACATCCTCACAAACTTTTTATCCCGATATTCCCACGGGGTCGGGACTTACGCGGGTGAAATCGCGGGGCACTGCTAGTTGTTCATAATCTCATCAGCACTGATCGTTAAGACTACTCAGTGTGTCTTTCCAATAAGTGTGTTCAGGATTACGCAGCCTAACATGACAGACGGCCTAATTATTATCTGTCTTGGTACCTTTGATTATATAGACATGTATATAATCAAAGCTTGGTACTATTCACCATATGGAAAGAAACAATAAATCGTTTGGTACTGTGGCTCTAATCACCTATTTCAACAAAGACCCTATGTTTACTTTGTTGTAGTAACAATAAATATAGGAAGCAAACAAACAAGTATATTTATACCGATTTATAATAGGTAGGACAAATACCTATTATAATAATGATTAAATACCCACATTATCTATTACACGTTGAGAATACTTGATCTCTCGTCCACCTTGGGTTTGATAACATGATAATTATTACAAACATGAATGGACGACTGTGAGGCTAAATAATTACTATACTTTAGTTATCTGATTATGTCCATGATTAACTTTAATATGGACTGTTGTTTAATTCCCTACTACTATGGCAAGCGGTCACCGTCACCTCAAACATCTTTTTCAGAATAAGCTTTAAAGAGATATTATTATTTACGTGTTTACGGGAATTAACGCGATCACGAAAAGGTATTACATACCTCTGAATTGCCTGACGTTTCGACCAGGTTGCAGTGGCCGTGGTCACAGGCTGACTGCCTCGGAGGTATAAACGTAAATAATAAATAATATAATATCACGTAAACACGTAAATAATATTATATCATGGAACGCGAAAGTTTAAAAGTTAGTAAAGCTTTAAAGACATTAAGTAGATAACTTTCTTGTGAAAACCGTGACACTCCACAATTTGAGTTTAAAAAAACGCTATGTTTTGGATAAGTTTAAATAAGGTTAAATAATAATTGTACATACCTAGTTATGTAAACAGCAGTATTACAAGGTGCTTATTAGCGCTTTGGTCCTATCCATAAATAATCTTATCCTAGAACACTTGATCCAATTCATCTTTAGGCCTCCTAATTAGGGCTGAAATCCATCCGGGTTTTCCCGGATTTGTCTTAGTTTAGATTGCGTCCGGGTGGGTCCGGACACTCTCCGGATAATTATAATTGTTAAATGAATCGTTAACAAGCTAAAATTTAAATGGAATCGGCGTTTTTTTAAGGTGTCCGGGGAAGAATTTCAATTTCACGCATGTGTCCGGGGATTTTTTTAAGTTTTTGTCCTGGGACGGTAATTTAAGTGATGGCAGGCCTACTCCTAATGGTGAATACACTCCAGAACACTTAAAAGCACTGTAAAAATATCGATTCAAGGAAAATCTATTGTATTTTAATTGTTTGTTACGCTTACACGCGTTAACAAATACACACACAAAACAAAACAAAGCCACATCCACATTTATAATCTTACTAATATTATAAAGGTGAAAAATTGTGAGGATGGATGAATGTTTGTTAATCTCTCACGCAAAAACGGCTCAACGGATCTAGATGAAATTTGGCACCGAGATTGATTATAGTTTGGAATGGCACATAGGTTACTTTTTATCCCGGAAAAATGTAGGTGCCCTTGGGTTAGATATCACCAAAATTTCCACGTGAACCAAGTCGCCGGGAAGAGCTATTATTAAATAAGGTAAGATGTATGCAACATGCAGGTCATAGTCAATTTCTTAGGAAAGATTACGTGTAAAAATGTGCATTAAATAATTGCAAATTGCAAACTATTACCAAGTTCCTTGTATCAACAATCATAAAATGAATTTTAATTGCCTAATGTTTGACCTATATAAGTGTAGGTGGTTATTTATAATAAGCACTCATCCGAGTTAAACAATTATCTACAGTATGTCAATCTGAAATAATGTACCTTTTAAATAGTGAAATAAATTTTAAACAAACAAGCAATCAAACAAAAAAGTCTTCAGCCAACTTCTTCTTCGCACCTGCTTCACACGGGCAGCAAAGCATATATTGTTTTTTCTGAAATCTTCAACAATCATCGTCATATTTCAGCCATTTTACACAAAACCTTAATAAATAATACACTTTAACCTTCCTCATGAATCACTCCGTCCATTGGTGAAAACCGTATGAAAATCCGTTCAGTAATTATTCAGTTTATCGCGAACAGACAGACAGACGCGGCGGGG
Source organism: Euplagia quadripunctaria (assembly GCA_963859945.1). NCBI lineage: Eukaryota > Metazoa > Arthropoda > Insecta > Lepidoptera > Erebidae > Euplagia > Euplagia quadripunctaria. The sequence continues at coordinate 17,318,648 of OY982575.1, read as the reverse complement.
GACTTTGTTTTATAATATGTAGTGATGGTGCAGTTATAACCAATGCTGTTGTTAATTCACAATCATGTACTCATTGCTCGTACTACATAGATCCAGTTAGAGTAACGATGGACCATCACCGGCTCGATACACACGAGCGGCTGTGCGTAAGAAAGAGTTAATCACTAACTTACTACACGATTTATACAATTTTCCGTTAGTATGAACCGACGATTGCATATTTAAGATTCAGTTAGTTTGTTATTCTATCCTAAAATAAAATAAATGAAAAAAAAGAAAAAGAATTTACGGATTCATTTGAGAACCTTCTTGTTTTTTATCAGCAAAAACGCTGTGTTTAAAAATAAGAACGGATTTGATTGATTCTTCTTCGGTACTTTCGACGCAATGATGGTGGACATCAAGCACGGAGAGGCCTGTTCTACCATGTATACAGAACGTTTCATAGAACTTCCTCATTCATTTGCAGTAACCGGCACCTCCGGCTTAATCTGGTCGGTCAGTTCAACTCAGCACAGTCACAGGATAGTCATTGTATAGGAAAAGATGTTTGATGGACTTAGTAGTAGACTTTAGCACATGTACAAGGAATCTAAGGATCCACTATTACACGGTTGATAACAGGCTGCTTAATACCGAGAATTCGAGAGTTAATAAGAATAATAAATCATTTACGTTTATATTAATTAATTTAATTTAATTTTATCTATTGGTCTAGTGGTTAGTGACCCTGACTCCTGAGCCAGAGGTCGTGGGTTCGATTCCAACCCAGAACAATATTGTGTGATGAGCATGATCATTTGTTCTGTGTCTGGGTGTAATTTATCTATAATATGTATGTATTTAGAAATATATATGTATGTTTATCAGCAGTCTGGTTACAGGATATACCTAATTTCGGATCAGACTGCCGTGTGTGAGATGTGTGAAGTTATTATTATTATTTTTGTTTATTTCAGGCTGCATAAGCCCATATATAAATACCTTAATCTAAATATACATACTAAAACAGTCTGTGTTAGTAAATATAACTTAAAACTAAGTTAGTAACACTTCACTTGCCCTAAGTCTTTGCGAGGCCTATTGGTACTTGTCCGCGGAAACGACGAAATACTATCTACACCTTGTAGCCAAAAGCTTTCATCTGACACCTCGTGCAGAATTAATACTTACTACGATATTCCGATAAATCTACTTTTCTCTTCGCAGTATTTTATATGTATGGAACTCAGGAACTCTGAACTCTAGAGAGGCAGGAAATATTTCTAGTGTAGAGATCGCAGACATACATAAGCAATGGCAAATCTACCAGTACCCTAAAAACACAAATTAATTTATAATAGAAACTTAATCACACAAGAATAAGTTTCTGTTATATATTCTACTGTTTACCTAACGGTCCAAATCCAGATGGTTTAATAATTCCCTATTTTATTGTTTTTGCAACCAGTTTCATAACGTAGACTAATATTAAGAAATGTTGCAAATATAGAAATCTATTTACCAACTATTTTCAATAACATTTAACAGTATTGTCGGCAGTGTCTCCGACGCGTACGACGAACGGCGGTAGCGCGCACGCATCGCCTGCGCGAGAGTTGTCGCGGAACACACCGGACTACCAATACGGGCGCTTCGACGTGAGCGCGTTGCATATCGCACATGCGCTCAAACAGACAGAACTACAGAAGGCTTACCACAGGCCGAAAGAGAAGCCTATAGACTGCTATTTGGTAAGTGAGTTTCAATTTTTATGTATTTCAGGTCGGTAAAGGACTACAAAGATAGCTTATTGTTAAGTTATTATTTATTAATTTAAACTTAACTGCTTCATTTACAAGGTACATTGACATATTTAGACGGACATAATTGGACATAATTCTTTAGCAATTTTCTACCATAGAGTAATACAGAGCATAAGCATAGAAAAAAGTAGTTTTTTAAACACCTAATTCGCCGACTGTTCGTTCTTTCTTCTATGAAGTCCTTAGAATTGGAATACAAAAAATTATATCTTTGTTTAATAATTTACATAGTACAACAATAAACAATACGAATGTTTTTATTCACGGGAGTACCAAAATATTCATTTTTAATATTCTACCAAGTTTACTGATATAAAATTCAAATTTCAAGCTGATCGATTGTGGAATGCTATGACGCGCCCATTGGACATGCGCACCTTTCGTCGGTTTTTACGAAATTCCTAACTAACAAACCACTTGAATGTGATCGTGATTTTAGGAGCAACAAAGATTTTACACTTGTCTTCACAAATTTATATCGTATCCAAGTATTCATACTCATTATCATACATATTACACAAATACTTTCGAGAACTCCTGCAATAATAATTCCTCTCTGAAAACTTCTATTCTTACCTCAAAACTTGAACTTAAATTGTGACAAAGCCGTCTATAATGGCACCGGTTCACAAGGTCAGCATCACCGTTATCAAATCTATACCGGAATAACTGGTATATATTTAATATAAATATGTTAACATAACACATGTAAATACTTCAAATGAATAAGCGATTGATAAGGAATTTCATTACTTGGGGTTCCTTGGAGGAGCACAATGGTGGAGACGTCATTTTCATTAATTCGAAGGAGTTCATCAATCGTAACGGCCACAACGTCAACATTTTAAATTCAATACATCCAATCCAATTGTTATTACTGGTGGTCATTGGTGAAGACAATTATTATTATCCCAAAAATTATAGGTTACTAGCAGCGCCCCGCGGTTTCACCCGCGTAAGTCCCGATCTCGTGGGAATATCGAGATAAAAAGTAGCTTATGCGTTAATCCAGGTCTCCAGCTATCTACGTAAAAAGTTTCATCGCAATCGGTTCAGTGGTTTTTGCGTGAAAGAGTAACAAACATCCATCCATTCATCCATCCAAACTTTTACATTTATAATATTAGTAGGATTATAGTTATAAAGGTTATATTAGATAGGTAAATTACACACTTTTCTGCACAATAGCGTAAGTGCGAAGGGGTTGTTTACGAATTAAAAATGTGGTAAACGCCAAAAGCGTTAAGTCTTATTGCAGTCAAAGGAATCAGTTGTATTCTAATTACTTATCAGTACCTGTACGTATTTATATGCAGTCAATAATCAAAAGTGTCGAATATTTTATTTAGCTTTATTCTCAAAACTGTAAACTGTAACTGGAAGTTATTTGTAACTTTGTGACCGTTTTGTGTCAAGAAACCATTGTCTTATAAATGTTAATATAATTCAACCATTTTAAATCTCGGAATAATGAAATATATTTTATCTATTCTATGATTATAACCTACTATAGCGATGATTTATTCATACTAAATTAATTAATACGAAATAAAAATAATACATGGCTATACAGACCTAAACAACAGATTGCAACTGCAAAAACAGAAGTTTGCAATGCTGATAACAATCACAGCTCATTCATCTTCAATATTGACAGAAGGGAACTATCAAAATGGCTTATTGCACACAGCACACAATATCGAAATGTATTAGTTTCGCATGACGATACCAATAAAACTGTGGCACTATAAATCTAAGAAATGCAACTGTTTTGTAATTCTACGATAGTGGGTTGTGGTAACAACTTGAAACAATTGGATAATCGTTGATATTGCCGTAATCGTTATTTGTTAGTTGCTACTTTTTATAGCTAAACAAAATAAAAGTGCCTCGCCATTTGGTAACTTTTGAAACGGCTCCGATATAAAATTATAGAGAGCAATAGTCTATTGGCATTACTCACTATTATGGCACATTTTCAGACTTGGTATTACTAGTACGAATTTCTTAATAATAAAACATACTAACAAATTGCCCGACCCGGGTCGAACAAAGAACTAGTAATTTACCTATCAGTTTAACAGTTGTTTTATTTCTTTTTCATTTTATTTATTTGACATAACATATAAAAATATATTTTATTACACATAATATGTGTAAGAGAGATAGTCTAAACAAGTTTCCCGTTCAAATTTAAAGTAATACGATTGAGAAATTATTTGCCCAATCTTAACCAAAGTACTAGTATAGTATTATGTTATCTGTGACCAAAGTAACAAAATAAACGCAAGTAAGACTCGCGCCGTGAAGATTCTGTACAACTTACGCGGGAATCATTAATTGTATCAATAACCAAGATTGATAAAAGAAGACGAAAAAGAGACTAAAATGAGGAACAACGAATTAATTCTTTAAGGGTTCTGTTTTACCCTTTGAGGTACGGAACCGTAAAACCGAACCCGTTGATCATCATCTGCCTATCATCGTCCACTGCTGGAGGAAGATCTCCTTTAAGGAGCGCCAACTATCCTGGTCCTGGGAATTCCACATCCATCCGCTGCCAGCCTCCTTCTTCAAGTCGTCGTTTGCCTAATCGCGGTCTCCACTTTAGCACACGTCGACACCAGCGACCATCCGTCCGCCTGGAGACATGACCGGCCCAGTTCCAATTCAGCATACTGATTCTCTGTGCGATTCTGATTTCTTAGTCCTACCTAGTAATAATTTCGACATTTAATATATTTATAACATTATTTATTTATTTATATTTATTTATTTATATTTATAACAATTTCATGTTATTTACATATTTTTATGTTAATGTGTTGCAGATTGTATTTTTTAAAGTTTATTTTATTTCATTTCATGGTACTGAGGAAAGAGGGTTGATCGGGAATAGTGCGATATCTTCTGATCTGTGCGCATTCCTGTTCTTTAGACTAGAACACATCGCGTGTGCACAAGAATGTACGCCTTTGGTGTATGCCCCAACTTATAAGAAGAGAGATAAACATGTTTTCTTTATTTATTTACAATCAATACAACCTAGGAAATAACGACCAGCTCCGTGTAGCAGCTTTTAGATACCAAATAAATCTCTTTTGAACTACTTTACTCACACGGTTATCACTCTTAGGGTTCCAACTTACGTTGATTACATGGAACCCTCATGGAATCACTGCTCTTTCCGCGACTTTTTAATCTCTCGTTAGCCACTCGTACATTGCCTTGTTTTAAGCAGACAGATATACATTTTTAGATACACTGCAATGATAACAATATGCAAAAAAAGCTGCCTACCTGTGACTAGAAGTCAGCAAAAATGTAACATGCTGAGATAAAGACTGGATTCCTTAGGACATTTTTAAGTCCCGACGAAATAAGGAGGGGTGTTGTAAGTTTAAATTGTGTACCTATTTGTGTGCCTGTCTGTGCTATCATAACTCCTTAACGGATAGACCGACTAAGATTGTTTTTTGTTTGAAAGGTGACTTGATCGACAGTGTGCTTAGCTATAATTCAAGAAGCCGTTCGAATATCATTTTTTTCTAATCGTTGAAGGGAATTTTGAGCCGGGTGTATTTAAATTTTAAATTTATGCTTGTATCGTGTCATGGTTATCTGTTGTTATTACAAATTTAGACCTATACTGTTAAACCGCGGTGCTTTGTTAGATAGACGCACTTCACCGACTTCGTTCAGAAATCTGCCGTGGCCTTCTTCCTAGCAATCATATTTTAACAAATAGGTAACTCCCTATAGCGGATTCCTCTGAATGAACGCTTGAACATACTATTCCGAAGTACAAAGAATTACTGATATTGTTGACATGCAAAACTTACCTCACACTCACATGCACGCATATACTCCTATTACTTCATGGGCATGCGTGCATTGCAAACCGATTTCATGTTAAACGTGATCCGTAAACATATGAGTTATTTTACAATATTCTTTAAATGTCTATATTGTATGTTAATACTTACATATTATGTTACTGATACGTGTATTAATCACATTATACATATACATATGTATAGGAAATTATATTACAACATATACATTTTACTGTTCTTAGTTACAATTACGAATAGATTACCCCAAAGACAACAAACATTTTATTTTATTTTGTAGCCTTTAGAAAAGTATTGACACTGAAATAATCGTTTAACTAATGACTATAGCACTCACTTGATGGCAATTAAAATAATTTTAAAACTGGGGTGAACAATGGCGTGAAATATTTAGATTAGAAGTTTCTTAAATATGTAAGTGAAAGTCACTTAAGCTTGTTAGTCAGCCATACGTTTTATTCCAATAAGGTAGCAAATAACCATACCGCCTCCCTAATAGAATATGGTCGCTGTAGACGTGTACGATATAGACCCTATAAAAACTTTGACTGCCATTCTTGAAGAACTACATAATAAGTAAGTCATTTCACAATTCACGGTGTATGTTATCAGTCACATGCAAAATAACTAATATAATAATGTATATCATACAAAATTATTTACTCATATTAAAAAGAATCTACAGCTACAGTTTATACCTTGGCCCACAACCCGCTATCGAATCGGCAGCCGTCACTTAGCAGCGAGAAATCTGACATGACTCGGCGATTACGTGGAGCGATCATCGCAGATAATACCAACACGATGAAACAAAGAAGTTATTGTACCGTCCGCTCAACAATGATTGAACTCTCCAGCAGGCAATGGTGGCTAGAACTTTGATGTATTACGACCTGTTTTTCCAATGACCGGAACTGTGTCTTGAACCCGAACTTGGTCGGGGCTGGTCATCTCCGAACTGCTATTACTCACATATACTTTTTTTCGAACAATACGTTACATTGTCTTCATATTTCATTTGCGTATATAAGCAATGTAACCAGAGACTTATAAAAAACATGTTGAAAAGAGTGTCCTTGGAGTTTCCTGCCTGTTCTTCTCCACAGGATCTACGTATTGGAACTAGCTTCACGATTGACTTCGTCTGACTGACTACTACTCCTGACAATTCAAAAATACCAACAACGATTTGTGTCTTAAACGAATTATTTAGGACACATTTTGGGTCAGAAAACTTTAATAGTGGTAATACATGGTAATATTTTGGATCATGTTACAAAACGCTTTCTAGACCCAAACTAAGCGTAGCTTGTGTATGGGTTCTGGAATACAGATAAACATACAGAGTTTTTTTTTCTAAATACATACTAACATATCACAGACACCCAGACCAATGCAAATAGACATATTCATGCACATAAATATTTCCACTAAGCGGGAATCGAAACCTAGACCCCCGCCGCGCCAAAGAGGTTGTCAATATGAAAATTCGTTGTGTTATGTTACGTACTTCAAGACATACCATAACATTAGTAGTATGGGAAGCACATTGCATTTCTGATGGTGATTTCAGGTCTCTTAATTTTGTGTGTAGCCTAGAGACAGCTAACAATGGAAACAAGCGTCAGCTGCAAGACCCGTGGTGGACCTGGTTGTGAGACGATGTTGGTTTTGACAAAAAAAAAAAACAAAAAACAATTTCAGGTCGTTTGAAAATTTGCACAGTTATATTTATAAAATGACAATACTTAAAAAACAGTCAGCTGCAAAACTAATGATGGATTATACGTCAGCTGATCATCTAAACCTGTACAAAAATATGTTATGAAAAATCATTTCAGGTTCGATGAAACTCATACAGCGAACTGTTTATATTATTAAAATAATAAAAATAATCGTCAGCTATACATTCAACGGCGGTAAGACCGTCAGCTGAAGGTTTATACGCAAGCAACGCAACCCAATGTACGACGTAACTGACTATCATTGACCCTTTAAGCAAGTAGCTGACGTCCATTTTTACCTAATTTAGCGTCTAAATAATGTCCTCTAAAAATATCAAGTGACCTGAAATTAATTTAAACTAAAATTCGTGAGTTTTAACATTTTTTCATAACACAATCTTTTTTAATTCATAGGCTGACTGACAGTCTTTCCCCCGCTATCATGTATATAATCAAAGAGCTGACGTACATTTTTAATTAATATAGGGTCTAAATATTATACTCTAGAAATTTCAAGCGACCTGAAATTAATTTACACTAAAATTCATGAGTTAGAAGGTCTAATCTAAACTACCTACTAACTAACTGAAATTTACAACTTCCATTGGTAATAATATATTAAACCTTTTCAAGCACAATTAAAAAAAATATCGTAATAACTATTTACAAAATAAACTCTAAAAGATTTTTCCTTTTAGCAATACTAGTATCTCACAATTATATTTTAATTATAACACGAATATCATTATGCACATATTTCAAACAATAAAAAACCCCGTCACATGAATATATCTTCCAAACGTCTTCACACATTTTGACAGAACATATCTAAGAACTATTCCACGTTAAATCATAGACTAAAATAATAATAATAACTGGACACTTCTCACACACGGCCGTCTGATCTCAAACTAGGCAGAGCCTGTACTATGGTAAAAATTTAAATTTTTAAATCCATACATATTATAGATATATAATACGTTAAATTAACTATTCAATAAATAAAAACCGCATGGAAATCAGACCATAGACTGATTGTAACTAGACAAAAGCTACGATGTGCCACAGATACGTAGAGTTAAGTGTCAAACTTATACCAGCTCTCGTTTTGGGTCGATTTGAAAAATACATTATAAATAAGTACATATAGTATGTTCGAAGAATCTAATAATTTCTTGTTTTCATAAAATGTACTCTCAACACATGCGTTCAGAAGATGAATGTTTGTAAAGAAACATACAACAATGAGAACAGTTGACTGACCCACCTAAACTGTGTCAGCATTAATTTGACTGTGATTAATACAAAGATAATAATCTGGTATGTTGTGTTTTCTCCTTCACGAAACACTGTAGTAACTCATTAAGTTTCTGATGATGTATCCGCTCTGATATAAAATGTACGATTTTATGGTATTGAATTGTGAAAGTTATTAAGAGGCCATTAACAAGATACAGAAATCTGCGTCAAAAGCAAATTAAAATGTTATTGTTAGTTAGTTAGTGTCCATATCTTATCGTACTAATATTATAAAGGCAAAAGTGTGTGAGGATGGGTGAATGAATGTGTAGGCACACAGTAGTGCTAACTAAGCAGTTTGTAATATGTATGCACGCGTTAGCGATGCAGTGCTGTTGTCCCCTGAACCACAGATTACTAAGTAGTTACTACGTAACAGATAAATCACTCCCTACAAAAACGTCCATACCTATCGTTTTAATTACCTACTCTTTCCGAGTGCCGACCGCTGCATGCGAAAATGATCTTAACTGTTCTTAAAACACGATTATTATTGCCTCGCAATAGCGCACGGTTGCGTTGCCGTAAGTGAGTTTAGGTTTACCTCTTTTTATGTAATATTCAATATCAGTGAACTTTTATTACACAAAAAATCGGGTGTGTTACCTGACTTAGAAAAATGTAACACTGAATACCACGTCCCCGTAAGTTTACTAATACGAAACACTTAACAACGAATGCACGCTACCACGAAAAACTTAACGCCGTACCCATGCGATCTCGAATAACCAAATCTCTAATTCACCAATTCGAATCACTTTCCAATAAATGCACGCTTCTACGAAAAACTTATCACCAAACCCACGCGACCTCGCTTAATCAAACCTCTAACGAGAAACATCAATAAATTATTAGAACAGTTAAATTCACAGTCTCAAGAAACCAAAACAGCAAAGAAAAAACTACATCATTATACTACTATATTATATCATCATACATTACTGGATCTACATCCATATACAGCACATAAACTATCAGAAACCATGTCAATTTTCACCTTGAATTCGATTGTATTTAAAGTATATATAAGTATATCAATACGGTTTCGAATTACGTTTTTGTACTTTAAAATTTAAAAATAAAAATGTGAGCGCTCGATGCAGCTGTCGGCAACCCACTGCGCGAGACTGCGTATAAGGTCCGCCAGCGGTCAAGCGGCCGGGAGGTGTTTAGCGCACGTAAGTACATCGAGTGGCATAGGCCTGCCTGAACGCTGTGACGCGCGCTAGTGTGCCTTGCCTTAACACTCTCGACGTTTTTGCTGCGTACCCAAACTGTAACCTTCTGATAAAATAAATAGTAAGCTTTCCAATTGAGTATTATTGAACAGTCCTCGAATACGCCGAATAACTCATAGATTATAGTCTGAAACAGCACATAAGCTCTCTTTTATCCCGGGAAATGTACGGTTCCCATGGATAGATTTCACCAAATTTCCACGTGAAAGTTACAGCACAGCTAGTAATCCATATGACCATTGTAACTCTAAAAGCTCTTTCGTCGCTTTCCATACAAAGAAACACAACATCATCCCAGTAGCTTTGTTTAACCTTGGGTCTGGTTTCTTAGGGCACTTCTTCTGAGGAACTTCCCTCGTCGTAATCCCAATAAAGATCTGCGTCTGCTATATACTTACATCGTCTAACGGAGCGGTACCATACACAAACATATTAACACCAGAATAATTTTACGTTTACTGTGTCAAAACTGTGAATAAAATAATAAAACCAGCTGAATTAGTTGCGTAATGCCAATCTGTTGCTGGACAAGCCATTTTTATACCACCCACTGGACATGGCCTTTCTATGTTGTGACTCACTGAATGACATTTCTATCACGTCCACACCTTAAATGATCGTTGCTTTGTAGTCTCTACAGTTTTAATCTCACACGACTTTAGAAACTCACAAAAAAAAAAGAAATTTTAAAATTTATAAGGCAGATATGACAATAAAAAAAATACGGCACAGTTTTTGACATGTCGTCAATTTCGGACGTTTTATGTGTAGGTATAACCCGTTTCATAGTTGCAGTAAATTCAATATCACCGCCTAATGTCTAAAATAGGTGTTTCGCTATTTCGAAAGTGATGACACTCCTTGGACTACATAAACAGGATTGCCTCAATCAGTTACGTCCGATGCAGATAGCCTACCCTACCATATATAGATACATCTGTGTGAGGGGTGTACGAGCCCACCACACATAGTACGCGAGTGTAGCTCTACTCAGTGAGCTAAGCATTCATAGTATTAATACGTACTAGAGATCGCGTGGTGGTCGAATTTGGACCATCGTTTTTTCATGGGCCAGTATAACTTGAGCTGTTATTGTATAGACTTACTTACCATGACAGGTAATCACATATACTGGACGCGTGTAATTCCAATAAGCCGTTTTCACTTAATTTTTAAAGCTGTACGACATATTGTTTAAAAATTTTAGCTTTCTGCACTTCTTCTAGATATAAACTGTAAACATTATAAAATTCACGTTACTACGTTCGCGATATTTTCTTAAAAAGGGGTACAAATAATTCTCTTCACGTATTAATATATTATTTACTTACCTTTTATGCATGTTTATGTGTTAGATGTATAATAATATCAAATGCAGGCACATAAATTCTTAAACTAAAGGCATTCATATCTCCCCATACCGATGAAGATATCCACTATCTATCCACAAAAACCTATCTGTCCATAACACCGCCGATTGCTGACAATGTTACATGGTTTAACCTAGTGGTACCACATGGGAAGATTTCTCGGTTACGTCATCACTGTACTGTTAAGCTACATGAGAGCCATAAGACCTAGTTGTTATCGAAGAAAAATGGGTGATTGTTTCAACAAATTACGTAGTAAGCGAGTGTTTCCCATGGCAGAATGCTGGCGGAGTTTATGTGAATCTCATTCATAAGTTTTCCCTTCGAATATATCAAGTCATCGTGTATTAAAATACTGAATGATCGGCAATTCAATTCGTAGAACTGAGTACAAGTAGACCTTTTTCATTTCTCCAAATGTATTTATACTTGCTAAAAATTATTTATGAAGTGCCAGATATCTGTATCTGTATTCGCGGATATCTGAGAAGAAAAAAAATTGGTATTCTTATCCGATACTTTTTGGCGGATCTTGAACGGATCTTCTTTATTTGTTTACACATATTATAATCATTTCTAATCACAAAGTTCAATTTATTTCATTTAATATCTTTATGAATTTCTAAATATAGGTAGCAATGAAATTCATTACATTTAAATTTATATTACCAAAATTAATTATTTGAACACCTATTTTACCAATATTATTATTAGTGATAAGGTACTAATCAGATATTATTTTTAATTATATAATGAGATTAAATCTCATACTTACTAACTTTTAAACTTTCGCGTTCCATGATATAATTATGTATTTAAACGGGAATTAACGCGATCACGAAAAGGTATGGTCGAAACGTCAGGCAATTCGGAGATATGTAATACCTTTTCGTGATCGTGTTAATTCCCGTTTAAATACATAATTATATTATATCTCATTTTTTGTGATGTGCTCATTGAATCAAAAAACACGTGCAGTGCAAGTTGAAACATGTCGTGTCAAAATTGAGGTCCATATCCATATTCGCGGGCCTAGACACTAATAATTCGAAATCATATCCATATTCACGGATATACATTTTTATCGATTCGACACATCATGAAAAATAATTAAGTTTTTATCACAATAGCATCAAATAGTAGTAGGTACATTTTATTTTACCTTGTTTGGATGCATCTCTACAACGACAGCTATTTTATATCTCTCAGTTTTAATCCTGTTACATGTAAAACCTGTTAGATAAACATTGCAGATGCAAACACATAAATCAACTAGAACGATAGTTAATTTATTTTTCACATAAAGTCACTATTATATCCAGAATGATTAATGTTGGATTCGGATTTCTAGACAACGATTTGTCAGTGGGTCTTTGGAGACGAAAATTATCACATGACACTATCATTTTTAATAAGCTTATATTAGCTTCAGACAACTTTAGTCTTAATTAATTTGACATGCAAGTATCTTATTATTTACTAGCAGCGCCCTGCAGTTTCACCCGCGTAAGTCCCGATCCCGTGGGAATATCGGGTAAAAAGTAGCCTATGCGTTAAGCCAGGTTTCCAGCTATCTACATACCAAGTTTCATCGCAATCGGGTTAGTGGTTTTTGCGTGAAAGAGTAACAAACATCCATCCATCCATCCAAACTTTCACATTTATGATATTAGTGGGATTGTTTTGTGGAATGTCCATATCATTAAACATAAATAGGTTTCTATTTAGCCATAGAAGACAGCACGTAAAACCAAACCAAAACCTAAAAACTATGGAACCTTGGATTATTTACATCTTACCTCTAATTACTTCACTTACAGTATGGCACATGGCACAAATTTTACAGGGCCGACTCCCTGACATGATCTGGCATCTTATTATATACTAATACGCACATTGCGTAACAATTCCTTTGCAATTAGTGCTTCTAGAAACCATGTTAGAGCTCTTATATTATCTCTCTTCGTTACATCTTTAGCCTGCTTCTATATTTAAGGATGCTGTTTAAATAATTTCTCTCTAGTAGACAAAGGGTAGAGGAAGAATTTTTAAACCTGTAAAACGTGGGCGGGACAAGGGACGATATTACAAATCGATCGTAAACATCTTTTTTGGGCAAGGAAGGCTTTGCCTACATCCGTGCCGATTCCCCAGATTAGTAATCCATATCGGAGCATAGACTCAACATAGGCAATGAAAGCTGTACATGCAGTTTCACTATTTGCGACTTTTGCCAGTTTATATGAAGCGCAGAAAAGCCATTAATTTTATTACACACTTTATCGTTTTGTTCCTTCCAACTAAATTATCTATTTATAGTTAAGCCAAGAAATAACTCGCAGACTGGCTGTCTTAATCCTACTAATATTATAAATGTGAAAGTTTGGATGCATGGATAGATGGATGGATGGATGGATGTTTGTTACTCTTTCATGCAAAAACCACAGAACCGATTGCGATGAAACTTGGTATGTAGATAGCTGGAGACCTGGATTAACGCATAGGCTACTTTTTATCCCGATATTCCCACGGGATCGGGACTTACGCTGGTGAAACCGCGGGGCGCTGCTAGTTTAATTGTATAAAAGCCAAGAAATTATCTCGGCCCTAATTCTCTATATTTAGCCATTGATCATCCTTAGTTTTAGGTGCCTCAAACTTGAACATAATATTGTAAGTATGTTAACAGAAAGGTCAGATACGAAAATTTATTGGAAGTAGCAGTTTAATAGTGAAGATGTTACTATTATATTAAATTTAATACACTTACAGCGCACATTATAACATGACAAATTTAATAAAAAAAAGGTTAGAGACACATTTTTTAGCTGAATAGGCCTACATACGTAATCTTAAAGTAATGTTCCATTTACTCCTTCGCTGTCACCTCAGGTCAAGGATTATTGGTACACAAATAGCAGCAATTAATACCAACCAATCGGGCCTTAAATACAATCGGGTAGGATTTAAGGGGCAAGTCGTGAACCCTTGAAACTAGCATTTTTTAAGTTATACTACTTTTGGCGCGTTAGAGAAAAATGATGAGAGTCAATTTTTACGATGCGCGCGCACACCGTCACGAAAAACCGACACCATGCAGTTAGCTAGTCAACATTTTAGTTTTTCATCAAAAGTTACCAAATTCACGATATTTATTCAAGTGTTTCTGAACCTACAACACGTGTTTTGTATCAGTCTGAATAAAATATAAAAAAGAAATAATAAAAAAAATTAAATTGAATTTGATAAGATTTTTAGAAAGATTTTTATCTTGTTACGCCAAAGAAGTATAACTTCTTACGTACGTACATATGTAGACACAAACTTCTTTAAAGTGTTGCACGTGATTATTTATATAATGATATATGAGTTATTAGATTACAGATATACAGACGCATCTATGTTACAAATATATTTGAATGATTTACTAAAAGCCGTAGGTATATCAGAGCTGCGTGTACTGAATTAAACATCAAGCGGCCAACAGATAGCGGATGAAGAGAATCGGGGACATACACGTCCGTTCCTTTGGCACTGTCTGGTGAAAACCGGACCCAGTGAGAGTGGGCTATTGATGACCTTCGACAGGCCAAGAGTTATAGCTTTGTGTACGGACATGAATGCATTATCTGTAGGTACTTACAGTTGAGCTTACACCTGATAAAGACGCCACACAAAATAGGTAGTAGTTATTCGTTAAAGAACTTTTTTTTTTCAAGCAGTGATGTAGCAATGTCATTTTGGCGTAAATTATAGAAGCTTGCGACACTACGATACAGGGACCAATCCACTAACTAGTAATTAGTACAAGTAAGTACAATACAAGTAGTGGTTAGTGACCCTGACTGCTAAACCAGTGGTCGTGGTTTCGATTCCCACCTATGACAAATAATTGTGTGATGAGCACGAGCATTTGTTCTGTGTCTGGGTGTAATTTATCTATAATATGTATGTATTTAGTAATATATAAGTATGTTTATCAGCAGTCTGGTTACCATAGTACAGGCTCTGCCTAGTTTGGGATCAGACGGCCGTGTGTGAGATGTGTCAAGTTATTATTATTATAGTTATATATTACAAAATAATGCTCAGTTTTAGCCCAACGCTAACTGTTGTAATGCTATAACAGCTATAGCTTCCTCAATAAACGAGGTATTCAAACTGGATCCATTAAAGATATTTGGAACCTAACAATAATGGGAATCCAAGTAAGATAATTCTTTAAAAAAAACGGACTTAAAAAAAAACTATTCCATAAAAGACTTATATGGTTTTCGCATGGATTCTCAGAACTGGACCAAATTGAAATGGGACCATACGGAAACCACCAGCTTTCTAATAAAAAAAGAATCATCAAAATTGGTTCACCCATTCGAAAGTTCTGAGGTAACAAACATAAAAAAATACAGTATAATTGAGTACCTCCTCTTTTTTTGAAGTGGGTTTAAAAAACTTTGTAACCTTCATAACGTTAGTATACATTTATTTATACACAAACTAGGGGACAAATTTTCAAAGATCTCTACTTAGTACTTGTTCTTCTTCTTCTATCAATATAAAAGAAACTCCAGAGAGAAATTTCATGCTATGCTATGCTATGCTAGTTTAAGCTGTACATGCGTATGTCAAGAAAGTCAAATGTGTGGATTAATAGATTAATGCGGACATCAAAGTTATAATAAAAACTCTCTAAAATAACTTAATTTATGTGACTTTTTCTAGACCCAAATTAAGTATAGGTTATAGATTCTAGAACACGGATAACGGATAAACTTACAATATACATTTATTTTAAGTATTTGAAAAAGGAACACTTACTTAAATCAGTGAAAGGGCATGACTCTAGTATCCAGTTACAATAATAATTTTTGGAAAAAAAACTATCCGTTTACAAGCTATGACCATTTGAATTTCCAGGTATTTTTGCCTCCATTTTTCATAAAAGTAGGTGGAATGTGTAAAGTTAAAGATTTTAAATCGCACATATTTTTTTATTTTGGAATTTTCATTCCGTTACTAAGAAAATCCATAAAAACTAACTCCGAAATTTTTTTAAGTTAGCTTTTATGGATTTTCTCAATAACTACCTAAGTGAAATATTTCAAAATAAAAAAATACACCTTCTACCTGCTTTTATGAGAAACCGAGGTAAAAATACCTAGAAATTCTAACAGTCATAACTTGTAAACTAATAGTTTTTTAATGATTTAAGTAAGTGTTTCTTTTTCAAATAGGCCCTGTATACACAGAAATCCCTAAACCAATGATACATTCATGGGTATAAATATTTGCACTGAGTGACAATCAAACTCACGACCTCTGACTCCTGTGATGTTATAGGCGAATGCTCTACCACTGCACCACATACGAAAATGAAAGAAGAAAGAAAGATAATGTTTTTTTTCTATAAAACACAGCATGCAACAAATTAAACAAATAAATAATAACATTTAGAAAAAAGCTTACAATAAACATTTTTACATAAAACATGTCGTCATGTTTAATTATCGTTGGCTAATGTAAAGCAATCCGTCTCCATCTAAAAAACATAATAAAAGTTATAATAAGTGCTATGTTCTAGGTAAATAATTGAACGCAACGAGCTATAAAGAAAACGGTGTCTTAGTGTGAACTATGAATGGCGTGCGTCCTTGCGCCCACGCAGAAACCCGATACCTGTTATTGTACGTGGGCATCTTTGAGTTAGCACTGACCTGAGAAAATCTTGCTGGTTTCCAGTGTTTGGTACTTGTATACCAATACGTTAGAAGGAACTAATTTTAAATAACAGTAGTACCTTCTAACGTACCTACCATTACTTGCAACACGAAGGACTAAACAAAAATTAAATTGTTAGAAACATAATTTTTAATATAACAAACCTGTTTAACAGGACCTGGATATGAGTCGTTCACGATCTCGTCCCAAAACAAACTCGGTCCATTGGGACGAGTTGACGAATTTCAAAATTTATATTTTTTTCATTATATCTATCCAAATGTTTAAAATGCAACGCTATTGGACTGAACGAAACAGAACGTCAAACGCCTTGTACATATTTTTCCCTTAATTTGGGACTGGCGATATAGCCGGTATATAAAAATACACTTTGTCACGAGCAGTTCTGATCATATTTAGCACCAATACGATATTTAAAATAAGCTTTTCAAAAAAAGAAGGTTCTCAATTCGACCGTATATATATATTTTGTTTTTTTTTTATGTATGTTCAGCCCTCTCTCCGTTATTTATGAACCGATTTTGATTATTCTTTTCTTGTTAGATAGGGTATACCTGAAGGGTGGTCTCGTGTCAAGGAAGTCAGGATCTGATGATGGGATCCTGATAAAATTGAGTGAACCCTCGAAAATTGTAGGAACGAATAGTGTTTCTGTTTCCTTTTCATTACTTTATCAGGTATTTGCGTTCAGAAATCATCACATCATATAGCTGAGCTGATGATGAAAAAAAAATCGTCAAATAAAAATATTTTTAATAATAATAAAGTTATAAAAACCTAACTATTACTATAAATAAAAATATTTTTAACAAAAAATTAAACCGACGAAAAGAACTAAAAAGCAAAAAAAAAAAAAATAATAACTATAAAATTTTTATAATCTTATTTTGAGTCGGCGCCAAATAATAAAATGATTAATTAATAACCAACGTAGGTATAATTAATCATGGGTACGGGAGAGAACGAGTACTCTCCCGTCCCGCAGTAGACGCACCAGGCGCCGGAGAGCGCAGAACGATCTCCGGCCTCCATGAGCGCTGGCCTGGGGGTGACGAATGGGGCTGTCCATTACCCTGGCAGAAGCAGGCCTGAGACGGTGGCGCAACGTGTTCCGAGCGCGCGTCTCCAAATCGGAGGGGGGCGAGGCCCCCCGTACACCACGGTGTGGCCGCCTGTTGATCAAGAGGCGGCCAAGGTCTGCAGGGGTTCCCGGAGGCTTCCTTCTTAGGGTATCCCGGGTCCCTTGCAATAGACCCACTTGTGACGCAACACCGTGTGGTTTTAGTCGGTTCGATTCCGACATACCACCTCACCGTTAGCTCCGGTGAGGTGATGACCCGTGGGGGTTTCCACACGAATAATCATTTTATTATTTGGCGCCGACTCAAAATAAGATTATAAAAATTTTATAGTTATTAATTTTTTTGCTTTTTAGTTCTTTTCGTCGGTTTAATTTTTTGTTAAAAAAATTTTATTTGTAGTTATAATTAGGTTTTTATAACTTTTATTTTCATGATCAATAAAGAATCAAACACCTTGACGTCACAGAAAAAGCGCGCCGAAAGGACGGCATTTAAATGACACGAAACTGGTTGGAGTTTTAATTTTTTTTAACTGTATAATTCATATTTTGTTTGTTTTTTTTTCAGTAATACGTGATTAGTATTATGAAATCGTTTAAAAGATTATGAAAAACATGCATATTCCCTGTTGGTCAAGACGTTCAGAAGCTTTCAGTGTCATTTCTTTAAATTCAGACAATGTATTCGAATGTATTTTTGTTTCCGATGGTCCGAAGGGCTTTGTTTTATGGTCTTTTGTTATTTCAATATTGAATATATCCAATTACGCCGCATTCTCTACGTGAGATTTTTGACGTGTGTTGTAAAAAGTCAAATCAATTTCAAATATTGCCATATGTTAATACCATTGCGTTATGCGTGTTAAATTGCATACTGATCACATTCGCTACGTTATAAAATATCTACAAGTTGATTACAAAGAACAAAACTTAAACTAATACGTACAATATATGTATGTATTTGTTGGCCTAGTGGTTAGTGACCCTGACTGCTATGCCGTAGGCCGTGGGTTCGATTCCCACCCGAGTCTGGGTGTTCTTTGTATCCGTTGTTTGTATGTTTGTAAAGTCCCCCGCGACACGGGAGTCATTCCTAATGCGGGAATTGTCTTTAAAAAAAATTTATGTTATTCTTTTAGATAACATTATATCTACTAATATACTAGTATATATAAATAGATAATTATCTTTTAGTATACGCGATGTGATATACAAATTGTATAATACCATTATTACATAATTTTTTGTTCCCTTTTTTTTAAAAGTAGGTAGTAAGTAAGATTAATGTGCACCATGAGTTACCTACTACTATACAGTATAGTCCATCAAATGTTGTCTGTTGTCAACTGAGATCACAGACTGCGATAAGGCCGCAGAATGTACTGCTATTTTAATATTCTATTTCTCGTATGTAGCCTATTTTTTGGTGTGCAATAAAGTATACTCCATCTAAGGAGGAGGTTCTCAAGACGACCCGTTTGTGTATTTTTTTATGTATGACCACGCATAACTTTTCACAGGAACTTTTGACCGATTTCGATATTTTCTTTTATTGGATAGGGCGTACTTCGAAGTTAGTCCCATTTAAATTTCAACTAAGGGTGAAAAAATAGGGGCCGAATGATTGTTCACCGTCGTCGTTGAAACTTATCACACATATGTAGTCTAATGATACAATATGACGGAGTTGATTGTTTTAGCCACAAAACTAAAAAATAAAAGCTTTTTAACAAAAAATTAAACCGACGAAAGAAGAAAAGTACTGAAAAGTGAAAAATAAACTTATTAACCTAACTAAACTCCTACACTAATGTAAATACCTTAATAATTTTGAGTCGGCGCCAAACACAAACAAAAAATTAAATTCAAATCACTTCGGCAAATAGACGCATCGCCGTCGCGTCGCCGCTGCTATCATTTTACTTAATAATTAATTTGTATGTTTGGCGCCGACTTAAATATATTTAGATATTTACATTAGTGTAGGAGTTAAGTTAGGCTCACAACTTATTTTCACTTTTCAGTTCCTTTCTTCTTCTGTTGGTTTAATTTTTTGTTAAAAAGTTTTAGAGATCGCTGTGCCCCGCTGTTTCACAGTCGGTAAATTTGTTTGGCTATAATTCCGTGCCTGTAGATCGTAGCGTGATGGTTGGTATGCTTATAGATTTCGTCATTAAGCTTGATATCTACCGTAAAATATTTTTAACTCAGACATATGGAACCTGTGATTAGCCCGTTGAAACAAACTTCATATATATGATATAGACAGAACTTTTTACCATATTCAGTGTCAAAGACTCTAAATAATTTTGATTTCAAAAAAATAACCAATCAACGTAACTCCGGTATTAAACACGCAATCATACTCAAGCCAACATTTAAAACAACGTCGTAATAGGTTAGTAGTTGTACATATATGTCTAAAAACTGAAACCAAAGTCGAACACAATTTTAATAGGTTTTTCTAACATCTATTTTAGTGCGTAATGCAATAAAAACATATTGATGATAAGAAGACTCTTACTTTATTTGTTATCGCATTTCCGTGCAATCATTGTCCATTTTTTTCGTCCTGTAGCAAGAAAGATTTCTAAAATATTTGAAGCTTGCGATTATCTTATTTGTGCCTGTACAGGCTATCAGTATTGCGCGACATTTATCAGCAAGAACATATATTAGTTAAGAGGGACTAAGTTGACCGGTCAATTTACTATCTATCTGCTTAAACCATCATCATTAAAGTGATTGAAAAACAGGTTATAATGCATGGTTATTGCTAGATCATTGACCATCCTTTAGATTTTTCTTTTACAGACTTTCCCCTAGACAAGAAATCTTTATGACACAATGTTCCTCACCTTAGAAATCACTGTACGATGACTAGATCATGAACCGTCAGGTAGCATGGCAATTTAACGAGTGTAAACTCTTCGGTAACATCCACTTTTACTTTCCTACTCATAATTTTGCCGCGTCATAAAATTGCCCTCAGCTCATCTCTTTTCCACATGTGAACGTTTAGCTTGAGTGAAAGTGATGACAGATCAATACGGAAGATCTTCTTATCGCAAGGAAACTTGGTAACAATAGCAAATAGTTGTATAACTGTAGGTAGGTTTAAAAGATGTACACACAACGACAATAGACGCGTGTATAGTGGAGTCATCTTCATAAACGCATGCTTTACCACGCCACGGCACAGAAAGTATTTGGTCAATTTAATTGTTAAACTGCTCTAACAGTAGAAAAAATAATTGCATGACATCCCTCTTGAATGTCAGCCAACTTATTAGTTTCTAGAAGAATAGATAATACATCCTCTCACATCTTTCTTCGAGATTTAAACACAAATTAGTCCTACCCGCATCAAAATTAAAAATACACAGTTCTGGCCCGAATTCAGTCAGTAAAAATTTATAATAAGATACCTAAAAAAATAAAGGACGAAGAAAACGACAGTATACTCATGAAGCAGCTAAAAAACTTCCTAATAAGGAAATGCTATTACAATTGTAAGAAACAGTCTCACAACCACTTATATAAACTATGAACATCCCTAACTGCCAAGTTGTTCGTACCTCTATTCGCAGTCAAGTCAATAGTTCTCGTCTTATTCCTACCCTTTTATAATCCCACTATTCGTTAATATTTATCAATCGACCAATAGTATTGCGTTACCCGTATAACCAGTCAAAATAATGTCTATTAACTTATAATAATGTTTTTTAAATAGTGAACTGTGTTATCATCTATAATAGTTTGTCCCTATTTTTAATAAAATAAATAAGAGTTTTTAATGTGGCGACAACACAATTTAAAAGATTTTTTCAATGATTCAGATGTTAGGTAAATAAATTAAATTTAATTTAATAAAATATAGTAAATTGAATTAATTTAACTTGACAATGTAATAATTTATGATTATAATTAAGAACTTATGAAATAGGTCGGTCTCCTATTGCTATACCCTTTTAGGGTCATCTGTGATACTACATGTAATTATTAACATCTTTAATGTGACATATATGATGCAATAAATGATTGAGTATCTGTATAATTCGATTCCATTGCCGGTCAGAAACAAGCGTTAGCCTGTCGAGTTCTATGTTAGACTAGACGTGGAGTAAGCGAACCCGACTGCTACTGGATTATTTTTATTGACTGGTCTGTTGTTCTAGTGCTTAGTGACCCTGACTGCTGAGCCAGAGGTCGTGGGTTCGATTCCCACCCTGGACAAATAATTGTGTGATGAGCATGATCATTTGTTCTGTGTCTGGGTGTAATTTATCTATAATATGTATGTATTTAGAAATATATAAGTATGTTTATCAGCAGTCTGGTTACCATAGTACAGGCTCTGCCTAGTTTGGGATCAGGCGGCCGTCTGTTAGTTATGTGAAGTTATTATTATTATTTTTTCAAAAGTTTTCTTTCTCGCAGATCTAAACCGACTCCGTTTTCATTCCTATTCCATACACGTCGACAGGGTTATGGTAAGCTTCACGGAAGTCTATGCCAGAACATTTACATCGCTCCGAAATAATCTTCTTCTCTTTCGCGTTTTAGGAGATAAACAGAAGATTCGTGCTCGTCACCCCACCTGGGCTAAGCGGTAGGGTGGTATGTCGGACTCGAACCGACTAAAACCGCACGGTGTTCCATCACAGTCCATATTACCAGGGCCTCAGGTGTACCCTTAGATGGAAATCACGCGAGACCTGCGTTTATAACATAAAAGCTTTGCTTCTTTTCTCCTCTGTAACCTTTGCTAAACATTGAGAGAAGTGACGGAACAGAGCGGCCCAAAATATTTTTATAAAGCTTTAAGAAAAAGAAATGAGGTAGTAGGAGTTCCGCTTTGAAGGGTGCACCATCCAAATTTTTTAAGCCAGGCACTTAAATAAAACAATAAAAACAGGAGCGCTATGGCCTCTAATATTTTGCATTATGTTTGAAATGTAACATTTTTATATTGCAGAAAAATAAAACAATAAAAAAAGTGTCACGTCGTATAATTACAGTCATTCTTACTCAAGAATACAGCTTAGATTCATACCGCCACCATTTAGTTGTTGTATGATAGTAAATGAAATCCATCGTACCATGTTGTTGATTGATTGATATCGTAAACGCAAAAAGAGCCACCTAAATACATCCCCATACATAATTTCTTAACAAATCAAATATTTTATACTTTAATAACATGTGGCAATAAATATTGGAATACGTAGGTATACAATATTTTGTATAAAACTACAATCTAAATGGTTTGTCACATGCCGTTAAACAGTATCATTTTTTCACAACCAATTAATTCTGTCAAATAATTTTTAATCAAGATGTAAGGGTTCCCGACAAAAGATTTATGTTGCCATGATATAACGGCCATTGGCATTTTTGGTAAATAAATTCATGCAAAATTCGCATTAAATTTTAGAATTTGACAACTCATTCCGCCGTTAATCTACATAATCTACATACTTAATCCGTGAAGAGAAAAAAATACTCTTCTTAACCGACTTCAAAAAAGGGGGTTATGAATTCGACACGTATGTATGTAACATTATTGTAACTGCACAACATTCACATATGGAAATGTATACGAGCTTCCAAACAAATATACAAAGTGTTAAAGGTGTATGTATGTTTGTCCACGTTGTTTTCCCGAAACTGGTGATCAGATTGTGAACATTCTTTTTTATTAAGAACAAACTACACCCCAAGGTTTCACCCACGTAATTTCTGTTGCTGTACGAATATCGAGATAAAAAGTAGCCTATGTATTAATCTAGGTCTCTAGCTATCTACATACCAAGTTTTTGCATGAAAGAGCAACAAACATCCATACATCCAGACATCCTCACAAACTTTCACGTCTATAATATTAGTAGGGTACAGTAGACATTGAAGAGTGTGAGATTTAATATACTTAAAGTTTACATAGAGCAGAAATGCCGATAGGTAAAATGTTTACATAACATGTGTTCTAAATATATTGATAAAAAAAAATAACACAGAAACAAAACAAAAAACAACACACGCTAATGACAAATTTATATACGTTCGACGCTGACGTCAGCAAAGTTAAAAACATGTTTATATTATTTCCAATGACAATGAAGTTTCTTTGGCATAAAAACCTCAGTAACATTAAAACTTAAAACTTTAATGAATACGACCCCTAGGTACTAGGTACAGACAGGACAACCACTACCTATTTAATACTAGCAGTGCCCCGCGGTTTCACTCGCGTAAGTCCCGATCCCGTGAGAATATCGGGATAAAAAGTAGCCTATGCGTTAATCCAGGTCTCCAGCTATCTACATACCAAGTTTCATCGCAATCGGTTCAGTGGTTTTTGCGTGAAAGAGTAACAAACATCCATCCATCCATCCAAACTTCAACATTTATAATATTAGTGGGATTAAACGACGAGTATCTACGCCGGGTTCTACCTCGTTAAGGTTAAATGCCGTTCCGCTGGGTTATAATCATTAACCATCCAGCGTTACTGTGATGATATACCTCTCAACTATGATCTCAACACTCGAAACATAAATTGTGTAAATAGGGCCTTAACAGTCTTCCAGAAGTTACGAGATCACTAACAAATTATATTAAAAGTTGTGACAAATAAAAACTTCGCACTTAGTACTCCGAATATTTATATACATAAGTAATGTTTGAACTAAATGACATAAACATTTCTCCCTCCAAGCAGGCCAGGGCCACTCCGCAGAGTAGGTATTAAACTACAAGTACACGCCGGGTTCGACTAATCGCGCCAAAATTCAGGCGTTCAAGGGCGGCCTTATCGCTAAAAGCAATCTCTTACAGGCAACCTTTGGATGGTCAAAGACGACAACAAATAGGTGGAAGTAAGATAGAGATAACTGAAAGATTGGAATAAATATTTTAAAAGACTGGTGACCTGTTGACCTCCCGTGCCGTGATTTCCCACGTTTTAATCAGTAGAAATATACCGTAACGTTATTTAACACAATGTTAATTTTTTGGGCCACCAAGATAAGCTCTTATGTTAATTCACAGCGAAGATGTAGAAATGTGCTTTTATCTGTTAATTTTATCTTGTATTAAAACAATTACCAGTCTAATAAAGCTGGAGATTCTCTGATATAGATCTTGTTCATTTATTTAATTATCTGTTTCATTTGATGGTTTATTGCAATAATTCAGTCGTTGACAAATCTATTTCAATTAGCTATATTCATGCATATATACTTATAAGACAAATAAACAACATAGTACCTACGTGAATATACCAATACATTTCACTTCTTTCTAACTTTCATGTTACACCTAAGTTATTGCTTTTCTTTAATTTAATAATGATGCGAAGTTTTTTAAAAACAGAGTCTAAAGGACGCTGCTTTGAACAAAATATGTATAATGTTGTAATGAAAAGAAAGACCAGTGGACTTTATGATTGTTTTAAACAAATTCTAGTCTACCCACGTGAGCAAGTCGTTGTGTTTTATTTGCTTTCTGTAAAATAAATACTAAAATTGTTCTACTAGTAAAAAGTAAAGTACTAAAAATTTAATGTTAAAAAGTAGGTTATCAGCAAGTATTGAGGACGTACTTGGCGATTATCAATTTTAAAACTTAAATATTTTTGACATAAGTATGCTGCACATACTTAGTTCAACAGCTATGTTTTCGAACTCACATAAACGGTAGGGCAGGCGAACCGTCCACCAAACGCTATTCTAAACGCTGTAGAGCTACTCGAATTTTCTAAATAAAAAATAATAATTACAATTTGCTCGATATCGAATTTGCTTTTGCTTCTCAGGATAACGGCAAAATAAATTCTAACTTATGTCACAGAACCTGCAGAGGCACTCTTTCTTCTAATTCAAATTGGCAGCCCCGTACCCGGAAGCATCTGGTAGTAAATAATTCTGTCACGTACTGACGACGTTCTGACTAAACCGCAGCGGTGAACTTAGTTTGACTGCTGCTTTTGCACTTGACTCCGTGGGAATAACAGTATAATAACAGTTCACGCCATTTTCGCAACACTATCGTAAACAAAAACCATCAGGTGAAGGTTAAAATCGAGATGAAACATTACAATGGCCTGTGAGTTGTCTGTGTCATTTCCGGTTACGAATAGAAGCAAGAAGGTTCTTTATTAAACTTGTCATTGATACTGATTTGATTACAAATTGTATACAAAATACAGCATGATTATTTAATTTAACACCAGATGTATAATCATTAACATAAATAATTAAATACTTCTGGATAATGAATTAAAGGTAAAATAATTTCCGTTGGTATATGTTGAGACTCTAGGACCATGAGGTCGAGTGCATGAATTTGTCTATCAATCTATCATTTTTTCTGAATGAAATGTACCCCATGTTTTTTCTCTACCCTTCACAACATGTATGTGTAGTAAAGACGTGAATACGTAACAAATAAACAAAGAAAGCCACTTTCACATTTGTAATATTACTTACGATTTAGGAAATGGTCCAGCACTTTACACTTTACAAGGACGGAATGCTACATTTTTCTAAAAAAAAAAAAAAACAAAATTCAATGGTATTCAACCCAGCAATGTATAGTATCAGCATTAGTTGACATAACAGCTGACATTAGCGAAAGCATGGATAATGGGAATGTAATGGTATTACCCTTACATGACTTCGGTATCGTATTTAATACAGTTGATTTACACATTCTGCTCGGTATACATGATGAAATAGATTATTTAATTAAAATGTAATTATTAGGAAATATCTCTATTTATGTTAGATTAAGCAATGATACTGTACACGTATTTGTTATGAGAAAATAAACAAATTCCTTACTTACTTGATCAAAAGTTGAAAACTTTTTAAGAATTTTGGCCTTGATAAAAACTTATAAATGAGAACCTCATTAAGGTAAATTGGTCTAAATATTCCTGTTACTTTTGAAATCTTACTTAAATTTAAAGTACTTAAACAGATCTACGAACTGTTATTGTTCCGTACAATAGCGTCTCACGTTCCTGTTTTTATAAAGCAAACTTAACAGCAATATGGAGAACGTAAGGAGGTTAAAATTTCTCATTTATGAACATAAGCGTAACGGTTCATAAAATCATGTCATATTAACGTCAAATCATATAGACTAATCGTTGTTATAGTATCTAGTCACGCTAGTCGTATTACACTTTTATATTACAAGACCATTTGAAATGAAACCTCAATTAAACTGTATCCAAGTAAAGAAATGTTACTTACTTTATTTAAAAAAAAAAAATTAAAAATTATTTCGCATATCGAGAGACTACATGAAATCCATCACTAGTGAAAAGAAACAACCATTTTTGAAAAGTCTTTAAATTTGATCCTAAGTAAACAACCAAAGAGTTTACTTAACTTTTATTCAATCGATAAGTGGCATTAAAATGCATTTCAATTTTATATTTTAATAAAGCTAGACGCCATGTTGGCGATGTTGCTCATTCGTCATGACGTCATGTCGGCAGTAAAAGTGTAAATTATTGCAATTTTGCCAAATTTGAATAATAATAATAAAATACATAACAATAATAATCAAAAAATACATCCTGTTTATGCATTTCGTAATTGGATAACAAAAATCGATATTTAAGAAGATAGAGAAGAATATTTAAGAAAGAGCTTACTCTGGATAGATTGTAGATTCGTACTTTCTGCCTTTACAAAAACATGGTAATACATATTTAAGTAACATACACGGAAGGAATAAAATATTCGAATATTTACAATAAAATTTAAAATTTATTGCGTTTTTTATTGACGTGATGATGTACTTAGTCCAGTCCAGGAACTAAAATACCTAAATTTTAGATTACCAGATATCTTAATTTTTTAGATAAATAGTTGAAAAATGCGCTCATTCAGAATTTCGATAGCCGCAGTCAGCAGAAAGAAAAATGCGTGGTAATCGAAATGTCCATTTTTGATCATAAAACAGCTAGGTTGACTGCGCCATACGGTCATGGCAGCTTGCGTTTCGCATTTTTGTAGAACAAAAAAAACTGTTTTTATTTAAATGAATTATAAAATTTCATTTCTAAATTTATGAACTGAAACTAACATTCTCCGATGTTACTATTATGTGTTTTGATTATTACATTCATAGAGTAAAATATCCTGTTATTCTAAATTGAAAATGCAATGAATATATCCATATATCCTAAGTGAAATAATAAAACTTTTAAAATGTAGTAAAGGTATGTCAGAAGATCCTTTGATGCAGTATAAACAGGTTACATTTCCAGAGTTTTGGGTATGAATCTGGTATTGTTCATAATTTCGAAGTATCTCAATGGCTAGACGGATGAGAATAAATGAGGTATCGATTGACTCGTTTAGGCTATTTTTTTTATTGATTTTGTTTATCAATTCACTATGCCTTGCGAACAGTACTTTTTCTAGTTGGGAGGTACCCTAAGTAAGTGGCTAAGTACTTTTACTACTCTTAAAAAAAACGATTACAAAATAAAGAAATTGAAATTAAAAAAGATTTTTTTTAAATAATATTAACTTTTAGATATATGAGCAGGCGCGAAAGGTAAGTGAAGTATGCAAAACATGAAGACTGCATTTTTAAAAATGGTCTTCGGATTAGGAAACCTTACAGATTTTAGACATTGCCAGAAACTTTATTTTTCCCACTTGTTATAACAACCCCTCTTCCTCTATCAAATAAATCAGAAAAATATCAAATAAAGCGATTGAACAAATGTTCAGAGCATTTCAATGATTCTGTTAGTGAAGCTCTAAATTAATGTAGCACTTGATGTGCAGACTAGTTCAAACAAATTTAATCCGAAGCAGATATTTTGAGAAACCAATTTATAACGGAGTTCATCTTCAAGTTTAATGTCTCAGTCTATTTAGCAATTTGATTTAATGTTTTATTATATTCATGTGATATCTTGTTTCCGTAATATTTAGTTCGCTTCAAACAGGTATTTAAATTCCTAAGTTACTTTTTTTTAGACTGATTATTTGTCAACTGTAACCAATTAAACAGATTCTATTATTATATAAAATCGTAAATTAGGTAGCTTAGACCCACAGTGAACCATCAAATCCCACTCTAAGTATTTACTGCCTGTATACAGTTTCTTTTAACCAAGTTAATGGCACTAACAGACTAATGAATTACCTAATTCATCCTCCGGAAACCTACACAGTATTTAACATAAAGTTGTAAACTTAGATCAACATGGGATTATGTGCTTATGAACGCCGGCAATGATTCCATTAATTATAACTATCTGGTGAACTGTAGGTTGCGTCCGTTTGACTTTGGAATAGGATTATAAGAATAATAATGGCTTTCTGTGATATTGTTAAGGCAATTTAATGACATCATTATACTACAACTGCTAACTATTGTTGTAAATGGCGCAAAGGTTGTGAATTTAATTCTCAAACTATGTTTGTTTTTAACTGTTGTTGCTAACATCTGGTCCCGTCTGTCTGATGATAAAAATGACAATGCCATATTGTTCGCTTACTCTTACCATTTACTTTTACTGTAAGCGGATTAATGGCAGTCACTATAAAAAGCATCCTTGCCCGAATTTAGAGTTTATTGATTAAAACGCGTGCTTATTAAACCGGAGAAATGACAACGCTTAAGCTCATCACACACTATACCGTCACGGCTCCGCCCCAGCAATTAAGTTGTCATTCAAATCTGAGGTTTAAAACGTGGTCGTATAATGCATTTTATAATGTCAATACGCGCTTACTACCCGCCGTCGGCTTTTTCACATTGACATGGGGTCCCATCTCTAAGAACGAAAAAATGGTTCAAACAAATATCAATAGATGGCGTTACGGGTATCGATTTGTTATTGAAGTTTATGGAAAATCAATATTAGGTCCTGATTAAAATATTTTCTAATTTCATAAAATACCCTAAACACGGGAAAATTGAATAAAAGCTTCTTAAATCCAATTTTCTTATTTTGACAAAATTCAATATTGTCGTAGTTCCTCTGGCGGCAATTACGTACAACAATCTACTACGCTGAGGTTGATATACGGTTTTGTTATTGTTTGTAGGTACTGACCACAGATAACATAATACTATACTAGTAGTACTGACTATTGATAGTTGGCCAAATTTTATTGAAACTGTATCGTTGCGTTATGTTTTTGCATTTTCTATTGTAGGTGAAATATTAATACACAAATTTTAATTCGAATTTCAAAGATACTATAAAAATTAAGAATAAATTTTTCTTATTGTGTTTTACATATTTTTTTCATATTGTCAGGACACAATCAATAGTGAACGCATGCTTTGTGTCAACTTTGTTGTGTAGGCAGGTTAGGTATTTATGTAACAGACATTATGATTTGGCAAAGTAACTACTTATTGAACTAAGCATTTACACGTACTATCTATTTACACATACACATTGCTAATAGGAATCTTTCACCTCAGACCTTACTCGATTGCAGGGCTGCCAGATTGTATAATTGGATACAAAATTCGTATAATTCGGTAATCATACGTATGCAGTTTGTATACTAGATGCATTGTATAATCGGATACAATGTCATTACTGATGTTATAGTGTTATAAGTACGACATACATATAGAGATACTTAAAACAAATCATATCTGTGATATCCTGTGTTAAGTAATTATACCTTAGAGCTATATCACCTAATTGCATTTTACAATATTAGGTATTTACGCCCGGCGACGACGACTCGGTCGGACTCGCGAGTTCCCGATACTGTGTTACCGCAGTGACTAAGCAATCATGATCCTTTTTCTAGTAATAAATTATTTGTTTTATTTCCTTTCTTAAAATATTGTTAATAATGCGTAATGTTCCAGCCACTAGCTATGCGCCTGCGGCTTTGGTCGTATAGATTATGATAGTATCAAGTTTCTTATTTTTAAAAGCATTAAGTAGGTAGGTATTTTAAATAAAATTATTTCCATAATACAAATGTGATTTAAATTAATAAAAACCATGTAAATATTTCAATTTAAAAATACCCATTGGTAATTACCAATAAGTATTTTTGGATTGTCAACATTTTGAGTTAGAATAATTCAATCGTAAAGATAGTTGTCTGTTCCAATACGTAGATCCTATGGAGAAGAACAGGCAAGAAACTCCAAAGAAACTCTCTTTCAACAAGCTTTTTACAATTTTCTGGTTCATCATCATCAATCTTTTCGCCAATCCTCACTGTGTGAATGTTGTGTGTTTAACAGGGCCAGTTGTCGTCGAAGCGGTTGTTAGCCGGACGTTTGATCAGATATAGTGACCCCTACTACAATAGCCAGGAATAGCAGGGCTGCCTGAGACTCGGGGCCTGATCATTCTGTTTGCTTTCATTGCGGGTTTTTTACCAATACTCGCCACGCTTGGCAGGTGGGCGCAGTGTTCGGGTTTGGGGTTTTGTGGTTTCGTGGTAGACGCTGCTGCACACCTTCTGGCTTTTTGGCCCCTAGCCAAATCTTACGGCACCTACAGTAAGAGAAAGGGCGAAGGTAACATTCTTGGTCAGCACCCCACAGCATTTAAACAGGTATTGAACTATCAAATCTCATTCAAATGGGCTATGAATCTTCATTTCTTAGCCGCGCCTTGCTACTCTTCGGCAGTTACTGCTTGTCAATTTCAAACAATTAATTTTAAAAGAAATCAACATTTCTATGTCCCTTAACTTCGTAATCGGCTTCCTTAAACAATTATTTTTATTTCTCTTATTAATGAAAAAGAAGAAAAATCATATTAGTAGTAATGAATAATAATAAAAATGAGAGATTTTTTTTTACCAGACTGTTTTCGGATTCCCTATCTCGTCGTATCGTGAAACATTCCCATAAACTTCTAAGTATGAAAAATATATATATTTTTTTTTATAATCATATTTCGTTTCCTTCATTATACTCATATATCGATTGCTACAAAATAACATTAAGGTAATGATATTATAATTTTATTTAGGGCAGGTGTACCTTGCTTCATTTGTTTATCTTAATGTAAATGTATATCATCTCTTTCTAAAACATTTGTACACGGAGCCTTTTCGACTCATGCCAGATACAAATAAGAGTCATAATTATTAAAAAATAAAGAAATCTACATATCACACCTCAAGTTAACTAAACACACACTTGGACGCACAGAGTGCCAAACAAATGTATATGCATATTATACATTCTTAATACATACAATTGAAACTCTTACGTAATTACCTATTACATACATACTTACAAACATACATGCATGATTATTTATACATGACTTAAATTTGCATTTGTTTGCAAATGTATAAGACGAGATTCATGTGATGCTTAATATGCTGCTACTATTTAACTGTAGTAAAATGTTGTAATTCCAACTATCATTATAATAATAGTCTATACTATTCATACACTCGAAATACATAACCTAAATTGAGTCAAGATAAGCTCTACATCCTACAAAATAATTTTATATCTACTGTTAATACGCCGTTATAGTGGAATACAAAACTTTGATATTTAAAA
This sequence comes from Euplagia quadripunctaria, assembly GCA_963859945.1. Lineage (NCBI taxonomy): Eukaryota > Metazoa > Arthropoda > Insecta > Lepidoptera > Erebidae > Euplagia > Euplagia quadripunctaria. The sequence continues at coordinate 17,285,994 of OY982575.1, read as the reverse complement.
AAAACATCTAGAAGCCGTATCGATCAGAAAGCTTTACTCTGATGTTTTTAATTATAATTACTATAGTATTTATTTATATAGTAAGAAAAAAAAGGACGTGTTATTTTTACTAATATTTTTGTACATTGAAGGGAATAAAGTTGTTATTAGGTTGTATTAGAGCATAATTTAGCATGGGATACAAATATTACACAACAATGATCGAAGTGAAACTGACCTTGAATGGCGGATCCGCGAGATGTTTCACGTACGTAGTTCTGGTCGTATGTAATAATAAATATATTCGTTAAATAATGCTTACCGGTTGTAATAAATAAAAGGCCGTTTGATTATTTATAAGTAATAAGTTATTTTATCGGTTATCTAATATAACGAACACTCCTACCTGCTGATTACATACTAATTAGCGCCATCTATTGGTTGCGCGTTTATTAGTAGGTAAATAAATCCATTTCATCGCTAGGTGGCTCTAGGTATCTATCGCGTTGCTAGAGGCATCTAGCGCCTTTGTAGGTGCAAAAATAAAAGCCCGCAGAATTGCCCGAGTTAGGAGGGTCGCGTTTCGTTGTATGGGATGAGGTATCTGTACTAGTATAGTATTATGTTATCTGTGACATTGACAACTTTATCTCTGGGTTGGAGCCGTGCCGTTACCGTGTGTGATGACCTTTAGACTAGAGACTAGACTTAGAATGAACTGCCTGCGTCTATTCTTACAGACAATTATCATCCTAGAACTTTCAAGAGTAGAGAGTGGTTTCTGTTGCATATGCGTACCATCTTCGTCTTTATCGTCACTTTCCATCAGCTGTGTTGAAAGACAAACCCCTATTCTATTTATCAATAAAATTAATTTAAAAAAACAACAGGAAGGAAAGGTTCTCAAGTTCCGACCACGGACTGTCGAAGTGTGATGCGAATTGGCCAAACGACTTAGTTAAAGTGACCAGGAGCGGTTGCGTGAAGACTCTTTGTTGAAGTCGTTACGAGAGGCCTATGTTCAGCACTGAACGATATGATGGTGTTGATGATGGTGATGATTATCATCATCAAATCATCAACAATATCTACATACTTATCGTATGTTGATATTGTTGTTGTGTTGATTTTTACCCTTTAGCTAAATAAAAGTTGTAGTGGCTTGTTAGCACGTGAGCAATATTGAATTTAATTCAGTTGCTGAGAGAGTTACTATTTATTTAAATATCTTATTAAAATAAGCCATCTGTTATTCTAAAAACTAAAATAGACATAAGATTATGAAATCCCTCGCTTGCCGTACGTCTGTCTACATAGGTCTACATCACAAAGATACTCATGAATAAAGACAACACAATATCCATAAATGTGTCTTTGAATACACGTTTACACTCGTAAGTACATATTCCATAGCATTAACTTACTTTTTCACATTAACGGCGCGTAACTTGAGTCCCGAAGACATCGTGAACCAAATAAGATTTCTAAACGTATACAACACACACATACACTGAACAAAAACTGACATTACTGTACAGCGGTGTATAATTTGCATCTAGCTATTAAGTACGGTACCCACAGAGTACGCAGACTTCTGTGTCTTGTTAGGAAAGTCCCAAATTTGCACAATTTTTTTTTTAAATTAAAATACTTTCGGTTTTTTTTTTTATTTTATCGATAACATGGGTCACCCTAGTATTTGTGTTAAAGCTAATGTGTAAAAGAAGTAAATGATGGTCTGTAGTGAGTTAAATTTGTTGTAGCATCCAGTTCAATTTATTGCAAGTCCCAAGCCTTACGCTACTGGTGCCTTCATAAAGCTATTTCCATGCAGGGATCCAGGAATCTGTTAACCCCGGCATAGGTTTATGTCCTTCTTCTATGATGATTATTTGTTTTGCTGAATTGTTGTGTATATTATGCTGTCGAATGCGTTGTACTACCGCATGCTCTTTAAAAGGAAAATGGTCGCTATTGCAGTTATAAATTAATTTTCTAGAACGGAAATTTTCGAATGATTTCTGTACCGCGGTTTTCCAACAACCTACAGTATGAATCTTTACAAAAAAGCATTCAATAAGTAAAAAAAATAGGTTGGAAATTCGACAATAACGCCCCTGTTGTTGCTAGCGATGATGGAAGCAGATAACTTAATGAGAATGAAGAAGCGTATAGGGCTTTCTCGAAATACACTCAATAATATCTTTGGTCAATAGAAAGCCTGGTTACCCAACTCAGTACATAGTAAACGTGGTAGGAAACACAAGCGAACCATGTCGGTCCGTTGATTACGTCCGAAGACTTGCTACGTCATAATTATACTAGTGATACCTTTAGCAATTAATGTGTCTATCGACCACCCTATTTAATATACCTTAAATTTAAAAAGAGCATGCTCAGCATCTGTAATATATACGATATGCAATATTTTTCATTATTTGATACACTGGTACAAAAACTTTACTTTCAAATCTGACACGGTTTCAATTTTCAATTTAAAATTTCTAGAGATTTAAATCCCTAAGTTCATATAGGTATATATAATAGTATTATATAGAACGATATCTTTAATAATCAAATTTTTTAATTTCGAATTTCAAACAGTTTGAATTTGAGATTGCTTTCTGTTCAAATAACGAATTTCATCTAAAAATGAAATTGCTAATCTCAAATTATATCCTGAATATAGATGTACATATAAACTGTTTACTTCAGAAATTTTTCAACAAGGATTTCAACTTATATTGATGATCCCGGTATATATCCGTGGCTGGCATGAACACATTGACATGTCGACTTACATGTTTTTTTTTATTGGCGCAATGCCTCCTACGCATTAGGAATTCATATTAAAAAAATTTACAGTTTCAAAAATACACAAATTTTGGAGAAATCGACTTTGCAAACATTTGACATTTCGCATTTTAACGTATCTAACTTGACAAAACCTCATGTCAAATTAACGATTCACATGATTTTGTGAATGAACATTGATATTTTCTTATATCAACTTACACTCGGTCACCAAAATAATATTCGTTACTTGAAATCTCAAAATATACATATAACCTCAAAACTTTAAAATGGCCACCCTGAAAAATAGCAATTTTAGACATGTCAACATATTCACGCCAGCCACGGATATATTCACAGCTGTGGAGAGGTTGGTAATAAATTCTATTACATAACAACATAGATCTTAAATTAATTTATTTTCGGATAAGACTAATGATTTATTTTTGCTGGTAATTGAAATTGGCTTCCCCTGCAGTGTTTATGCAAACGTTGTTTATTCAATGTCAGACTCTGTTTTTGTCGGTTTAAACTGGTACCACTTCTATTGTGTCCAATTTACTTCAGTGAAAATTCAATCCAATGACAAAACCGATTATTCTTTCCCTAGAACTCAACAATTACCACCCGTTATGGGTTGTTTACAGTATGTAATTGCTCTTATTCTACACTACAAGGAAATAGCCTCGACTTCGTATGGATAAACAACATTTGAAAACATGTACTACTGGCGGCAAGCATGATAAACATGCTGAGGTCGCGTTCGTGGCACCACGGACCGAAAGCGCGAATGGATATCCTTGCAAGAATATTTTAGCTCCCTTTTTCAATGAGGTAGGCATCAAGCATGATACCACCCTGATGGAAAATGGGTAATACGTTTGCTACACCACTACCAGTGTTGCCAACCGCAAACCAGCGTCACCAATAACACTTCCTCTGTAGCTGTCTGTTTTCGGGGGATTATCCCATGCTCTTTCCCACGGCTGTGACTCCTGTATGCCAGGATCACTAACATTGGTGATTTTTGGGAAAGTTATACAGTAATTGAACCCGCAATAAAGTCAATCAAAAACAAATTGAAGGAGTTTTATTATGCACACACATACGTCTTAAGTAAAGATGCGTCTTAAAAATGAAAAAGCAACACGGACTCAAGCAGTGACGCCGCAGAATCCAATAATAAGCATTGCAAATATGCCACCTGCGTTTATGGTCACTGCTCCGCTGCTATTAGTCTTAGCGTGATGTTATATAGCCGATAGCCTTCCTCAATAAATGGGCTATCCAACACTAAAAGAATTTTTCAACTTGAACTGTTAGTTCCTGAGATAAGCGCTTTCAACCGAACAAACAAAGAAACTGTTCAGATTTTTAATATTAGTATAGATATAAATTTTGATCCTGTAGTTTCTTAATAAAACGTCCTCAGCTCTCAATTTGAGCAGCCATTTTAAATCAAATTTCCTATGCATACTAAACCTACAGTACCGAACGCGATGATAAAGAACATTCATGGACACAACCATGACTATTATCTGTTTCTGATGTAACAGTGAGCCAATTTTCAAAGTGCTAGCTTTACAAAGCTGTGTAGATGACGTCAGAGAACCTAATTTGGATGTAGTCCGTGTTGTGTGTTCAGCAGAACAGTTTACCATATAAGTTCATTTCCAGAGAGAATTGGATAAACCGCTTATTCATATGATAATACAATACTAGTACAATAGCTGATCTCAATCGCGAAGGCGTTAATGAAATATCCTTATGTTTTACTTTTCAATTTAATGGTAGACTTTTATAGAGGAAGTGTTAAAATGTCGTATTATTTATTGTAAGTAATTTAAATTTTATGATAAACCTTGACATTCCACAGTCTTCTAATCCTACTCTATTTATAGTATAAAATCGTAAGGAAATGAAGAAAATACCTGGAAATTCAAACAATCATCGTCTCTTTTTTTCAAAAAATCTTTTAGTAACTGCATGCTAGAGCCTTGTCCTGTCAGTGGTTTAAGTAACTATTCCAGTGTCACCCTGTTTAATTCTAATTACTGTGTACTATCTACATATCTGTAAAAAACACTGTTTTTGTTCGTGGGAGAGCCATGCTTCCGCACGTATGGGCCGGCTCGACCGGAGTGATACCAGGGTCTCACAGAAAACCGGCAGTGAAGCAACGTTGCATTGGTTTTCGACGAGTGAGTAAGTTTACCGGAGGCCCTAACCCTTCCCTCTCCCTCCTCCTCTTCCCCTCTTCCCGTCTTCTCCTATTCCCACCTTAAAGGCCGGCAACACACTTGTGACACTTGAGTTGCGGTAGTCATTTACCATCGGGTGACCCGTCTGCTCGTTTGCCCAAAGACAATAAAAAAAAAACAAATAAAGTTTATTTTTAATCTAATCTTAAAAATTTTGTGAGTTTGTGTATATGTTTGGATAATCTCTGGACCCACTAAACTTTTTTAAAATCTCATTCACCATTTGAAATGTTTCACCAGATGGACATACATTGGCAGTTTTATGTGATAAAAATAACCTAGATCTTCCTAATCATATATTTTTTCTGTTATTTGTATTATAATTAGGTACCTACAGAAAATAATATGGTGTTATAAAATGTTTTCTTTGTCTATATCGTATAGCATCATAGATATATAAGAATAAAGCGATATTAATGGGACTATCGTGTTAATAATATGAAATATACGAAGGAATATAATAGACTCCATATTTCTATATATGCTTCTGAGACATAAGTTAGATTATCCACAACTTTTAGGCAAAATTAAATTCCAGGCCCCATAAATACCCCATACGGCCAAAAACTGCAATGTTATCAATTAAACAACATTTATGCAATCAGCTGCTTCGACTACCGACGACCGATAAGTATTCAAAGAAAGATGTTTTTGTAAGTTATTCGCGACGGTGATACTCACACGCTGTATGCAACTTCCCAACATCAACAGTTAGTCCGCGTTCCACCAATCATGATCACCTCGCCTGGTCGGAGGATCCTCCCTTTGTTTTGAAGGGACATAACACCTGTGCCTCGACACTACTAATCTTCTGCTTCGCCTGTTAACCCTTAAAGTTTATAATAATAGAAAATGGAAGATTATATATAAACCTAAATGGAAGATTATACAATGCTATCGTTACTTACTGTTTACTCAAATGCTATGATCGTTTTATACCGAAACGAAACGTGACTGACTCAGATTGGTGTAATTATATTTAATTATTGTAATCAAACTGCTTGTTTTACATATAGCGTGTGTATCTTTAATGTTACGTCAGTCAGATTATACTTGAGCAAGATTTAAAGATAGTATAAGAAGATTTATATGATGTTATGAACACAAATCTGACTTTTACATAAGAATGATTCCTGTGTCAAACAAAAAAAAACCAAGGACACAGAGAACACTCAGACTTGTGACAACTACTTGTAGATAACACAAATTTAGTCCTATGTCAAAATTGAGTGGCGCAATGGCGAGGCGACCACTTTAACAATTGCGGCATCCGAGAAGTTAACAACATCAGAACTTATGTTACTGTCGTTGTTAACGAAATTATTAGAAGAAGAAAAACCGCGTCATCTGTTTTCAAATTTCAAATCCAAATCAGTAATATGGGCAACAAAACAACTAACCTTCCATGCTTAACCTGTCAAAGTTTTTTTTTCATAGCAGCAAATGCAACCTCGTTCGTTGACTCGAGATAGAAAGTTGTTAATTAAGGTGATCGGTGATTGTGTAACCGAACGCAACAGATCAAGCATGTGGCTGAACAGGGAAATGTCTTTGCCGAGAAAAGTGGACACGTAATTTTCATTGTGTAATAAAGCCATAAATTTTTACTTTATGGTTAGGTGCGGGTAATGCTGTAATGACAAAAAGCAGTGATAGGCTAACCATTGGCGTTTTACACCATCGACTGAGTTCATAAAACCAACATTTCTGAAATCACTAACAAAATCATCAAATCCGCTTTGGGCTACTGTGGTGGAGTGTTTTCTAACCCTACCCTTTCAAACAGCAAGTCCGTTCCTAGAAATGCAGCAAATTAAGTAGATACGTTCGACCCGCATTAATATTTTTGTTTAGTTTATTTTTTTTAAAACTAATAACGCAGCAGCGGGTACTTCTTTCAAATAAACCATCTTGTCATTCGTAATTCAATTCGGATATAAATCTTTTTAATTATTTTATTTTAAAAGCTTTTATGGCAAGACTTGTTCTAATCCTTAAAACCACAAAAATATAACATACATGGAGCTTAAAACCGTGCATTAAAAACATAAGAAGTTAACTTGATAGCGACTAGTAGTGTGTCTTTGAGTTCTTTCACGTGGACCCTACATTCACCTTGTCTCTGCCCTCTTTCTTTTGCCTCCTTTTAATTTATATGACTTCTGCCGTTCTTATAGACGCTAGACTCCAACCAAAGACAATCAAAAACATAAAAAGGTCATTTCGTGTTTGTTATTATAGAATTACAACTATCAAAACAAATTAATGTCTATCAAGTAATGCCGTTTTCATTCATCATCATTATTATTCATCATTTGACAATAAAACAATAAACCATTATTGTTGAATTGATCAATAATCACACTTCAAGAATGTTTACTTAAATCTACGCGTGAGATCTATTATTATTGCTTATATTTATTGCTATTTTTTCAACATCTTAATATTATTGTTTTTTCAACATCTTAATATTATTGATCCATAATTTAATGGATATAAAGATACTCCTGCTATCTAAAGCTAGTATTTTATATGGACTGAGAATTTCGTTTTCCAAAGGTCAATTTATTAAAAATCTTGCCGCTCATTTAAAAATGCAAGATTTTCTCTGGAATTAAATACTCCATAGCCACTTTAAATATAATTTGCTTTAATGTTAGCTATATTCTTAAAAACTGTAATACCACAGATTATCAAGTAGTTACTACGTAAGTAATACTAGTGATATTATTACTGGCCGAAGTTGAATTACCTTTACTTTAGAGTTAAAATAAGAATTTCCTAGAGTCCTACCGGATTAGTTAAATCAAATACAGTGAAATGAGTATTTAATACACTGTACCTAAAATGATTAACTAATATTATAACTATTTATTGTAAAAGTGAGATTGTTTTTCGTTACGCTTTCAATCATCGTGAAATTTTGCAAAAAACTAGCTGCGCCCCGCGCTTTCACCCGCGTAAGTCACGATCCCGTGGGAATATCGGGATGAAAAGCCTATATGTTAATCCAGGTCTCCAGCTATCTACATACCAAGTTTCATAGCAATCGGTTTAGTTGTTTTTGCGTGAAAGAGTAACAAACATCCATCCATCCATACTCACAAACTTTCACGTTTATAATATTAGTAGGATTACATAGGGTACCTACTATCCAGGGTGTCTTATAGATTTTTTTTAATTCGATATTTAATGAATTAATTAAATATTGAATAAATTTTGCCAATCAATGATGGCTTTATACGAAAAGAGGTCGGCTATGTAAAACGCCGAATTAATTTAGCTAATTTACGTATTGAGCACAAGCACCACGTCCGCCATCTACATTAGGAACAATTGTGCAATTGCAATATCACATAAATATCAATCTATTATCTTGTCGTACAGTCAGCATCAAGCAATCATAACGTTGATAGCAAGAAATATTTATGATAATCTCTAAACATAATTCAAAAAAATACATATATATAATAAACAATCATTATTATTTATTTTAATGTAAGAAGAAGGTAAAAATTATAGTTTATTGTACTTTCGGGCTATTTGATAATAAAAATCAAGAATAGGAAGATTTTCTGGATGTATTTAAATGAACATATGTAACTACTATTGAGAAATGGGATTTCTTCAAATATTACAAATAAATATAAACAAATTGTTAGTTAAATATTACCCTCGATGATTAAGTTGTTTCTACATGAAATATTAATTTTTACTTTTTTTTTTTTTATTATTAATTAACGCAATGTATAATATGTACGTCAGTTATTGATATGTTATGGTAAAAAGTAAAGTAAACCATACCCTGATTATTTCTTAAACGTCTCTATACTGTACGTAATTTTATCCAAGATATACTTAATCACTTGTATTCAATCAAGTATTAAATAACGAAATTGTCTCCGATGTCAATCGCCCACTCTCTTATAATATACACTTGTCCCACTTACTTTGTGTAACGTGCGTTTTAAAGCCATCTGGAATGCATTACTTGTACTTATCATGCATGTCTGAGAGTTCCCACTCTTATACACTAGGAATTAATACACTTGTATTATTTTCATGTAACCGTTCATCTATAGAGGTTTGATTACAGATGTTACACAAAGCGAAAAAAAGTATTACAAATTTAATGAAAACATTTAAATAACTATTAAAATTATTTAACTGACACCGGTATACATTTATTTTAAGATATTTATGAGCCTGACTGTATCATAATCTCCAAACGAGACACGATTTATAGTTCCAGCTCAAGTTGCAGCAGGGAAACTGTATTAATGATTGTTATTGTGATTGATAGGACTCCGGTCAATTAACATGTGGTCTCAGGAAATGTCAAAATGCGAAGAATTATTGCATACATTTGAAGACAAGTTTTATTTTTATTAGTTAGTCAACAAATATTACGTAATTATTCACAACAACAGCACTCTTCTTAAAGCATTGCCCCTTTACATTGAACCTTTTTGAAAATCTCACACACGGCCGTCTGATCCCAAAATAGACAGAGCCTGTACTATGTTAATCAGACGGCTGATAAATTACACCCAGACACAGTACAAGTCAGTTAAATAAAAAGTCAGTTAAATAATTGTGTGATGAGCACGATCGTGCTCATCACACAATTATTTGTCCTGGGTGGGAATCGAACCCACGACCTCTGGCTTAGCAGTCAGGATCACTAACCAACAGGTACAACAATACTATACATTTTATAGTATAAAAAGCATATAATATATGTTTGATTATTTTGTTTAAACGCGTTAATCTCACGAAATATCAGTCAGATTTGAATAATTATTCTTGCATTAGATAGAGTATTCATTGAGGAAGCGTATAGACGAAGCGAGATGTAACATCACGCTACGACTCTTAGGAGCGAAGCAGTGACTATAAACGTAGATGAAACTGCGGAGAACGACTAGTCAATCAATAAAAAGAAAAGATATTGGACCAATTGTGCTGTCTTTTGTGGGCAGATAGAACCTTTATACAAGGTATTTAAAAAAAAAACACTGATATTTATAACTTCAGTCAATATCATTCTTTGGAAAAACACTTGTTACACAATCAAAAACAGCCCATAACTTGTATTTTTTTAAAGATGTTTTGAAAATGGGGCCAGCGAGCAACACACAATATGGACCGGCAATTAACTCTGTTAATAGACTCTACTTGGATGATAGCACAGAAGATTTTCTTGTAAAGAATTCCAGTTAGAAAAGAAAATTACGCACGCGCAGACCGTTGTGACTGGAAAGCGTAAAATGGCGCTCTCGATCGTAAGAGCGGATATATTGTTACCAATCAATTGTTTATTATCATGTATTACAGTGAAATTGTAACAATATACTTAAGTATATCTTGGGGAAATTGAGAAACGAAACTTGTTATATACTTAACCTACATTATCTATATATTAATCCGTGAAAAGAATTATTTGTAAGCATTATCAAAAAAAGAAATAGGCAGCCATGGGACTGCCGACAGAAGTGAAAACTTAAACGAAACGACGAACTTAAAACGTCACATTAGCAGGTTGGTGACATTAATTAATAAGGAGCTGACAGAACTCGATGTTTAGATTAGCGGCATCTAGTGGATCTATATATGTATTATTAGCGTGACAGTCACAGTGCTGTTTCCCCATAGCAAACGTGCCTAAAGAAGTTTTCACTTCAAAAATCTGAGAACACACAGGATCGTGAAATTTCGAATACTTTAAGTTTATGTACAGAAGAAGTGCAGAAAGTTAACATTTTTAAACAATATGTGTTACAGATTTAAGAATTATAATAATAACTTAAACACCTCACACACGGCCGTCTGATCCTAAACTAGGCAGAGCCTACACTATGGTAACCAGACTGCTGACAACTTATATATTTTTAAATACATACATGGTATAGATAAATTACACCCAGGCACAAAACAAATTATCATAGTCTTCACACAATTATTTGGCCCGGGTGGGAATTGAACCTACGACCTCTGGCTCAGCAATCATCACTAACCACTAAACCAACAAATCACGTGAAAATGGCTATATCAAGCTACACGCGTCCAGTATCTATGTTGACCCGTCATAGTGCGTAAATCTATACATTGACAGTTCACGTTATATTGGCCAATGAAATAAACCAAAAAGCATTATAATCGATATTCGACCACCAGGCGATGTCTACAAAAAAATCTGATAGACATTATCGAGTTGAGAAAAAAGTACCTGTGTATTTTATGTGTCTGATTCGTTATTCGTGCAAACTTGCCATTGAGCAACTACCTTTTTGCACTTATAGGGCCCTTTCGCATAAGGCGAGTGAATACTTTTCTCTTCGTTAAAGTGAATTGAACATACTCCAAAAAATAAAGGAGCGAACGCACACGTATAATATGCAGCAAAATAATAATATTATCTTAAACTTCTTTAAACCACTAAAGTCGCAAATAAGGAATAAAAATACTAAGACTTGTAAAATAAATACTTTATACAAAATTATTTATATTCAACTAAGAGCAGACAGATGTTTGTGTTAACTAAGAGTAGATAGATGTTATCACCCTCGGTGATAATAAAACATCAGATAGTAAATTTCCCTTAATTAATTTTATTTCATTAGGTACGAATATGATTTCACATTATTAGGCCATTATAGGCAATAAAATACCTTATTATTTTCCTGGAAAAATTGTGCAAATAGCAACAAAAAACGCATTCGCATCCGTTGAGTATTTTTCAACAGTAGGTAACGCAAACATAGAAATATGGACGATCACCGCGACTTCCTTTTTTTACCACATCAAGAATACATATTTACAAGCCAATGTATGAAACCGCTAATAATACTGACATTATTTTCGTCAGTACTGCAATTTATGAAGATCTATCTAAAGCTGCGTGTCTATAAGTACACAAATTATTTAAAGAAATAAATGGGGGTTACCAAAAAATGAACACAAAGAAATATAACTGAACTTTGTCCGGTGCCAACATTGCACATTCTAAAAAAAGATAGCATTATCTATGACCTTGTCATCTAGACTTGACGTGTAAAAGTGAGTGGCTGGCTAATATCCTATTGTTAAACTTGAACTCGTAATGACTGACGGGTCAATGTATCACATTAGCATGCTAATAGTCGACAGTTGCTTTTTACAGCTATTGTTTTTATTTTAAATGCAGCTTCCATAAGAATGATTTAGGATTGGCAGTTTTTTGTTTCTTTTTTTATTTAAATAATTTATGGCTATAAGACCGCTATAATTCTAGATGATCATCATATAGACCAAACTAGGATTTTTTGTAGATATTCCTTTTTTTGTATGTTTATATAAAATTTTATCTTTCATACGGTATTTTTATAAACCAGTTCGTTTTTTGGACTGCAACAGTTATTATTCAAATATGAAGTATATTATAGATACCTTATCAAAAAGAAACAAAAAGTTTATTACGAAACTAAATAGTGATGACGAGCATAAGTATATGTCTAAGTCGTAGGTCTATGTCGTCATTGATAAAACATCTGTGATAATAAATACTCCGTACAGGAACGTTACCACACAGTTTACTTAAGATACTTTATAAAAAAAACCTATTAAAGATGACCTTGTTTGAGTCAGTATTACTTTATATTATCATTAAGATAACAGTTGCCTAATCACTGATTGCTGTTGCTCAGACTTGACACTAGTTAGATGGGACCAAACGTACCAATCGTAATTAGTTCTTAGCCTTAATCTTTTGCGCGACTCAAATGAACTAAACAAAAAAGAACATGACTATTCTGATCGTGTACAAACTTAGAAGATACATTTTTCAACTTGTATGTAGCTGAAACACTTTTTTTATATGAAAATGATGATGTGAAATGTACTATCATCGATCATCATTAGGCTCAAAGTGAGGAACTGAGTTAGGAAAGATTGAAATATAATAAAGCCCTATAGGTTCCTTCCTTACCTTTTTCAAACAGTGTTCGCAATTGTATCACTTAGCTTCAATAGACAAAATAAAGCCACAATAGCCTTATATGATCCACAGTATAGTTTTTGTACATATTTTCTCACTTGGCAACACTTTTGTGACCTTCACAAAGAACAATCAAGACCACCTACTTCCACGATAAAATAACTCTTAATTTAAACAAGTTTACAAAAACTAATTTCTGATCATCATCGTTAGATAATGTACCATTTTAATTTAAAATAAGTTAGTACTTGTTACTAAAGAAAATAAGATATAAATGCTGTAATTTCCTGAGTAAATAGATTCAGTCACTATTTTTACGAAACTTAAATTACACGTAACCCTGTCCTTCATTTCAAAAACATGCTTTTAAATGACACAGATAGCACAAAATTTTCACAATCCGTGTTATCAACTGATCAGTTATTTAACTATTACGTCTTATCATTTGACTAGAATAGGACTTCCACATCCATCATTACGTACCCAAGTATTTATACACACCAATCACATACGCGAAAATCCACGTTAGCAACCAACGTCACGATAAGATAAAAGTAGATACAAACTATAGCGTTGATCCAATCATGAAGTATACACATTATCACAATCAATTAAGTAGTAACCAACCACTAAAAAAATTTTAAAAAAAACCACAATGATAATGAAATCAGTGTATTGTCCACAATAACACATACTGCGTACTTTGTTACACATTGACACGGACAATAAATCTTCACATTCTGAAAATACCGAATTTACTGTCACGGAACGGTGCGTTCAGCGCCGCTGACAAACTCAGTCCTATTATTTTTCTAGTATCCGCTGGAGCAATGATTCCGTCATCCCAAAGCCTAGCTGTACTATAGTAAGGACGGCCTTCCTTCTCAAACATCGCCTCCACAGGTCCCCGCACTTTCTTCTCATCTTCATCAGTCCATGGCTTTCCTTCTCTCTCTGCCTTTTCCTTGGCTATTAATGACAACACTGTCGCAGCCTGAGGACCTCCCATAACCGATATTCTTGCATTAGGCCACATGTAGAGGAAAGTAGGAGAGTAAGCTCGACCACACATTCCATAATTACCTGCACCAAAACTACCCCCAATCAATACTGTAATTTTCGGCCCCTTGAAGCAACTGACTGCTGTAACCAGTTTTGCACCGTTCTTCGCAATACCACCGGCTTCTGCATCCTGACCCACCATAAAACCAGTTATATTTTGAAGGAAAAGTAAAGGAATCTTCCTAGCTGCACAGAGTTGAATGAAATGCGCACCTTTTAGGGCAGCCTCTGAGTATATAACTCCGTTGTTGCCGATCACACCCACGGGGTGTCCATACATGGACGCAAAACCGCACACCAGAGTCTCACCATAAAGTTCTTTAAATTCATGGAATTTGCTTCCGTCAATTAATCTGGCAATGACTTCTCTGATGTCGTAAGGTCTCTGGATGTTAGCACCTACGATGCCATGAAGGTCTGAAATATCATGGACAGGGTTCTCAACTTTTGGCGACTGATTTCTAACTTTTTGTTCACTGTTCCAATTTAAATTGGCTACAACATTTCTAGCCAAATTTAACGCATGTTCATCATCTTTCGCGTAATGGTCCGTCACACCAGATCGTCGGCAATGTAGGTCAGCACCTCCTAAGTCCTCAGCAGATACTGTTTCACCCGTAGCCGCTTTAACTAGAGGTGGACCAGCCAAGAAAATAGTACCTTGATTTTTTATTATGATACTTTCATCCGACATACTAGGAATATATGCGCCACCAGCAGTACACGATCCCATGACCACTGCAATTTGAGGAATACCCTCCGATGACAGATTAGCTTGATTGTAGAATATCCTTCCAAAATGTTCTCTATCTGGGAACACGTCGGCTTGGTCAGGTAAGTGCGCGCCTCCAGAGTCCACGAGATAAATACATGGAAGCCGGCATTCCTGCGCAATTGCTTGAGCCCGTAGGTGTTTCTTCACTGTCATAGGGAAGTAAGTACCACCTTTAACAGTAGCGTCATTAGCCACAATCATACAATCGCGACCGTACACTTTTCCAATAGATGTGACGATACCAGCGCTCGGGACCTGCCCTTTGTACATGTCCGTGGCGGCGAGCGTGCTCAGTTCTAAAACGTCACTGCCTTCATCCACTAACCGGTTAATCCTGTCCCTGACGAGCAGTTTTCCTCTCGCGGTGTGCCTCTTTACGGCTTGCTCCGAGCCGCCTTTGATGGCGTCATTAGTTTTCTGCCGAAGTTCAGTGACGAGCTCGTCCATTCGCGCCTTATTCTCTTGGTAATAAGGATCAGATCTGTTCAGTTCGGTGCCGATGACGGTAGCGTGATTGTGCCGGCATTGGTTCAATCGCCGTATTCCTCTGACTAGTTTGAGCATTTTTAAATGAATATTAAGTGCAGAATGAAACACGACCGGTCGGCGAGTCGGAGTCGCGCTACTGCCGATAAAGTTGTACCGTTATCTAGACGATTAAGTCGTACAAAAACAAATTCCTCACTCGACGACCCTCCCGCCGCGCGATAAAAACTCGCATTATGTATGAAATGATAATGTGTACCCATTGTTAGCCGATGACTATTTACCTAATATTTACATATGAAGAGACGCCTTAGTGGAGTTCATTTATTCGTCGGGTGCTGCGCGCGAGTTAAAACAAACTGCACTAGACATTCGTAAATAATTGCTTTGTATTGCTCTATCCTAATAAATAGCAATAAATTTCTATGAGATAAATATCATAAGTGACCATACTTACTATGCACAAAGTTCGTGCTGACCTTGAATAAAATTATTTACGGTAAACAAACATTCTTTTCACGTCTTTCGAAACGAATAAACGGTTAATGAACGATTATAATACAACGAGAACTAGCCAAGTCATAACTAGGTACGTGATTAATGGAAGTTCGATATGTTAATGATATAGTATTAGGTAGTCTAGTACTCTTCCAAGCTAAGAAACTTCATGATAAATATACCTACTAATGGTGGTACGTAATCTTCTATAGGTATGATGTGAAATTAAAGAAATGTGTAATATGAAAATCAAAGTTAAATTGATCTTTTATAATTAACTAGCTTTGCCCGCAACTTCGTTAGCGTGGAATAGTGTATTTATATCGAATCAACACCCTAAAAAATAAGTTTCAAACTTCTAGCTCTAAATATGACGATACTTCCATAAAACTTTTCATCCCCACCTTTCAACCCCTCACACCCCTTTTTTCGTATTAAAAAGTAGCCTATGTCCTTTCTCAGGCTTTAGACTTTCTGTGTACCAAATTTCATTAAAATCGGTTCAGTAGTTTTGGCGTGAAAAGGCAACAGACAGACAGAGTTACTTTCGCATTTATAATATTAATATTAGTATAAGTATAAGGAATAGTAAGGATTGGTCATTTTTAACAGACGAAAAAGACAAGGAGGTTCTCAATTCGACCGTATATATAATAATTTTTTTTTAGGTTTGTTCAGCCCTCTCTCCGTTATTTATGAACCGATTTTAATTATTCTTTTCTTGTTAGATAGGGTATATCATCACCTCATGTAGCTAAGCTGATGATGAAAAAAAATCACCAAATAAAAATCTTTTTAACAAAAAATTAAACTGACGAAAATAACTAAAAAGCAAAAAATAAATAACTATAAAAGTTTTATAATCTAATTTTGAGTCGGCGCCAAACAACCAACTGTACGTAGGTATAATTAATCATTTTATTATTTGGCGCCGACTCAAAATTAGATTATAAAACTTTTTGCTTTTTAGTTCTTTTTGTCGGTTTAATTTTTTGTTAAAAAGATTTTTATATAACATGTGATGATAATCGTTGGTGTGGTATGGTAGCGAATCTCGTTGTTCAAATTGCAACTTATGCATCTAAAACAGCAGTTAATATTGCAACATGTGTTATAAATAATAATAATTGCAAGATCGCTTACACTTGTTGATCGAGATACGGATGTCATTATCGAACATTACATTTCGGAGTATCGTATTATTACTGGACCACTTACAATTTCTAAGTATTACTTTATATATACATAACATAACCTTAAATTAAAAAAATACAATAATATACTTAATTGTAATTTGTCTCTTGAGATTTTCATTAGACGCTAATGCAAACGTCAATCATTACCAAAAGTCATGATTGACGGATGTTCGTTGGTGATTAATGAAATAATATCGACATTAAAATCTCATCCAGCAACTTTCAATCACTGCATACCGTGTAATGGGCGCCGTACAGGGCGCACCATGACCATTTTATTACATAGGTAATCCTTATTTAGTTTTTAAAACTGTCACTTTCGTTTTGTGTTTTCTACATAAAAATAACCCAAATGGGTTAAATAAAAAGATGCTAAAGATTGAAATATATGTAATATATAGTCCTAAAAGAAAAATAAGAAATTGTAGCTACATTATTTAGTTTTGTTTAAATTCGGCCTACTCTGCAAAAAAAGTTATGTGTAGGTACCGTAGGTACACAAAAATACGTGTCAAACTTGAATAATAACTCTTTTTAACCCCCGACGCAAATACGACGGGGTGTTATAAGTTTGACGTGCCTGTGTGTGTGTGTGTCTGTCTGTGGCATCGTAGCTCCCGAACGGATGAACCGATTTGAGTGCGGTTTTTTTGTTTGAAAGGTGACATAATATATATATATATAATTCAAGAAAATCTGTTCAGCAGTTCGAAGATCAGCTCTTTTCTAATCGTTGAAGGGATTTTCGAGTCAGGTGTGTTTTAAATTTTTAATTTTTATTACCTAACAGAATCTCTTCTTTATTTGTCTCTCACTAGGTACAACGCTCGCACACACCAATGCAATAGGCCGTCATATAACTACGGTAGTTACCTACGGCTGGAAACGGACTTTGGCCCAACTGGTGTCGTATTTACGGAATTTAAATAACTTTTAACAGTGAAAAATATTTTTAGAAACTCATCGATACCCGTCCCCAGAATGTCATAGCAGTTACATGAATGAACTTATATTAAAAAGCAAAAAAACATCGATAAAAATACTGAATGCTTCGATTAATGAAATATATATGTAGGTACTATTCAGTAAGGAAAAAAAAAAGATTTTATTCTATACTAGATGACCGGTGAACTTCGTATCATCACCTACAATTTATTTCATTCCGAGCATTTTCATATTTATTCATCTTTTAAACCTTCTCTGGACTTCCACAAATAATTCAAGACCAAAATTAGCCAAATCGGTCCAGCAGTTCTCGAGTTTTAGCGAGACTAACGAACAGCAATTCATTTTAACTATTCATTTTTACTAGAGACTTCGCACCTACCTTTAAAGACCAAAACAAAATGTGTACTGCTCAGTCAGGTTCAAAAGACGTCCGCATAGGCAGACAATGGTCCTATAATAATGATAATAATATGTACTGTTACACGTAGCAAAAACTCTCATCAACAAAAGATTCATCTATGTTCACTGGGGCATCAGGGAGTACAGTGAGCTCGCATTTGAAGCGCAGAATTGATTGCTCTTTGATATCCGGGCCAGTTTTTATGGAATATTGGATGGCACCATTTCACTGGGACCAATTTCATGAACAATATTTGTTATTTCAAACTTAATTGTATAATACCGCTGTACTTGATGGGTACGTTGAAGTAAGCATTCAGGTTTTAAGGACTATAAACTCAAGATGGGAAACGGCCAGTCCCCTCAATGTAATGAAACCTAACAGATTTTATTCATATTAAGTTTATGTTTAGCTTCGATAGCCTAATTACACAAGCAGTTCCTTCTTTACTTGAAATAAAACTGCTTCTAAGCTTTAGATAAATATATCCTTTTTTCATGTGTCGTTAAAAAAAGGAACAGTTTGATCCAAAGATCGTTATATTTTACTTATTCGTGAAACGTGTACTGTCATTAGTACTGAGGTAGGCCAAATATTGGATCCGTTTTACGAAAATATAGGGGTAGGTATTGGCTTTTATAATACAGATATTCACCGGCGCAAATTATTTCTTTAATTTAATTCCTGGCGCAATATTACATGTGCAACATTTGCTGTTGAGTAACGTGAATAAGGACATAATATATATTAGATTATATTGAGTTGAGATTGGGACATTCGCCACGGGTAGACAGTTTAGGGAATGGCCACGGATCGGCGCTATTCGATCAAAACATCGAGTTGACAAAAGTATTTTACCTTATCACTACTAAGTACTATGATTAAATCGAGACGTGTGACGAAATGCAGAATACTCCTTTACATCGATAATGAGTGAGCATTAAATTCCCAAGAAAGCGTGCAAAAGAATGCTTGCAATTCTGTTCCGCCATTATGTTACACAATTAAAAAATAGTAAATTATACCGTACGTCAATAATTCCGCGGGTGATCTATCACTAAATAAGCGGTTGTATCGATGGTCTAATCGGCAGCGCAAGCGCAGGTGAACGACACGGTCGTTTCACTTTCATCCCGCCAGATGGCGACACTTTCCATCGTGACGGTTCAATCAGTGTCATGATTGTTAATAACATTTAACATGTGACGTTAAATTACTTTGATTTAGATATGCTTCTGAGCTTATGTTAAGATGGTGATATATTTGGTATTTTTTTCAGTTTACGATTACAAAATCGTAACTATAAAGATAATGTTATTAAAAGTGAATCTCTGAGAAAGAAGTATTAGCGATTTACATTTTTCCAGAAAAATATTTCTAAACAACAAAATTTTACCGGCACTGTTGATAACGTAAATTAATAAGCATTTCAAGAATTCAGTTTTGACGATTGATATGCATTGCTGCTTATGTGGGCTAAATGTTTTAAGGTCGTTCGGAATACAATTAAAAAAATAACATGTGTAACAAAACACAATTAACATTTTCGATTTTAAAAATTTAGAGCGGATCGATCTAGCCTATGCAGTTTCACCCCTAATCGCGCAGAAGAATATACCGAAATTGTGTATAAGCATAAATTGTTTAGGCACTCAGGATTTCGGTTGATATTTTTATAATTGCGATATAAATGTTTTAACATGCTTGTCCTCAGGACCGAGATGAGCAAACCAGTCTAGAGATGAAACACCGACAGGAAGAAGACGACTTGTACAGAAAATTCTCCAAACACCGCGAAGAAGAAAACAGAAGAATAAGAGACGAAATACAGGTAAAATAATATCTCCCTCCTTCGTCATTCACACATTTTGATACCCTTACAAATTTTAAAAACCCTTTTAACGTTGTATCTGATCTAAAATATAGAAGAATATACACATTCGCACCTCTTACTTGTTTTATGTAACATTCTGCATTAGAGGTTAATAAATTAAAGGTCTCATCGGATCGGAGAATTATAATCGTGGTGATTAATATGCCAAAATAAAAAGATGGATTTTCTAATTAACGTAATGAAGTAGGTATTTGTTTACCGATATGTTTTTCATTTTGAACTTCATGAGGCCGAACAATTTGGGTAAACGCGTGATTTAACTCATACTTAGATTCCTTTCCTAGTCTGAGAATCGCAACTTTTAAAAAAGATCTTATAGCATTTACTATCTATTATAAACCTTCAATTATCTTCGAACAGGATGAATGGGAACGAGAACTTGAGAGGCTGACAAATAGATTCCAACAAGAAATGCAAGTGAAAAAGAGACGACCCGATGCAGAACTCGGAGCACTCACGTTACGTCACCAACAAGAGAGAGCAGATTTAGAGAAGAATATGACATTAAGAAGGGACAAAAAGAAAGAAAGCCTTACGAGAAAAATGCTAGAACATGAACGGTAGGTGTCAAGTTTTGCTTTTAATGGTTGTCATTTATACTTTTTGTGACAGACCTCCTAGTAGGAAAGCTTTTGTAATTTCTGGTTGATAACCTTAGAGCTGTTTCCTCTATTTGATGGGTACCCATTATACTATTCTTCTAAATAAGCTGCGTAGCATGCCGATTTATATGATATGTTACTGATTTATAGTGGCTAATATTATAGCACTAATGAAATTAAAACCCAATGGTGCCTTTTAAAGAAATTTGAGAATATATAATCCCTAGCTAACCAATTCTTCATCTTTATACAGGGCAGCAACAGCAGCATTAGTAGAAAAGCAAAGCCACGAGATGATGGAATTAATCCAAGAACGGCGGTCTGAGTACATGGCAGAATCCTCACTCTACGTTGATGGCGAAGAGGCACCTCCGTACCCATCAAGAGCTCCTCCGCCCCAGCCTCCGTTGGTGTCCAAGTTCCATATATACACTGATCCAGCAGAATTTACTGATGTCGATAAAATTGCTATTTCGGTAAGAACTGAGTTTTATGAGACTTTTTTGGCCAAAAACAGAAAAAAAACTACACGGAGACAGTTCAGTTCAGACACATTTAGAGCACTACAAAACTATTAAACGTTCGTAGGGATACAATAATGCAATCTAAGTCCCGAGAAAAGTATCTATTGATTGTATAAGCAACTCTACGCATAAGTAACTAATTAGTTAATCTTGACACGTTTTTATAATATTCTGAGTAACTTGATTAATTTTTCCTTCTCACTCTTGACAAATGTTATGTATCTCATTTACAAGTACCGTCAAGATGGGTATTCTAAATAAGACTCAAGAAGAATATACCTAACTTATTTATAACACCAAATATTGACTGAAAGTAAAACGTGGTTCTAGTTTAATTGCGGCCTTTAAGCGTTCATCAACAGTCCTGAGAGAAATATATATGTGTTTATGTGTGCATGTGTATTTATTATTAGATTACTCTTCACACTCTCTGTTCACAATTTCAGGTAGCGCAAGAAGACCAAAAGACATTCACAGACTTAGTCCGGCAACTTGTAGGTAGATGTGCGACTGATGTGGAAAAAGCAAGAACTATATTCCGTTGGATCACTGTGAAGAACCTGAACAACATTCAGTTCGACGATAACCTTCGAGGAGACTCGCCGCTGGGGCTGCTTAGAGGCATTAAGCACGGCACAGAAAGTTACCATGTACTATTTAAGAGATTGTGCAGGTAATTTTAGTTTAATTAAGCTCTCTTAAGGTCTCTTCGAACTAATTGAACCCTCACCAGTCCTTCATCGGACTACAAGACGCAGGCAGATGTTTCCTTTCCAAAAAGTCAAACTAAACGCTTTGACGCTCCTTTATTGGAGTCGCCAAAGTATGGAACGAACGTCTGTGTCTATTTTTACTCGTGGAACGTTCAAAAGTAAAGTGAATAGGTTTCTCTCGGATAGGCATGTATGGTACATTCGTCTTTATCGTCACTTTCCATCAGGAGAGTTGAATAACCCAATAAAATAGTCATCAAGTCATTTCGCCTCGTCATTAATGTAGATATGTCTAAGTATAAATAAAAAATAGCTCATGCCACATAATAAGAAATCGATCTTTCAATTTTATCTGTACCTTTAATTAACTAGCCATGCCCCCGCAGTTTCACCCGCGTTTTACCTACTGCTTTGCCCCTGTCAGTCGCTGTGGTGTGGTGGGTATTTCCAACGTCATTCTTATAACACAGATAGCAAAATTAACATTCAATTAAGCATTCATTTCTGAAATTTTCGTTGTTCGTAAGTATTTTTTTCTTTACTGTCACCAGCTATGCAGGCCTCCACTGCGTGGTTGTTAAAGGCTACAGCAAATCTGCGGGCTACCAGCCAGGAGTGCGCTTCGAAGACAACAGGTTCCGCAACTCTTGGAATGCCGTCTACGTAGCCGGGGCATGGCGCTTCGTGCAGTGCAACTGGGGCGCCAGGCACCTCGTCAACGCCAAAGACGCTCCTAAACCAGGGAATAGAGGGAAAAGTGATAGTTTGAGGTCAATATCCTTACAGTTTTATTTCTTTTTTATTTTACGGCACAGGCATAGGCATTTTTTTAATGCGAACTTTCAGAGAAGATAATATTTCTTAAACATTCAGTAAATATACTTTCCATCAGTTAACAGCCTAGAGTCAACCTAGAAGTATACCTACTATATATTACATCTTACTGGAGAAGAAGTAGCATGCCATGTATTCAATCATTACACTTCACAAAATAAACATACTAGATCTAAATTGTCTATGTACCAAACAAACTTTACTCTATGAATGCTTCCGAACTCAAAATCCATACGATGTCAAAACATATACCTGGCAAGACTAAACGACTAAAGGACTGGCAACCCTGTCAAAAAAATAATTAATTAAATAGAAGGTAACATTATAACCTCCCCGTGATAGCACACTGCATCGTGTAGCATTCAGGATACTGTGTTAATCCTTGCAACCCCAGTGTTATCACTCACTTATCATTATCACCAATAGGGCTCTGGTGACTACTGATCAGCACAGCCAATAGCCCTGCTATGCTATAAACTTTGTTTCGCGTCGTCCTCTATAGAATACTTCCTCATTTGAGCAACTTCAAAATTTACCTTTTATATATATATGCAATTGCTTACTTTCCAGATACGAGTACGACGACCACTACTTCTTGACGGACCCTCGCGAGTTTATCTACGAGTTCTTCCCTCTGCAGGCTGACTGGCAGCTGCTGAAGACGCCTATCACCTTGCACGACTTCGAAGAACTGCCCTTTGTCAGATCACTCTTCTTCCGTTACGGGCTGTACTTCAGTGATCCAAACACAAAAGCTGTTATGTACACTGATTCAACAGGTATGTTTGATTTGTGCTTTAAGTGTATTACATATTTTTATCCTACTGTGGCGGATTAAACGAGCAACATGAAGGAGCTTGTTTGCCAACGAGTTGAACTAGATCATCTATTTCAACTCGTCTCAAAAACAAGCCCATGGATGGCCTGATGTTAACTATTTTACATACCTGTAAACACTTACAACAGCAGGAAAAGAGTATCTTTTGCACCTTGTCAACGCTGTTCCTTTCATCACGAAGGTTTGTTGAAACTTCTAACCAGCCGAGACACAACAAACATACATACATAAAGTTATACAAATGTTAAGTTACGAAACACATGCAATTGGTCATTTAGTCACCACCAAGATCTAAAAACGGAAGTACGTGTCAAAAGCGACACTGTAGTAATGTTTCACCACTATATTTACGTCTTATGTGGCTCTTCCCCGAACTGCTCCCTTGAAAAATTTTTGCTGAGTAGAAGTACTTTTGCAGCCGTAAGACTCCGATTTGTAAAAAAACTCACATTCAACTAACAAAAACAGTGTTAAACCAGTTCGTTTAGATGTCACGAAACACCCACTTTTCTTTAATCTATAAATATTTGTGTTGTATCTCAGGTGCGGCGACTATGCGTATAGCCATGCCCGCACACATGCAAAGCTCGCTGATCTTCCACTACAACCTCAAGTTTTATGATACTGAGGGCGATGGCTTCGACGGAGTTAGTCTCAAAAGATTCGTTATGCAGGTCAGAAACCATACAAGATTAAAATTATGCAAGACGACAAATAAAGTCATCTATGTAAATGATTTAGTTCTTAACTTAAATTCAAGCAATGAACATGTTACAAATATTTTCTCTACAATTTTTGCAGAATATAAACCTATGTTTTTAACGATATTTGATACTATAAGTAATTGCACAATGTCAACCACTAGTATTCTGTTTAAATCAAATACACAATTATCTGATTAACACCCATTTATAAATCCATCATCTATTTTACAGTCGGTCGTAGGCAACGTTGTATCATTCCGAGTGCACGCGCCCTGCAGCGGTGCTTTCCTATTAGATATCTTCGCAAACGCCGTCACTCCTCGAGAGTACCTCACCGGGGAACCTATGAAGTTCAAGAGCGTTTGCAAGTTCAAGGTGAATAGACTTGTGATACATTTATGATACTTCCGTAACCCAAAGTTAGAGTCAAAGAAAATTCGCTGCATGATGAACATTTTCTAAACCATAGAATAATTATAAATAAAATAACTTTCCAGATCTGTTGCGCTGAGCTGCAAACTGTGATGGTCCCGCTACCGGACTGCGCCAGTGGTGAGTGGGGACCTACAAAAGCCACAAGACTCTTCGGTCTAGTACCTATTACACATCAAGTAAGTTTGAATGTTATTTCATAAGTTTTAACAACATTTAATGCAGAATCTTTGTAAACAGAGAACTGTTAATGAAATAATAATAATTGTCTTTTAAATAGAACAACACACAACGATACCTTCGTTAGGTATTGCACCACGCTTTTGATTGGACCCTTTTTTATTTTTGTATGATAATAATAATAACGTTTATTGGTCTCAGAAAATAATTTACAAACAGGGTCTTAAACAAAAGTTACGCTGTAATAAGAGTTACAGAAGATACTGGTTCCCAATCTAGGCTGGAGCCTGTATTTTGGGAGAAAGTGCTCAGTCGAACTATTTTATAAGTGTAAACTGGATAGTTTATTACTAAAGCCATTATACTAACGTTACAAGTTTCTATTAATTTTTTAGTCCTCAAATATTTAACGAACAAGTTAGCTCTGTCAACCCTGATACCAACTGGACATTAAAGTTATAGTGGAAAGTAACACAGTACGTTTTGTTACGCTGCAGGAAGCACTAGTATTTGCCGGTCGTGAGCTCGAGATCCAGTTCCGTATGTCGCGGGCGCTGGCCGACTTCATGGCGACGCTCCACAAGAACGGAGTCGATGAGAAACGACTATCGAAGTACGTGCAGCAAAACGTCTCTGATGACATCGTGTCGTTCTACATTACTTTCCCTGAAGAAGGTAAGATTTATGCACCTGTTTAATAAAATCAAAAATATTGGTATAAACAACACTTTCGACAAGATCGATCGTTATTTTAACTATTATATTGTAAGTTGCAATGTGTAACTGTGTCTGTGTGTGTGTTTTGCGTTCTAATAAAAGGAAAGAAAAACATAGTTGTAAAACATTTATCCTTCAAAAGCTAGGGTTCCCTATTTCGACTGTACGTCTACTACTAACTAGTGATGTGTGTCATTAAAAATGTATATCCGTGGACACGGATTATTAGTGTCTAGATCCCCGAATACGGATACGGATCTAAAGTTGTTTCTCAGTTCATGCCGATACGCGTGACCTTGACGCGACATGTTTCGATTTGCACTGCGCATGTTTTTATAAAATGATTTTTTAAACATAGTCAAATATACCTTATAACTGTCAATAATAGTAGTAACTCACTACATAAGATATTTAGTATTTCATTTTAGCAAAATAAATTAAGAATTTCATAAACGTTATAAATATAATAACGTTAAAGATCCGTATAAGATCCTTCAAAAAGTCACGGATACTGACACGGATACAGATCTTTTTTCTCTCTCGGATATCCACGGATACGGATATCCGCCACATCACTAGTAGTATGATAAGCGATTTTTTTAAATGTAATATGTACACATACATACATACACTCACTCCTGTATCTCTGAAGAGGTAGGCAGAAGCGTATTAAACATTGACATTTTCTCAGCTATAATTTGGTCCCATTCACGTAACAGGGGGCATGCTTATTGCCGTCAACCGGGCTCTTTCGGGATTAAAAATGTTAAAATTAGGCGTAGAGTATATTGAAACGGAAAGGTAATTAAAAAGGGAAGACAATGGAGGATCTTATTAATCTTGCCTTTTCTGACTTAATTGTTTGTATTTTTCAGGTCAATATGGGCTGGATATATATACCCGCGAGCGTGGTGGCCCCACCGCTATTCACCAAAACGGTTCCACGGAGAAGGAAAAGCATCTACTAACTCATTGCTGCAAGTACCTCATAAATAGTAGCAAGAGAAATTAAGCTTTATTAATGTACTCCGCAAAAGAACTTTAAACAAAAAGTTCGTTGTAATAAGGCAATAACGTGTATTCAGAAATCATACATTGTATATACCCAATTAAAATATGGCAAAAAAACATAAAGGTGCATTTGAAGTTTCTATAAGAGAAACAACATAAATTAAGTTGTAGATATTCGGAGTTTTTCAAGATAATAAACTGCATATTTAAATATCAATATTTCGTCCATCGACCGTCTATGGACTCCCCATTAGAACATCCAAAAATATGTTTTACATAACAAGCAGTAAGGTTCATTGTAATGAGAGAAAATCGGTATATATGAATATATAAAATATGTGAGAGAATGGCATTCACCCACATTTATATAGGTACGATTAAGCAGTAATACGGTTATTGGATTTAACACACAATCTTTAAAACAATAAAATAATTTGATTAATAATAAAAAAATGGATGGTGTAAACTTGAGACCGATTAAAATGAAATAATCATTAAAAAGAATACTTCAAGATCCTAGACCCAATAGTGCTACGTCATTTTTGGGATTAGCGATTAAAAATTGTTTAATTATGAAACCAGTTTTTAATTAAAACATTTTGTATCAGATTTTCATGACGTAATTATACCTGCATAGAATGTTATACTCAAAAGAGGTTGTTATAATAATGTGTAAAGCTACAATATAATTAAATAAGTTAGGTATTTTATATGATTTTACCCAAATGTAGATAATAATGTAATAATAATAAAATTATATAAAACATTTATCATAAACATAGGGGACGCTAACATTACTACATTTGTAAATGATAATAATACATTTGGTTTGACCTTAATTATTTAAGAAGGCGGAATAAGCAATCCGACTACTTTTTAAATATTTTATTTCGTATTTTTGTATAAACACTTGAAATTAAGCATTCCTGTGCAGTTGTTGAATAATATTAGGAATCTGCATGAAATAATTGTTATTACATTTTCAAACTTCCATATACTCGCCTAGTTTCATCACTTAACAGAAAAAGATCGAAGCCAAAAAATTCCAAGATCTGTACCCCTCTGCTTAGTCTGATTGCCAATGAAAATGAAATGAACTATAAATGACAGATAAAATTCTCATTTTGAAAGTATTTTTTACTGCTATAAGTTACAAAAATCAATGTTTTTCTTAATAATTTAATGCATTAAAAAGGTATAGTTTGTACTCTATGGAGTACGGTAATGGAAATACTCAAATTCTCAAAATACATCTATCTATAGAAAGCTCAAATTCATAAAAAGACATAACTAAGTATTTGTATGACAGATTTATGGAATATGTAAAGAAAAAAATTGATACTTGTGACTAATAGCCGTATAGCTCATAAAATAACGTTAATAAATGGATAAACGCAAAAATGCGAGCAGAGGTTGTTGGAGGACAACCTCTTCCTGCTGAGGACTATAAGTAAATGTGCTTATAACTAATTAACATCACATTTCTCAAAATATTTGTCGTCATTACAATAAGTGCTCAATAGTATAATAAAATGCTAGCTCATTTAAGGATAGTTTGTCTTAAAAGGTTTTAAAATTGAGAATGTGTATAAAGAGCTTAAAAATTGTGCCTACTAGATGCATTAGGCTCCTCCACGTAGAAGGAACATGGTCCCGTATTGTTTTAATTAAAAAGTTTCACTAAAGCCAGGGCTCGACTTTTCATTATACACTATTTCCTGTAATCTACGACCGTCGACATACGCTTACAAATAATGAAATAAAAATAGATTGCTCTATTTTATTAATATATTTTATTATTTACCTGTTAAACGCACAAAATGAAATGTAGCAATTTATTATTAGGTACTTAACGCTAGAATAGTATAACATTATGTTTAATTTATACGGCGATATTACATTTTTATATTGAATAAACACGAAAATGTATGTACATTTTTTATATAAAATATATGGCATGTTACTTTTCTTAATGTATATTTTATTTCCTTTTCAATTCCTCAAAGGTGGCTAAACGTATAGAAAAAATGTTAAAGCTAGTCTAATTATTTCAAATTACCATCTATTATAACTAACCACTAGACCTGTTAGTCTAGTGGTTAGTGACCCTGACTGCTGAGCCAGAGGTCGTGGGTTCGATTAACATAACAATAGGGAAAATTATTCGTCCAAGCTGGGAACCCTGGACGATTAATAGTGTGATGAGAATAATCATTTGTGTAATTTATCTATAATATGTATGTATTTATTTTTATTTCACAGTATAAATAATATTAAATGTCTGAATTACAATAAACTTATCTAATCAAAAAACCCGCCCCTGACCGTTCCCGGCACAAAAGTGCCCACAGTGTGTATTTAGAAATATATAAGTATGTTTATTAGCAGTCTGGTTGCCATAGTACAGGCTCTGCCTATTTTAGGATCAGATACCCGTGTGTGAGATGTGTGAAGTTCAGTGGCGTAACAATAGGGTGGCAAGGCGGGCAAAATGCCACGGGCCGATGGCCCTAGGGGGCCCCCGGACCCGATCTAAAGGGCTTAAGCGCACGAGGCACCAAGAGTGAACTTGTGCCCCATCCCCATCTGAGCCACGGACCTCACGGACCTATAGTTACGCCACTGATGAAGTTATTATTATTAATTATAATACTATATATACTAGTATTAATTTTGTTATAAATTTGTTTGTGTTATTAACAAATTATTAAAGTTTTGTAACAAAATTTAAAAACAAGTATCAAGCACACACAACACGGTGTCACTAACGCTTTGTCTAAACATAGGTCACCTGCGTGAGCTATAGATAGAACGTGAGTTAGATAGATAGTATAGTGATAGTGTATCAATCTCTCGTATGTCTTGTGGTGTTCACAATACAATCCATTATTACCTACATTGCCTTTTAATAGGCAATCTATTAAAAGGTTTTACGGACCTTAATCTGGATCTTAATCCAACGATCACCAAATCTTTTGATGAAATCGTCCCTCCTCATGAGTCCTTATTCACCGTCGCGGCTCCTACCACCGTCGCTTTGCCAATTCATCGTCGCGGCGCTAAATCGCCGTTGCAGCGCCTAGGAACCGTCGCAGCGCTTAGGAACCGTCGCGGTTCCAAATAATCGTCGCGGCGATAAATCACCGTCGCGGTGCCTCTTCATCGTCGCGGCTCTGTTTCGTCATCGCCGTGCCAATTCATCGCCACGGCGCTAAACCACCGCGGCGGGGACCAATCCCAGTCGCGGCGCCTATGCATCGTCGCCGCGCTTAATCCGCGTCGCGGTGCAGCGTCGCGGAGCCAATTCATTGTCGCGGCGCTAAATCACCGTTGCAGCGCCTAGGAATCGTCGCAGCGCTTAGGAAACGTCGCTGAATCAAATCAGGTCGCGGCGCTCAATCACCGTCGCGGTGCCAGTTCATAGCCACGGCCCTACGCCACCGCCGCGGGGACTAATGCCAGTCGCGGCGCCAATTCCCCGTCGCCGCGCTTAATCTGGGTCGCGGTGCAGCGTTGCGGTGCCAATACATCGTAGCGGCGCTAAATCACCGTTGCAGCGCCTAGGAATCGTCGCAGCGCTTATGAACCGTCGCGGTTCCAAATGATCGTCACGGCGCTAAATCACCGTCGCGGTGCCAATTCATCGACACGGCGCTATAACACCGCCGTGGTGATTAATCCCAGTCGCGGGGCCTATTCATCGTCGCCCCCCTTAATCCGCGTCGCGGTGCAGCGTCGCGGAGCCCATTCATCGTCGCTGCGCTAAATCACCGTTGCAGAGCCTAGGAACCGTCGCAGCGCTTAGGAACCGTCGCTGAATCAAATCAGATCGCGGCGCTATATCACCGTCGCGGTGCCAGTTTATCGCCATGGCGCAACGCCACCGCCGCGGGGACTAATGCCAGTCGCGGCGCCTATTCATCGTCGCCGCGCTTATACTGCGTCGCGGTGTAGCGTTGCGGTGCCAATACATCGTAGCGGCGCTAAATCACCGTTGCAGCGCCTAGGAATCGTCGCAGCTATTAGGACCCGTCGCGTTTCGAAATGACCGTCGCGGCACTAAATCACCGTCGCGGTGCCAGTTCATCGACAAGGCGCTATAACACCGCCGCGGTGCGACGCAACGCGACGGGCATGTAGCGCCGCGAGTATGAATTGGCACCGCGACAGTTCCTAGTCGCCGTGACCATTAATAGGCTCAGCGACGGGATTGAGCGCCGCGACGATGAATTGGCTCCGGGACGCTGCACTGCGACGCCGATTAAGCGCGGCGTCTATGAAAAGGTGCCGCGACGGGAAAGAGACCCCGCGGCGGTTGTATAACGCCGTGGCGATGAATTGTCTCCGCGACGTTTATATAGCGCCGAGAGGATGATTTGGAACCGCGACGGTTCCTAAGCGCTGCGACGATTCCTAGGCGCTGCAACGGTGATTTAGCGCAGCGACGATGAAAGGGCTCCGCGACGCTGCACCGCGACGCGGATTAAGGGGGTCGACGATGAAAAGGCGCCGCGACTGGCAACCGTCGCGTGGCCAAATCATCGTCGCGGCGCTAAATCCCTATCGCGGTGCCTATTAATCGTAGCGGCGCGTGGGAATCGTCGCGTTGCCAATTCATCGTCGCGGCGCTAAATCTACATGGCGGTCCCTATTAATCGCCGCGGCGCCAAGTGCGGGCGTACCGCTAGCACCGCCGTACACATAGGTAGTAGATAGTCGTGTTTAGGTAACGGAGGGCTTTTTATATGTGACAAGCTGTTATGTTAATCTGTTTAATTTCTTATTAGAAATAAAACAGATCTTGACGTCACGGAATAGACATACATTTACTATTAAAATTTGAAAATTGATCAATTATAGAATTGATCAATTTTCAAACATTATCTTCAACGCTTTGGACCTTTCCAAAGCGTTGAAGCTACCTTACGCCACTGACTTCCGTATCTTCCAGAGATACGGAAGCCAATCGCAGCTTTTAAATGATGGTATAAATAACTACTGTTATTCTCTCCTATTAATGTCCATGATGAAAAATGTAATTGGAATATAAAACTTAACGTATGCGATCGCAAAAATATTTAAAAAATAGAAACAAGAAATTAATCATATAAGTATTGAAATTTTGACAAAAGGAAGGGTATATTTTCTTTATAATAAAATAAAAACAGAGATTGTATTATATTTATATATTTATCTGACAAACGCATAATATAAAATGCAGCAATTTATTATTACTTAAAGCTAGAATAATTGAACATCATTACGTGTAAATTAAAGCGACATTATAAATATATATTTATATCGAATAAACACGCACACGTATGTACATTTTTTATATAAAATATATGGCATGTTACTATTTATAGCTATCTCTATATTTACCTAATAATGTCAGTTCAGATCTTGAAGTAGACAGCTGAACTACACGAAGATTATCATTTTAAAGTGAACATCTTGTCTCTTTTTATCTTACAAAAATAGAGCGAGATGTAAGTTAATTCTTAGTTTATTGAAACTAATTTTCGTCTAAATAGCATATATATTATGTAGGTTACTTATCAAAATTATCTGAAATATTGAGAGCGTTTAGAAGATGAAATTTTTTTTCTTACACGTCACACTTTTCTTACTAGCTTCTCGTCCGGAACTGAGTATGATTAATTTGAGCAAATTATTTCCTTAGCATTTTTTTTAAACCACAAATTTGTCAGTTGTTACAATCCTTTAGCATATTTTTGCAAGTAATTTTATCTTAGTTTACGTAGACGTTAAGCTAGCAAAGAAAGTTTAAATTTGATAGTATTTAAATCATGTTTGTACATATTTCAGTGTAATTTAGTTAAGTATGACCACACCCTTATAGTTAAATTGAGCACCAAATTACGTGGGACGGATAATTTTCTTAAATTGTAAAAAAAATATTAAATGCAATAAATAATATCGTAGTCAGAGTATTTATTTTATAGATAAAGGCTGGCTTTTGAGAAATCATACCAGTGGAATGAACCATACGAATGGTTCCTTAACCTTAATATATTTTTGTTACAGGCAAGTTAAACGACGCTGTTTAATAATTCATTATATTTCCGCTATTATTACAGCTAAAAAAGACTGCTGGAAAATACTTCTTGTATTTTTTAGCTGTACACTGCGGTTGCACTTGCTTTTGAGGGTAGCACTTCAAAATATATAATATATTATCTATATATAATATATTTTGAAGTGATAATCTCATGTACGTATGTACATGAAGTCCTACTTATGTGCTTCAAATGGGCAGTAGTAGAATTTTAAAGTCTTATAATTCCTTGAAGAGTTAATGAAGAACCGCCTAAAAAAGTAAGTTTAGAAACACTTTAGAAAAATTAAGTACATGAAAAAATGTTTGTGAAAAAGTAATAGTAGAACAATAACTCACAAAAATAACCCTGAAACTAGAACATAAAACAGTCAGGTGTTGTATAAATTGTATAGTCACAACCAATTTGTATACAGTGTAAGAAACGGTGTACCGAAAACGCGCGTTTGTTCGACACAAGTGCCCGCACAGCGTAATATGTCGCGGCGAGATCGCATTGGTAGCCGTACATTGTGTGGTGCGAATACAATTAATCATTATAAATTCTTAATCTTGCATTTCTATGATTAAGTGACTTTTGCGTCGTGATCCACAGAAAGACATTTGTATAAGTATTTCGTTACTCCGTAACTTACATCCTGTACATAGACGATGTATAAGTTATCATTCAGAAACGCACGCGATCATGACATATGGGTTTATTGTAGGTAAGAAAAGTTTTCTTGAGACGATAGTTGCCTGCTGCCTTCTACAGGGGAAAGTAGCGCGAAAGAAGACGAGGATATTCCTGTCCAGACAGAAAGGCCGGTACAAAAGTCTCAGTCTTAAACAGACTTTTCTAACCTCAACAGACGCGGATGTTGCTAACAAGGACGAGTGTTATTATGTTAAGCCTGCCAGTTATCTATTTTTACCAATTTTGTATTATTTGTACACATTTATTGAGGTTTGTCTAATGTTTTAAACAATATAAAATATGAAGATAACTACTCTCTACTCAAAGTCGCATTATTTAGGCATATCTATGTATATTAGATCTTTCAATTTCTTACAAAACTTACGTAACTTTATGGTTGCCGTAAATCCATTACCGTAATGTTAGAAAATTCAGATTTCTATACATTTTATAATATCATTGCCAGACCGATGGATTTAGATTAAGAAAATTAACTATAGCAGAGCACTTCAATAAAAAATACCACACGCGTCTACTTACAAATATAAAAGTAAGTATATAAATTTATATATTTAATACTGGCAACCCCCCTAGTAGCAAGCCCCGGCTTCATTCAGAGACATCTTCAACAATCATCAATATATTTCAATCAATTTACACAAAATCTTAACAAATTGTACACCTTAACCTTCCTCATGGATCACTCTGTCTATTAGTAAAAAGCATGAAAATCTGTTCAGTAGTTTTTTCAGTTTATCGCGAACAGACAGACGAGGCGGAGGACTTTGTTTTATAATATGTAATAAATAAAATTAACATGAACCTACTTCATTAAACTTCGAACTGCGATATTTCTTCATGGAATGTTCCACAAGTTAATACAATTTACTTTCATCACATTTTTTTTATATATCATAAATGGTTAAATCTCATGAAAACCATATTTTGATATTTTTAATGTATTTCTCATTGTGGATTATTTTAGGGAGAAATTTAAATAACTCTTAGAGCTAAAATCCAATTCTGAACGTCAACATCATATACATATTACGTCTATTACAAATAAACTTTTAATGCAGATTTCTGCCAGTTCTTACAAGGCCTATTGGCCTATTAAAATACACGTCAACATTTATCATTATTTTTTTATCTGTCTTTCGAACTTCATCCAACATAATCCATGTTCAACACAGATTGAATATTATTCAGCAACATATATTTAAATCAAAATTTAAAATACAAATATCACATTATATATTGTTAATTTTTAGTCAACATGTCAACAGGTTTTACTAGTAAGTGTGACAATATATTAATTTTAACATACCATGATATAATATCATTTTCTTGGTTAATACCGGACGGAATTAATATGAGGAATAAGAGTGTGTAAGTTATTTATATTTAGACGGTCGACTATGCAATTTTACTTAATAAATTACAAGCCCCCCGCTCACCTGCGTTTATGGCCAGTGCCCGCTCCTAATGGTCGTAGCGTGATGTTGCTTTAACCTTCCTCAATAAATACCCTAGCCAAAAAAAAAAATATCAAATCTGACGGATAGTTCGAAAGATAGCGCGTTTACAAACCATCAAAGAAAAAACTCTTCAGCTTTATTATATTAGTATAGATACTTTATTTCATTAAATAATAATGAAATGTTGCAACACTCGAAATTGGGTAACTGTTGAATTTATTTACGCAAAACATGTCACACAGTTTTATGAAATAAAATATGTCTATATGTCCTTAATTTTGGAAGAGTATATATCATTCAATTTAATTATTATTAACTAGCCACCCACCCCCGGCTTCGCACGGGTAGCAGAGACATCTTCAACAATCATCATCATATTTCAACCAATTTACATAAATCCTTAACAAATTATATACCTAAACCTTCCTTGGAATCGCTCTATCTATTGGTGAAAACCGCATGAAAATCCGTTCAGTAGTTTTTGAGTTTATCGCGAACAGACAGACAGACGCGGTGGGGGACTTTGTTTTATAATATGTAGTGATGAAAGATCAATATCCAATTAAACTAACGTCGTAGTAAATATTATTATTTTTGTTAGACATTAATTAAGATCATATCAACGATTATTTCCCCATTTTATCTATAACACTGTCGACGATTAATGTATTATCAGTAACAAAACTTTAAAAGCCATCGTAATCATAGGACTTTTTAGAATTGCATGGCATAATATCATCTTAAATTGGAGTCATAGTGTTCGATATTCACTCATTCTTTTTGATAAACTTCTCCAGGTCACATATGGTCATTTCTTAGTTACTTACGTTACAAATATGTTGATGTTATATTTCAACTCAGTTTCATATAATATACAATACAATCACTAGCCGCTATACAAGTCCCTTCGTCGCGTTGAGCGTAGCTCTTTGTTCGACTCCTCGTATCAAAGTGCCGAGTAGACCTTCCATCTCATTTGCTGTTTCTCGCAACTGCGTGTTGTCAAAACAGGAGTCTGTAAGCAAAATATAGCTGCGTGTTATTCTAAGCAATATTACAAGCTCTTTTATAGGAGGTAGTGTAACCACGGCTTTCTGCTCGAATTGGAGATGTTTTTTGGTAATTGATATGGCACAATGAAAGGAGGTAGGGTTGACAACGTACAAATGAAACAATTCGTAATAAATACTCTTAAGTCGCTTACAATAAGCGGGACTTATTTGACGAAAACGTACTTAAATGTATAGCAGCTTTATATTCGAAAGGATTAGGTACTTCATAAAGGTAAACAACAAAAGGTAGGCACGTGACTCGTGGGCGCTAAACCTTTTTTATAAAAACATTTTTAAAAACATTTTTTTTTCTATTTTATTTATTGATCAAGTGCAAAAATTATTTTTAAAATCCAGCTGGTAGTACCAAAGATTATCGTTCAACCCGAAAAACAAACTCGAAACCGATAAAACACACCCGTAAAATGTTTAAATACAATATCTTTATTTCATAAAAATTGATCATCAATTAGATCAACACACAGAGTCACCGCAACAATACATTGCATTGTCAAATGAAACAGTATAAAATAAATAAAAATGATAACACACAATACCGTTATCTACCTGTGTAGATCTACAACCGCCTGTTCCCAAATGGTTGAACCTTAGCCTTACCTTAAGAAAAATAAGCATATTATATTACTATATAATTATTTACCATCCATAGCAAAATTATTGGTCAATATCTGCTGTAGTCGATCCAAGACAGTGTCCAAGTCCGCGTTGAGTTCCTTCATCTTGTCGTTGCTGGTCTCCACGGAGCGTATGTCGGCGGCGAACTTTTGCTCCGCGGCGGCTAAAGACTGGCAACTTGTGTCCGCATTTTGACGAATTTTCAGCTTTTGTCGGTCGGCGTTTGATGCCGTTTCTATAACATAAAAATAGGCATTATGAACAACTTTCGGAACTGCTTTTATTTTGTAGCTAGGACTTTATTGGAGAGAAAAAGCGAAAAAATAAAGTTATTTTTATATTTTTCCAGTAAAACATTAGTGTCGCATTGAATAAGTCACTAACCAATTAAGTCATACAACAGTTCTCCATACAGTTAGTAGTATAAATAAGAATGTGGTTAAAATTATGATACCATATGACAGCTCTTTCATCAGTTAATGATGTATTTGTTCTGGTTGGCGTTTGCAGTCACGCGATAAAGTTACTAATTTAGCATTTTCCAATAAATTTTCATATCATAGCTTATAGCTATTATGGCTTTTTAAATTAAAAAAATAAGGTATTGGTTTAAAACATCAAAATTAATCAATTACTAACAACACTAGCAACCCGCCCCGGCTTCGCACGGGTACAAATTATACATCAAAACCTTCCTCATGAATCACTCTGTCTATTAGTGAAACCCGCATGAAAATCCGTTCAGTAGTTTTTCAGTTTATCGCGAACAGACAGACAGACAGACGCGGCGGGGGACTTTGTTTTATAATATGTAGTGATAATAACATACATTAATTTGTGATCAATGTCAACATCCACATTGATTTCTTTAGAAAACTATGAGCACTTGCACAATGAACTTAAGTCTAAGTCTAAAATATTATAATATAAACCTTAAACGAAAATTATAGGTGTTTTAATCCTTGATGATGTTAACATTACTCTATCACATGCGCCACAACACTATGACTAATGAAGATCAAGCGATCAAGCGAAGCGACTGCGATCAACCGTTACTGCAAAAATGGCTAAATGACAGCTGTCAAATTCGAGAGGAAATTTGTTATGACTTCATATCGCCTGGTCTTTGCCTACCTCTAATAAATTTTGTCTTGTCAAATAGTCCCGTAACTCATATTTTTATAATTAATGTATTAAAAAAACGAACTCACCATTATACCAATTACTAATATCATTCATAGACACAGTAGATATACTGTCAGATGTCGCGTGCACCACGACCGGCCTCAACGCGTCTCCGGACATCGTCATCAAGTTCTGACTCTCATGTTTGGACACCACAGAAAAGTTGCCCGAGTCGAGACTCAGTACTCTCGGTTGGTTCTTAATCTCCGTTACTTTGGACTGTTTTTCGTCCACAATTGGTATTGGGCTGAACAAGTCAAATGCTTGTGGTCTGTCATTTTTCTCAGTTTTCGTCGTGTTCTCTATAGGAATGTTCTGCTGACTGGATGTAAGATTTTCCTAAAACATAGTCAGAGTATGATTGACAAAGTAAATCCTCAGATTACTCAGGGTCCTGTTCATTAGCGCGAGATACTTGTGGTGATTGTAAGGCCTCCATATTATTAATTGGTGGGGACACACATTATAATGTAATGGGTTCGAATGAAATGAAAGTTATGTATTACAAATTTTATTTGATTGCTTTTGAGCTTAAATGATTATAACAATATTTGGTTGATTTTGGAACAATTAAAAATGTTTAATGACGATTCCTCCAACTTCAATCGAGCAAGACACGCTGTTGGGATGCAGTTTAATTTTGGGTTTAGGTATGGAACCCTAAAAAACCAGTACAAACATATTAAATAATAATCACGATAACTTTGTTACTACTATTATTATGTTTACCTTCAATATCTTTAATCTGTTAATCTGCGCTGATACATGCGTCCAATGTGCCTCTACCTTCGTCCTCAGCTCCTGGTCACTATTCTTTTGTTCATTTTGCAACTGATTGGATAGATCCTGAAGGGCTCTGTAAAGCAAATTATTACTAACTATTACAATATTGTTATAAACTCGCTGCCACCAATCGAAGCGGAAAAGCAAAACTGCATTCTCTCTCCCACTTAGTTTAGCTTACTAAAGTTTTTCAAACTTCCAAAGGACATCAAAAGGTAAAGAAATGCAACCGTAACGTCGCCAGAAGAGAACTTCTAGGTGAATATAACTGAAGGTAATTAGAACTGTGCAACCTGAATTGCACTTTATTGTGCTGGAGCAAGAGTCGCTATTTACTTTAATGTTTTAGCGAAGTAAGTCTCCTATATCTGTACCATTATATATTCTATGATTCAGGGCCCTTTTGTGTTAGCACCGGTATGAGAATTACTAGTCGATAAATGCAAGGTGTCAAATTTTGTTATTACAGTGAGATAAGGAAGAGAAATTAAAAAAGAAATATTTGCTCAATAAATCATAATAATAATAAATAATTATGATTAAACCGGAGTCATACCAACAACACTCCTACAATGACTGACCCAGTGTTTGCGAGAGAATAATCCTACTATAGTAAATTATTTTTAGATCACTAGCTCAGCACGGTTCTAAGCTACTTATAACGTAAAAATACTAATTTTGTAACAATACATATAAATGCAAAACAACTATCCCAGTAATTATTCGATATACAGGGTGTATATGAACGTAAGATAGAAAAATTCAAATGTAAAAAATATACACTATTTAAAAACTTTAACTTTACATATTCCACCTTCTTACCTTATATTTTTACCTCCGTTTCTCATAAAAGAAGGTGTGTCATCGTATAGTTTTTTTTTCAATTGTTTTTGTAACTGCATGTTAGAGTCATTACAGTCATTTCAGTAAATGTTCTATTGTCACATACATCCTTTATTTATAGGAGCACCGAGAATGTTGTATGTAAATAAGCCACGTTATTACAAAAATTTATATGTAATATGATCGACTATGTCAACCAATTCTTTTAACATTTTTGTATATATACTTATTTCTAGCTAATTTAATCCGTCTTGGTGTAACGTCGTAGCGTCCAAGTGTGGAGAAAAATCTATTTATTTCTTTATGATTTCAACATTAAAACCTGATAAAAATTATTAAGATTTTTGTATAGAAAGATCAAAGAACTTTGAACTAAGGACGGAAAAGGAGTGTAAGCTTCGTCGTTATAGTATGAACGATGATGCCCGGTTCTTATATAATCAAGAAACGATTCGTTTTGCTTACGGACGGTAAAATTTCGTTGAATTTTCAACGAAAATTTTAAAGTCCGTAAGCAAAACGAATCGTTTCTTGATTATAGGAACCGGGCATGAATGAGATGGTGGTCGATTTGTAGAAGTAAGCGTTCTTAACCAATATTATAATCAATTAAATTTTTGAATATGGCAAACGGTGCCGATGTCGACAATTCTACATTCGCTATTTTGAAAGTGTAATGACAATTAATTTTTCTGTTTAACTTT
The DNA here is from genome assembly GCA_963859945.1 of Euplagia quadripunctaria. Lineage (NCBI taxonomy): Eukaryota > Metazoa > Arthropoda > Insecta > Lepidoptera > Erebidae > Euplagia > Euplagia quadripunctaria. Next base: position 17,245,736 of record OY982575.1, on the reverse strand, counting down.
CAGCTCAATGAACCATTTTTTATCTATGCCTACGTCCAAACAACTCACTGCCACGTGATGACTGTACACACAGTGACATACAAAAATACACAGCTAAAATTACCTTTTGTTAGACCATCTACTAGAAGGCGAAGGACAATACTTTGTCACTGAAAATAACACTACCTTGAATTTAAACCAATGAACGCCGTCTAGCGAAAATGTAATGCTTAGAAAATCTAGAAATATAATGATATCAGATGCTGTGTGTCATTAAAAAAACCGGCCAAGTGCGAGTTGGACTCGCGCATGAAAGGATCCGCACCATCGTACAAGATTGGATACTCTGTAGGTATTTTTTCGAAATACCTACATAGATATAGAGATACTTTGAAAAACACGTATCTAGTAGGGGAGCCCCTTTAATTTTTTTAATTTAATTTGTATTATTTGTTGTTATATCGGCAACAGAAATACAGAATTCTGTAAAAATTTTAACTGTCTACCTATTACGGATCATGAGGTACAGCTCGCTGACAGACAGACACAAGGATGGACGGACGGATGGACAGTGGCTTAGTAATAGGGTCCCGTTGGTTACCTTTCTGGTACTGAACCCTAAAAAAGTTGTAAAAATGGTTCTTATAAAGTCTTTAAAATAAATTTAAAAAAATTGCTTCGTGTGAAATGAAATTACAAACACTGATTCTTGAAACATTTTCAAGAGCCACTTTCACACTTTATGAGCGAGAAAAACAACGACGTAATATGCATTTCAATATCACATTTCTGCTCAAATAATAAAAAAATATAAGAAATAATGAAATTGTACTTACTTATTCTGAGTTTCTAACTGTGTAATAATATCTTGAAGTAAAGATGCTGGGTTATTAGCAGTATTTCCTGAAGCTTTTCCTACTGTAGACGTGAACATTGTTGGTCTAACATCTTTCCTTCGTCTGACGGATCCATGGCCTTCTGTTTTCTCTGTACTCTTCTTAGATCCCTTTTTGGGACGTTTCTTCTTGGTTTTAGTACAGAAAAAGAATCTCTTCATACCTTTCATGAAGCTTAGGCATTCTGATGATTTTGTCTGTGAACAAGTTTTCTCTGTTTTTAATAGTCGTAATACAAGAGAGATTTAGACAACACTTTATCCTACTAATATTATAAACGTGAAAGTTTGTGAGGATGTATGGATGTTGGTTACTCTTTACGCAAAAACTATTAAACCGATTGCGATGAAACTTGGTATGTAGATAGCTGGAGACCTGGTATTCCAGGTGTCACACACACATTGGCTACTTTTTATCCCGATATTCCCACGGCACCGGGACACGAAATCGCGGTGCGCAGCTAGTTTGTTTATAAATTTGTAATTGCTGTACCACTTGTAATGGGTCAGAGGTGGTTTTCTATACATTTGACTTATTAAGAAACCCTTCAATGTATTACTGATACACGGAAATGCAAAGAACCACATAATTTAAAAGAAAAATAAATTATGAATTGCCAACACTGCGCCAATCCATCTTAAAGAATCTACTGAGTAAAGACTATTAGTAATCAAACTAAACTAAAAAAGGGAATATCAGTTATTATATATATATACGTATTTATTGGAGCGCTCGGTCCCCACATATTCATAAATTTAAATTTCTAAAACTTACCTGTCCATCAATGACCTCATGCACCAAGTGAGTCTTCTTATGACCACCAGTTGTGGTCAAGTCCTTGTCGTACAAATAACATTTCTCACAGAAATATACGTCACTACATTTTGAGCATTTAAATTTCAGAACCTGAAACATTATTAGAAATATAAAGTATCCTGAAATAGCATTTGGTTACATTTCAGACTTACAATTTATCTGTTATATTTTAAAGCTACCTGGAAACCCAGGAAAATCACTATCGCCTGGAAATTTAATACCTCGTTGACCCTGCTATTTTTACCATGAGTAAATAAAATGTGATAATACTCTCTTTTTAACCCCCGACGCAAAAACGACGGAGTGTTATAAGTTTGACGTGTCTCTGTGTGTGTGTGTGTATGTGTCTGTCTGTGGCATCTTAGCTCCCGAACGGATGAACCGATTTTAATATCTTTGTTTGAATGGTGAATTAGTCGGGAGTGTTCTTAGATATAATTCAAGAAAATCTGTTCAGCCGTTCGAAGATCATCAGCTCTTTTCTAATCGTTGAAAAGATTTTTAATTGGGGGTATTTGAAATTGTAAATTTTTATGGACATTATTAAACAATCTATTTTGACATCTATACACTTCGAAATGAGGTATCATTGTGACAAATGGGATATCAATAACGAATCATGTTCGTTATTCATATCCCATTTTATCCCAAGAACTAAAATATTGGATGTATGATTATTATTAATATTGGCCGTTAGACACAGCGATGGTTTTACCTGTATAAGTGGTTGCTTGCAATGGGCACAGGTAGCAGTGACGTCAGCACTGGTGCGACTACTCACTATGCGCTGAACCAAGGGCAGCCAGCGAGCACTGCAGCTGGACTCTCCCCACTCCGAGACTGCGCGAGAACTAACACCCAACATACCTGCACTCTGAAAAATGTGATGAAAATATGATGTTAAAAGAAACCTCATAATAATATCCAGTACCCTGAAGAAGTTAGAATGTGTATCCTAGTAATCTAAGGGCGCGTTCCCACTAGATGACTTGGTTAGCCGTCCTATGTAAGGGTGAACTCAGATTGAGTGGTAAAATATGGTACTTTCATAATGTGAATAAAACATGAATCTTATCCAATTAACAAAGGGCTGAATAACTTATGCAAGTAGTACAATCTAGTCCAGCGGAATGCAGCGTGTCTTCAAACATTATCCGTGCGACTACGTGAACACGCTTGAACATTCGCGAACATTCTTTTTTAAAAGATTGTCTGATTGAAATTTGTCAGTTATGGCGCTAAAAGCAGAAGAAGAAACGCGAGTGTTTGTACACGCTCGCGCAATCGCGCGTGTGTTCCTACACACTGTCGCAGTTGCACGCGTGTTCGAACACTCGCGTTCTTCTACTAAAAAGAAAACAAATGTTCGTCAATGTTCTCTGGATTGCACACTGGCTTAATGCGTAAGCTACAAGTATCCGTATGAATATCCGCGACTGCTCGATGCGCAAGGCTGTTAGAGCATATCTACGCGCAACTGCTAGAGCAGACGTGCATGTTGTACATTAAGTGTGCCGTACATTATCGTCACGATCTAGTGGGCAACAGCCTAGACACGACAATCGTTCAACGATAAAATAATTCGACGACACAGTGACAGTTAGACGTCATAATGGTAATAGACACGACACATTCAACGGGCAAATAAGCGTTACGACACGGTGGGAACGCGCCCTAACACTTTTTTTCCTATTTTACCCTAAAGTAGTCCCTAGACGATCATGGGGCATGACATGCATTACGTGACCATGCACGCATGCATGACCGTTTAATTGTATTGATTGATGCGAATGACATGCAAACTACGTGCATGACATGCAAACTACATGCAAACTACGTGCATGACATGCAAACTACATGCAAACTACGTGCATGACATGCAAACTACGTGCTGGCAGTTGATTGACAATTCCTTTTATTTTTCTAAATTTATTTATTTATAAATCTGCCTTTGACAAAGACAATTCCATACCAGCACACTATGTTCACTGTAATATCGACTGAATAAAATTATTATACCAAGCGAATTGCCATTACCATGCTGCATGATAGACTCTCAATAGATCATTCATGCAGTATAATGATTCAATATGTCATGCCGCATGACCGTCTAGGGACCGCTCTTTACGGTTGAATTTATACGTCATTTTTTTTTATGGTATTGGGGTCAAACGAGCAGACGGGTCACCTGATGGTAAATGACTACCGCCGCCCATGGACACCTGCAAGAGTCACAAATGCGTTGTCGGCCTTTAAGGTAGGGTAGGTAGGGGAAAGGAGGGAGAGAGGGAGAGAGGGGGAGAGAATGGTTAGGGCCTCTGGTAACCTCACTCACTCGGCGAGAAGCAATGAATTGCTTTCACTGCCGGTTTTCTGTGAGGCCGTGGTATCACTCCGGTCGAGCCATAAGTGCCGGTTATTTTTAAGACACAGTTAAGTTTCGATCTGTGCCATAACAATGATAGCATTAGGCTTAACGATGTTTTATAACCGAGTATCGTTTGAGTGTTTGACCCACACAACAAACCAAAAATATGTACATATAAATATAAGCTTAATTTTCATAGCCACGTTAAAAGCTGGGTTTATTCTACGAGAAATTTCGCAATCCTGAAAATATTACGTTAGTCGAATACCCAAGCATACTTTACAGGGGCGTAGCTACCGCCGTATCAGCCGTATCAATGATACGGGGGCCCCAGGCTACAGGGGCCCCTACACACGTAAGCAAAAATTAGTAAAATGTTATCTTGCTTGACTATAATTGACTAAATTTTCTTCATACAAAATGTAAACCTTGTACACTTTGAAACAAGGTATTATTTCAAATTTAAACAAGTAGGTAACATATGTCGCTATCGAAATAAGCAATTTATTTGAAAAAAACATAAAAAAACTGTCATACTTGCCTATAGAGCTGTCACTTCAGAAATGACAAAAGTCCAAAAGCAATCTCTTTTTTCCCCGGGTTAAGCGTCTGCCCAAAAGATGGCAACATCCTACATCGGTTATTGCGGGATTCCCCGTTTAAAGCATTTGGGCTCCCAACTAATTATAATACAGGGCCCCTCCAAGGCACGCTACGCCACTGATACTTTAAACATACATAATGTTATTATAAACTCGGTTGCGTGGATCAATAGTAACATAACAAGATTCTTTTATTCGAATAGTTTTTAAAATTTTTAAAAAAGTTTCGTGGCCGTGAGAATTAGGCTCACTGGGAAAACGAAATCCATTGATATTGATACTATAGCAATAGTTTTACATTGTCAGCTAATACATTTAAAAGCTTTCTGAATTTATCTATGCATAGCTTCTTGGTTCTTATTAATTTTTTATTTAGTTAAATCTATATATAATTAGGTGTATGTATATGTCACCGTAAGATTGTGAACTTCGTTCGTTTATAAAACAATCTCACGATATTGTATACTGACGAAATATTTTGAACTGCACCTAACCATTTACAATTTAACATATTATTTCTCAATAGTTTGTAATAAACTAGCAACCCGCCCCGGCTTCGCACGGGTACAAATTATACACCTAAACCATCCTCATGAATCACTCTGGCTATTAGTGAAAACCGCATGAAAATCCGTTCAGTAGTTTTTCAGTTTATCGCGAACAGACAGACGCGGCGGGAGACTTTGTTTCATAATATGTAGTGATGACAAAACACAGGATTACTCCGGTCAACAACCTTATCCAGAGGCCTGGTCCACTTTACAGAAAGTTTTTTTTATGGTATAGGGGGCGAACGAGAAGACCTGATGGTAAAAGACTACCGCCGCCCATTGGTAAAAGACTACCGCCGCCCATAACTCGTAACTCGAGAGTCACAAGAACGTTGCCGTCTTTTAAGGTGAGAGTAGAAGAAGAGGGGAGGGGGGAAGAGTAGGAAGAGGAGGAGGGGGGAGAGGGGAAGGACGGGAATAGGGGAGAGGGGAAGGACGGGAATAGGGGAGAGGGGAAGGACGGGAATAGGGGAGAGGGGAAGGACGGGAATAGGGAAGGACGGGAATAGGGGAGAGGGAAGGGTTAGGGCCTCCGGTAACCTCACTCACGCGGTAAAATGCACTGCCACGTAAAAAATCGTCGAATAAACATACCTTGTCAAAACAAGAGTCCACATCTGCCTGCACTTGGTCACAATCTACACCAAGGTATGAAGATAAAGCTGACACATGAGTTAGCAATGCTGCCAACCGTTTTGGTGACACACATCCATTATGATCCGCACAACAGTTTGCTAAAGCTACCCATTTGTCAGATGCTGACTCTTCACTTAAGATTATTAGGAGAGTTTTTGCAGCCAAAACTCGAAGAGGTTCTTTTCTTTCCCTGGAATAGTAAAATTGTTGAGTCAATGATATACATACTAGATACCCGGCCACATATCGCTGTGGCTAAGCAATTTGCAATTTACAAATCTTTCAAGTTAGAAAACACACATTGCGAATTTTTTTTCAAAATCGGTTTATTAGTTTAGGAGTTCATCACGAACAAACGTGACATGAAATTTTTATATGTGTATATATAGACAATGTACATGTGTCAGTCTGAGTATTTAAGATGAATACGTATATGCCTGTAAATGCGTCTTAGCAGCCTAAAAGGCATGTGTCATTGTTGTTACTCTGTGGTGATTGTTTAATTTGAATGTACTTCTTTGTGGTCTATGTAATTCAAAGTGTGTATGTATTAATGTACCTATTTCATTGTTTCAGAATAATAATATTATAGTACTATCTGTGGACCGCGGTGTCGCCCGCAAGACCCGATACCGTGGGAATATTGGGATAAATGTGTTAATCTAGGTCTCCAGCTATCTACATACGTAGTTTCATCGCAATCGGTTCAGTAGTTTTTGCTTGAAAGAGTAACAAACACCCATAGATCCTCACAAACTTTCACATTTATAATATTAGTAGGATAATGGACGATGTCCTTCTTTCTTCTCTTCTGGCAATAAACTTTTTTATTATTGCTATATAACTTGATTTAACATGGTACATGTTTTTTCTTTTCTGTACTTACAATATTTGTTAAGTTCGGCATTAAAGAATAATATTCACATATTAATTAACAGGGACTTGTGTTCAAGATTTGACACAGGTCATAATTATATCATGTTGTTATGTAAACTTATGCTTGCTACATTTTAATTTATCTTTACTTACTTATCATAAATGTTAAGCAACAAGTTAATCAATAGATCCACAGTCAGGTCAATATCCCCAGTAAAGAGGCCTTCCTTGTCAGCAGCAAAGTATATATCTGCAAGTACAGCCTCAAGTTCCACAGTATCCAGGGACAAGCTGCTTTCAGATAGACTAAGTTGATGTCTTCCAAAAACTCCTGAGCTGATACGGAGGGGAGGCACTGCAGAAGACATTTGATTATTTTTTTTATATTATATTAGTTTTTTATATATATTAGAATTATTACAAACTGTAGTAATGAGTCATTCAGTAAAAGTTTTTGCTATTCTATTTGTAAGATATAGCAGAGAAAATTAGAGTGTAAATTTCACAATCCTGTGTTCTATTTATGACTACTAAGCTGAATATCACGTGTGGCGCTGCTCAAGAGTTCTTGAGAATCTAGCAACCCAGAACCTATTCGTTGGGCATGTGAGGTACACGTTTTAAGCCTATTGTCTTTAGATGTAAGTTTATTTTACTATAGTTATTGTGTGTCTTAGGTGTCTACAAATAAAACATTTTTCTTTCTTTCTTTCCTTGCCTGAAGTAGATCAGTTTTTATTATTGCTATTATTAATACTGTGCCTGTTATTTAAATTGGAATTTGTGGGTGGGAAGCAATTTTTTATACTTTTAATCTATTACATTATTTATTTCAGATGCCCATAATTCTTTCTGTTTAGACTATGTAGGTATCACTCTAATTAGGTCTAAATATAAATCTAGTTTGCCATCAACGTCTAAAACCATTGATGATTAGAAAATAATTCCTTGCCTTTTTTATTACCAAATTTATGCAAACTGTTCTGAGTTTTATTAAAGTAAGTTAAAAATTTATCACCACAATCTAAACAAATAATAAAGTTGATATATAAATACCATGATATTACAACAGATTCAGTTTTAACATCTAGCTGCTATTTACGTTTCATGTAGGTAAACATATCAAAGAATCAAAAGGTCAACAGGTTGCTCCTACCTCTCAGGTGTTTCTGCAAAACATATATTTTAAAAGCAATTCGGTAAGCACTATATTTAATCCCATCGTATTCCTCAAGGAGTTCCATAATCTTCTTGAATTCAGGATGATCATTTTGTTGTTTGCCTGTCGCATCACTAAAACAAAAGGTTTCTTTGAATATTGTATATATTTGTGTACCTATAAGTTACAAGTCTCAGAGAAAGTTTACGTACTAAATGTAACACGGATATCCTGCTTCATTTTCCACTTTTTTCCAATTATTACAAGACATGCCGACTTATTGATTAAAAGTTATCATATCATTTCAATATAATTAAGTACAAATTGATTGAGCAAAATATATAGTATTAGTCAACCGTCGATATTCATTTAAAAACTTAGATAATTAATTTCCTAAACTTTCTGAATTATTACGGCAAATCACTATAGAGCTTTATTTCTGTGTCATTTTCTATTGGTAATAAAACAAAGAAGCTCAATTCCCATTGGTCAAATAGTCTAAGATTAAAAAGAAATAAACACTACCACAACAGAGCAGATATCTATTGTAACTGTTTGGAGTTCTACGTATAAAGAAGAAAATACTAGACTGTAAATAATTCCCATTAATTTAATTCTTATTATTTGCATTTTATATTTTTAATAAATTGTTAGGTATCTATATTATCTTAAACAATTACAGCATACAAACATGTATTATATTGCTTGTAAAGAAACGGTGCTTGATGACATAGGTCTGTTCTCTCTGGTGACAATGAATATTAACCATATAGCAGCCAATTACAAGCGACTTTGCCTTGTTTACATATTATTGTATCCAATCAAAAGTCTGCATCTAAATGTGATTTTTCCTACCAATTTCTCAGTGTAACGGAGACGCCATTTTGCAAGCGTCACTTGGCGGCGTGTCGGGTTTCCGTATTTTGACCCGAAATACCTTCAGTAAAATCATAATATTGTTTTGTTTCGTTTAAAATGTCGTATCAATCAAGCGTAGCTCAAGACTCTTTAGCTGCGGCGCAGTTGGAGATGACCGGTAACCCCAATGCTTTGGCCCTGCGTCGGCCATTTGACCCTGTCGCTCACGATTTAGAAGCGAGTTTTCGTTTGACGCGATTTGCGGACCTAAAAGGTAGAAGCTGTAAAGTTCCCCAAGATGTTTTGGGGAAATTGGTGGAATCACTACAACAGGACTATTCTCAGCAAGACGATCAGTTTATGCATGTGGCGATCCCGCGGATTGGTATCGGCTTGGACTGTTCGGTGACGCCGCTCAGGCATGGAGGGCTTTGTTTGGTGCAAACGACTGACTTTTTCTATCCTCTTGTAGACGACCCATATATGATGGGAAAGATCGCGTGTGCTAATGTGCTTAGCGACTTGTATGCGATGGGTGTAACTGAATGTGATAATATGCTCATGCTGCTTGGTGTATCTACTAAGATGACTGAAAAAGAGCGGGACGTTGTAATACCCCTTATCATGCGAGGCTTTAAAGACTCTGCCCTGGAGGCTGGTACATCTGTTACAGGGGGTCAAACTGTCATTAATCCTTGGTGTGCTATTGGTGGGGTTGCTACAACTATTTGTCAGCCAAATGAATATATAGTACCAGACAATGCTGTTATGGGTGATGTACTTGTTTTAACGAAACCTTTGGGTACTCAAGTGGCTGTAAATGCACATCAGTGGCTGGACCAACCAGAACGTTGGAACCGAATTAAATTGGTTGTTTCTGAAGAGGATGTACGTAAAGCATACCACCGTGCAATGGATTCTATGAGCAGATTGAACCGTATTGCTGCACGTCTGATGCATAAATATAATGCCCATGGGTCTACAGATGTTACAGGATTTGGTCTTCTTGGACATGCACAGAACTTAGCTTCACACCAGAAGAATGAAGTTTCATTTGTTATTCACAACTTGCCGGTCATAGCAAAAATGGCTGCAGTAGCTAAAGCATGTGGCAACATGTTCCAATTACTGCAAGGACATGCTCCTGAAACGTCTGGAGGGCTGCTCATCTGCTTGCCACGTGAACAAGCTGCTGCATACTGTAAAGACATTGAGAAGCAAGAAGGATACCAGGCTTGGATTATTGGTATTGTGGAGAAAGGAAACCGCACTGCTCGCATCATTGACAAACCCCGAGTAATTGAGGTCCCTGCTAAGGATTAAGTTGAATGAGTTTGAGACTTTACAGATTTTATATCTTTAATTATATTGACTTCAAAACTGGCTGGATAAATTTAAAAAATAATATTTTGAATTTATTATGTATAACTTGATTTAAAGTGCTTTAGTTTGTTTGGTCTTATTGTTTCCATGTTTTCTTGTAAGATACAAGCTACAATTTTAAAAAGTTGGTATGAGAAAGCTTTTAGGAAACTTGATCTAGTGACTATTTGGTGTTTATAATTTAGATAAGGTATCATTATGATGATAAGAGAATAAATAATTCCATTAGGTACACATAACCTATTGTTTGCAGCTTGTGGAATGTTTCTGCAACTTGTGAGATAAGTATAATTATTAGAATAAAGTTATTTTTCAGTCTTCATGTAGTTTCATTTTTAAGGGTAAACAAAAGTGGCAGAATAATCATGCTCGGCCAACTCTATTCACAAGTCCTGCTGACGCTTACCCACCACTGCATGTAAAGTAATTTTAGTAGCTGGAAGGCAAACATTGACAGCCCACCTCATGGTGAGCACCTGTGTTTTGTAAACACTCCCAAAAGGTGGCCTTACCCGTAATCTTATCTCTTCATGCAGCTCTGAACTGGTCGCATAAGGTGGGTTGGTTAAAAAGTCGGGCGGCACTAATTCACCCAGAAATTGCCACGACCTCGTAAAAAATTCTAATGATTTACGGTTGTTTTCATTTGCGTTTTAGGGATGCCTGACTAGTATATAATAAACGTATGTCATGGCAGGAAGATTTATACAAGCTTTTTCACCTATTCCGACTAGAAGAGAACGTGAATTTTAATCATGATAGATGTGACATGTGGGTATTGCAATCTGGAAAACTGGATCCGGTATAGTTTTACCGGATCCGGCAAAAATAAACAACTCCAATCTTAGGAAAGATTCTCGCGCAGTCACTACCGCACCCTGCACGTGCCGAACCTTACTCCTCATTAGAATTGCGAATCCATAACCGACAAGTATGGAAGTCAAAAGGGCCTTTTTAGTCGCTGGCTGGCTATATTAGTTTGTAATTGTCTAAGAAGTCAATTGGCAAACGACACGAGTAACACTATTTGTAATCTACAATAAAAAAATATTATACCTACCAAAAATTTTTATTTATGTTTTCTTAAATAATTATTTCAGATAAAATTTCATCATTATTGCGGCCTAAAGTGATAATGGTTAAGTTGAATTTTTTTTTTTTTAAATTTAACAACCCACGCTTGGTCGCTCCCGGCGCAAAGGTGCCCATAACGCTTGCTGCGTTCCCACGCTGAATGGCACCTGGATCTGCACCAGGAACGACCCTGAGCGGGAGTCGCCACTCACTTTGTTCAGCCTGCGCACAAAGCAGGGGGTTTCAAGGGGGACGCTAAGGGGTTTCAAGAGCCTTAGCGTCTTTACTCCAATTGCTCAAGGTTTCCGCAACTATGGGCACGAAATGATACAACGTCTCCAAGGCCGCGTACCTACTTTAGTCTCTTCCTTAAACAGGCCTCCTCTGCGGCAGCTGACGGGAAGCGGACGGTGCGACCCAAGTGGCTGGCGGCAACAGTGCTGACGCATGTGGCCTCCCAAATCAGGCACTTGCCATTCTTCCAAGGCCTGGTGCCGTCAGCCCGTCCGGCCTCTTCCCGTCAGATCTGCTCAGACCCGGAGGCACAAGGGACGTTGGCCGATATAAGGGCTCTACGAACTATGTCGTCATTTAAATAAAATAATGTATGGAACTTACATAGTTAACGCAATGTCAATTACAATATAATTTTACTGACGTCATGCATAAAATTTAGAAACACTGAACTTAATAGGAAGTAATATTAATACTAATACGAACTAGATTAGAATTAGATACTAGATTTTAATTGTTGGTTGGTATCAGAGAAGAAAAAGTTGATTGCCAGTCTAATTGAACCTGTCTGATTAAGGTAACTGTGTTTTTCTATAACTTTAAACCTCTTTTATACGGTTCATTTAGGCAACAACCAACCAAAAAATAAATTATATCCCCAATCCATCCGGATGCGGTCAGATTGGTGAGATTCTGGTCCTAATGATATGCCCAATATCCAATATTCCATCTATCATCATTAAAATTTTCTTATGCATATTTATTTATTTTAGAAAAGCTTACAGACCAATTGTTACATGTACCTACAACTGAACAAACAAAATTAAATTGCTAATAACAAGCTTCCACATAATAGAGACTAAGTATTGATTAAATTACACCAGTTGTGCATATCAAAGAAAAAAAAAATACGTATACTTATCTGTTTTATTCGGTATGTGTTGTTGGACAATCGCTGCACTTATTTATTTAGCGCAAGGATAGAGATGCACTTATTTATATAGCTTACGTTAAAAGGATAGCTGATCTTAGGGCCCCTTCACACTAGCGTTTGTCCAGCGTAGGCGTTCGATGAACGTATGAACTCACGTCGCGTTCTTGCGGCGTCTCTGCCAGGGCACATGGGACACAATTTTCTCGTTCTCGTACTAATTTTCTTTTTAAAAGCAAAGCCATCAATAGTTTCCTCGTCGGAATCCATTTTGTTAACGATAATACCGAAACGACAACGAAATTGTATGAAGTCAGCGCCGCAGCGTTCAATTTACTGCAGAGGGAATGCCGCGACATCGCGACCCACGCGTTGCGTTGTAGCGGCGTCTGCGCTGCGCCTACATTCAGCGAACGCCTACGCTGGACAAACGCTAGTTTGAAGGGGCCCTTATCCTCACAGGTGTGGGTTCCTTCAAGGAACTTCCTGGTAAAAGAACAAATGCGTTTATCCATCTTGGTAGGGACTGATAAATACATTTTCTATCTACTAGTACCACTGCTGTAAGGATACTTCGATGGGGATAGGTGTGCATCTGGAGCAAATTATATTTAAATACCCATGTTAATAACTACGGTTGTTTTTTTTAATGTATATGGTGACGTGAGAGACGGGAGCTATAATTTAAAAACTGCTATTATGCTTTTGTCAGTCGCAATGCAACGGTGCGGAAATATTGTGTTAAGTAACTATTTACTTAACACAATATTTGCGCACCGTTGTCACTAATTTCGCTGGAATTGTGATTTAAGTAAAGAAAGATGATAGTCTCTAAATAAATCAACAGTGGTTTACAAATGCTATGTATTCAAATTGGATTTTCTTTATTTTATTTGATAAATAAATAAATAAATAAATCATTTCTAAACCAATTTCGCAACCACATAACTTACCGATAATAAGGTTAAATAATTCAATTCAATCGTTCAATTCAAGTAAAGAGGTAATTTTTTGTAAGGAGGTAAGGTAAAAGTAGCATAATGACCTACAATCCATCCCGCTTTAACCGCTGACACAAAATGCTTAGATCGGAATTAAAGTGTTAGAAATCCTGTGAAAGAAACATCATCCGAGCTAATATACTCAAATCGACGTTTCTTCAATAGAAACGCATTTCCTTAAAATTATTAACCGGAAATGTTATGATCCCAATAAAAACCATTAGTCGTTAGTTTTTTTATGCTCAATACTTAATCAATTACTTATACAATACTTACTGGAATAACCACTTCAAAAAATTACTAATTGTGAACAATAATTTTCAATATTCTTAAAAATATTAAAAACAAACGTTTAATTTTAAATCATGTTTTTATTTGGATAGACAAATTGCAATATAAGACCAGGAAATCAATGGATATCCGTTATCACTTAAAAATACAGCCTCAAGAAAGTTACAATAAAACAATTCTCAAATACCGCAGTGAACTATTAGCGCATTTTTGTGTGAGGTGCAATGTAAGTTGTGATGACTAACTGTACCATGATAAAGCTAAGCCTGATTTACAACTAAAAGTTGCAAAAAGCAAAAAGCGCAACTGAAGATAATAACAGTATTTTAATTAACAGAATATGCCGCACCCAGATGTATCTGGATATTTAATGACAAACATGGCAATTTAAAAAAATATTTAAAGTTCAACATGTTCACTCTTACATTACGAAGGTACCTACTAAAAGTATTGTAATTTCAAGAATCCAAATCATAACTTCTAATTAAAATTTTCACTTTACAATAAATAGAAAATTATGTTCAAATTTTCGAAATAATATTATATAAAACATATTTTTAGACATGAAATATGACCCGAAATTATAATACAATAAGGTGGTTTTACACTTTAATATCAGATATAGTGTACACATATACATAACTATTATTGAAACTCAATTTATATTTACCTAATCGTAGTATTAAAGATCCACAGATTTTTCCACAGTAAAATAATTAGTAGGTATCCGTGAGGTCTGCTCGTACATAAGAAAATCAGTGTATGGATACTGCAGGAGGTATTTTGGAAATGTGATACACAAAGAACCAGTTATACTATTGTTTGGTAGCAGAAGTTTTGATAAATGTTCTACAAAACAATACACCAATGAACTTTATTATTCAATAAATTACACCATAATTACCAATAGCAACACTGGTTACCTCAAGATTTTTCTTCTTTGTAATGCATACTTATGTAAATATTTAGAATTAGATATCCAATAGATACCTATTTAAAGTTTAATATATTCACATAAGGGTGACATTGTATTTGAATTAGGGATTGCATTTCGGAAAATCGGATCCGGTAACCCGACGTCATTAGACGTCAACCGGATCCGGTATCATTTTACCGGGCCTGATCACCGGATCCGGTAAAAAATAAACAACTCAATTTTTAGAAGAATTCTCGTGCATTGTTACTTGTGAAGACACTAACGCCCTGCACGTGTCCAACCTTACTCCACAGTAAAGTTGCGAGTCCACAACCGACAACTATAGAAGCTGAAAGGGCCTTTTTAAATTGGTGGCTATATTAGTAACTGTCTAAGAAGTCGATTAGCAAACGACGCAACTGACACTATTTAGATTTTAGTTACAGGGAACAAAAAGTTGATTGTATCTCGGTTTTTTTTTTATTTATTCAGTTCATTTTGGCACTAATAAAAAAATAATATGAATGATGAATGATATGCCTAATCCGACCGCATTGCAATCCCTAATTTTAATATGGTGATAAGCAGATATAAGGTTACATAGAAAAAACAATACAATCTCATGGCTTAATGACATTGTTGATATGATTAATTACATTTCATTCAGATTAATGGATTACTGTTGGTCTAAAAAAAGTCAATATTATAATGAAAGTAGTAATGCCTCTCAATTCAATTATTTCAATAAAATAACACTATATATAATATAGTATTAAACATACAATGTTAATGATTAAACACAAATGATTGATTACAATACCTATTCGTTTTTCTTGACTTGAACTAGTTAGAGATACCAATAAATACTGCAATGCAAGACTTATTTTTTCAAGCACTTAAATTACTGAACACAATTTAAATTGTTATTCTATTGTTAACTTTTATATCTGATCAGGTGTTCCTAGCTACAAAGGTTATTAAACTTCTATTGCATACAAAACTTAATAATAAGACATGGAATGAACATAATTATTAGTTATAGCCATATTCAAACGACAGATTTAAAGATTTTTATGTATGTAATGGCACTTGAATGTAATTTGAAGTTGATTTTCCCAAAATACATGACCAGTAATTCCAATTATTAATGTATAATATGATGTTAAAATGTGGAATACAAATGTCATTACAAAAAACGCCGCGCACTCTGAAGTCTATAACTGAATCACAACTAACTGCTGATACATTAGCAGATCTTCAGTTTAGAGGTGAATTGAGACATGGCCTTTTGCGGGATCTGCTGTCGTCACCATTTTGTTCAATGTGACTCTGGTCACGTTTTTTAGGTGAATTGTTGTTCTGTAAATGTTAATACACATTATAAGTTAAATTGTTCAAGAAAACTTGGATTTACGGGTTCATACATAAACTGCTGCAGAAAGTTCTGTCATTTATAATTCTGTTGAGAATGGACAGAAATCGTTATGCATATATATAAATAAGCGTTATGCTGCCATTATTAATGTCAAGGGCTTTCAGTGTGTAATTTCAGTACAAGGTTACGTTTTTTTTCTCCTACACTAAGGAATATTTATTATTGTGACGGAGATTAGAAAGATGATTGATGTAGATTGCAAGTCCAGAAACTGGCTACATCAATCAGCACTGGTATGATTTGAAGTTGCACACATTAAAATTCACTATTGCTCAATCTCAAGATTGAGAAATAGTGAAAATCATTCTAGACTAAGATTAATAACAGAGGAAATTCATATAATGAAATTAGAAGTATGCTAATTAAAAACCCACTTTTTGTAGACAAAACTGAATGGAAAGTGTCAACTGACAGAATATCAGTTATTAAACTATCCAGTCTACAAGCTATTATTACATTTGTGATTACAACTATCATCAGGTTTATACATAATGTACACTACTGTTTTACAAATTCAGTTTAAGCTTGCCTCAAATACTTTAACTGATAAATGAACACCATGTTGTGTATATTTAGTTTGTGTTACTAAATACATGATGTTACATATTATAAGTATCTCAGTTAAGCATATTTACCTTTTTCTCCCATTGTTGGTGTAAATATCTTAACAGTATATTTGTTTTCTCTGTTACAATAACTGAAAAACAAACAAATGTAATGTAACTTTTAAATAATAACAGTCAATTAGGGTTTATAAAGATTATGCATACACAGAGTTTATGAGATCCTTGTGTGCTTTTATGTGTATCAATATTATCTGATACATATGGATGGGTATTTCAAAGAATAGGTTTCTAAGAGTAGTGTGGGACTGTGGGTACCTTAAAAATATTTTATGAGAACATGCTTTCTGACTTACAGAATTTAGAAGACCTTGAATAAGTTAATAATTTTAGTGTTATGATGTGGGTACCTTAAAAATGTTATAAGAGAACATGCTTTGTGAATTTTAGAATTTAGAATAGATTGAATAAGTTAATAATCTTAATTTATCTTAAGCTAAATACAAAATCAATGCATTTTTGTTTGAAATGTATGAACAATCTTGTGATTTTACAATAAGATAAAAATCAAAGTACTTAGAGGTGCAGATACATATTAATAAGTCTAATTAACACACTAATGACTCCGTATCGATGTTTATAATAGGAATCTAATAAGACTCGTATACTAAACTTTGTTCAGATGGTATCTCCTTAGTTGGTAAATATATTGATGGCCTTTTAGAACAATTTCTGATTCCGTGGTCCGTATTGAATAGCGTAAAGTTGTGCTCGTCATAGGACGGGAGGTCTTTCAGGAATTCCATCACCGACTGCGGAACAAGCATTAAGAAAAGAGTTACCGAAAGGTACATGGCTTGCGCATGGACTGTAATGCAATCACTTGCGCACGTTTACAATAACTTACACACTTACCATTGTAACCCTAATAATGATTATGGTCGAGGCTTGTTACTAAATAAACAACAATTTGGTTACTGAACAATAAATCCAAAATAATTAAAAATAAAATTCCAAACGATCACTTCGAATACAGATCATGCAAGAATGAAGAAAGGCCTCGATGATGGGCCTCGATAGTAACCAAATGATTATGACATTTATATATAGTGTTGCCAGTTGCATAATTATTTCTAAACGTTAGTGTTCAAGGCAGCTCAATTTGGAGCAAAATGGTGAGGATTCTCAGGAGTAGTCTAACATGAGTTTTTATAATTTACTTTTACTAAAATCACGTATAAAAATATTTGATTATTGATAACATTCACCGCAAACATAAACTGACAAAACTTTTAAGTTTTATGTAAGTTTATACGTCCAAGATTTAATTGGGGTCACGTAAACTATTATTTTTCGGCCTACCAATGTCATAAAATCCCATCCCGAAATTTATATATTTTATTAATGCAAAGACCTTCAATCCGTAGGGTGCTGTTGTGGATGATCTCTGTCAAGTGTCACTTACATGTGCGCCGCATGTCATTCAAACGACAAGGATCGAGTTGTACCTACCCTACGGTCTTTACCGACACGAATAATGTCAAACTTCTCTGAATACATCTTAGAAACGACAACCGCTTGACATATATTTACAGTCTTTTCTAATATCAAATCTGCTTCCCGCAGAAATCTTTCTCTGATACCATTACCTATTCAAAATTCGACAAACCAAACGATCTTTGATCAAAGAATTGCATAAATCTCCAAATTCACAAGTAATTGCCTATTTTTTGAGCTCGTACACATACTGTTCAATTGATTCGTTTTTATCCTGATTACGCATAAAAACGTAGACAGAGAATGCTGGTATTCTCTGTCTACGTATAAAAAACAAAAGTAAGTTTAAGTTGCGCCCTTTGCGACTTTGTTTTCTAATATGTAGTGAAATAAGGCTATAGATTTTTTTTTTAATACATTTATGCTTTATCTTTAAAAATATAAGTGGGCTAGACATGTTGTGCGAAACGAGAAATCGTGGTGCATACGTCTCCTAAAGTAAAAAGCCATTATAGGGAAAATCACAATTCATAAAGACCACAAATGCGCTGGAAAGATAACGTAAAGAATGTCGTCGGATTTGATTAGAATAATATATAACTCTTTAGTTGAATGCCGAAACGAATGGAAAGTGTTGAAGGAGGCATGTACCAAGATAGCTCGAAAAAGGCTAAGCTAAGTAAGGAAAGAAGTTGCTTTAGCTACATTAAATAGTAGAATATTATCCTTCACGTAGTGTTTGTATACTCTTTGAATCCTTCTGAAAGGACATTTCTTTTTACATAAAATTTATTTTTATATCTTGATAAAACCGTTAAAAATGAATAAACCATTAAAAAAATCTACTCCATAATATTATCAAATAATTATAATGTAATGTAAAGTATTTAAAAATTGTACGATGTTAACAGTGAATAGCCATTGCACTACCACTTCTTAACAAACGGCACGATATGAGTTCGGTTACTGGATGGATAATCACGATACACGAGCGGTCGTTACATCGTCCGCCTGTCTTTATTAGCACCATTAATAATCTTCGATTTAGTTAACTCATACCTACAGGGTAGAATACAATATGTTCATGTAACTAAGGGTGGGAGTGCTACAGAGATCTACTGTCGGTCTTTATCGGTAAATTATTTGTAGTTATGCGAATAGAGCTTCTGTGATGTTGCACTATTTGCTAAAGATAAGTATAAACCTACTTAACATACTTCTAAAGTCGGGATTTTATAATTTAAAATATAACATTAATATTTTTATATTATAACTAGAGATCGGATATTCGGATGCATATTTACCTAAAGTTGAGATGTTGGCTATTATGGAAAGCACTTTTTTATCAACAAAATCTCGCGATTCCGGGAAATTCAAATTTAAGTGTATATTTTGAGATATAATAAACCCAGTTTGACACAAATGACAGTCGCCCTGTTACAACCTAATATGGTTGCTTTTCCTACTTTTATTGTCAGTGGTTTTTGACTAAGCAAAAACAACCTTATTTCGTTGTAACAAGTGTCAAATCGGGCTACGCGACAATACAACTACACTCGTCGCTGTGCTTGCTATGCGTTCGGGTGTTTCTCAAGTTTTTTCTCATTTCTTCAATTACCTACTTGGCTATTGAACAACGATTTCTGATTTGTATTGTGATTTGGATTTTGGTTTTGCTTGAAACAACGACTTTGTGCCACGAATTCCGGATTTACCTGCTCTGCGGCTTGGACCTCTTATTTCTTTTATTAGCAAAGTAAGAATTATTTCTTTTTACAAAATCATTTAAAAACATTACCTACTTGTTTATAGCTGGAAATCTGATTTGGATTATAGTGAGGAAATTTGTATAATATAATAAATAACTCTTAGTAAAGTCAAATGTACCTGAGTAATGGTACTTTCGGCAGGTATGTTGGCTGTTGCATTAAGGGACTATTATTTAAACAGATTTGCAGTATTTCAGGAAGTTTTAAAACAATGCGCTGTGTTGTGTTGTGATGTGATACTGTATTTTGACCCATCTTTTCAAACCATCAAAGTATGATCTTTTTTACTTCACAGGTATTCACAGAAGACAAAGCTCAGTCATGGCTATGAAATCACCAAGAGATGTTTTACGACCCATCAACCGGAACTATAAGCTGTACGAAATGTGAAACGACATTAAAAGCGAAGAAAACCATTTCGAATCGGCATCAATCATTTATCAATCACAAAAACTTCGAGGAATTCAAGCAGCAGCACCAAATGACTTTTATATTGACATGATTCATTTTCTCATTATGTGCAACATACCGTGGTCAAAAGTTGAAAACCCTAATTTTCGTGGTTATTTTAAAAATACATATGTAACTGTAAAAATCAAGATAGAACCATTCCAAGTGAGTCTTTGTATGTCATGTCATCTTCTCATGGCCACTTGTAAGAAAAGCAACACAATAACTTGAGCGACATTCATTCTTGTATGACAATTATTTATGTATATTGCCCAAAGTGCTGCAAATTTCTCCTCTGTGTATTTTCTGTGTGTACAACATAAAAATATTGTGTAAGATGTCCTTAATGAATTAATAAATTTATATTAGTTTATGTTTTCTTATTTACCACACCACCATTTCTCTTACACCTTACATACTCCAATGGGAAATTAAAATTTAACTAGTAAATATACATCCGATAAGTAATGTGATCCCGGAATACCGGGATTTTATTTTTAATGAAAATATCCTAAAAAGCCGCTTCCATAATTTGTTAGCCAAAAAATAGCTTTAGGTAAATATGCATCCGATTATCCGATCTCTAATTATAACAATAATGTAATAGGTAATATTCAGGGACATAATGTATTACACAGAGCTATCGAAACTATTCATAGCTTGGGTGTCTAATGAACATTATTCAACTTTTTTTGTTATATGTATGTGAAATTATAAAGAATGTCAGTTACTTTGAATTGATCCATATATGTACTTCATAAACCACATTATTTAAAAAAAAAATGCTGCTGCCTTTAAAAATTAAATTTGGAACACAGCGTAAGAATATCGGCGGGAGTTTCAAATTTTACTAGCGCAGCTACTATTAATTAATACGTTAAAAATGTATAGTTTAGTAAATGCTAATTTTAATAGAACTTATAACCCTAGTGGAAGACAAAATGCTCTTTCGGATATAAAGAAACTGCTTACATCCCGCGATACGGCCGCACAGAATAAAGCTTGTGGCTACATTATAGAAGTCGTCAGCCGGTACAACAAAAATCCGAATGAAGGGATTACAATGATTGAATACTTATTAGACAATGATATCACGGTATTTTTGTGTGAAGCTACTTCAAACTTAGACTTCACGCTGTTCAGGTCTGTAAAATATAAAGTATACCGATAAATGATAAATGCACACAATTTTTGCAGAGCTACCTTGATCGTCAAACAACTATTTGTGAGTTACCATGATTTTAGAAGCTAAGTGGGTAAACAAATAAAAAAATCGAAAAATATTCAAATCAAACTGTAAATTTTACTGTCTATGTGTTCGTGGCACTAAGTCCAAAAAGGATGTGAGTGGTGTCCATTCAACAGTTGTTTAAATTAAATGCAAAGATACAGAGTACAGTAAAGTAAGGGGAAAATGAGTTAAAAAATATATATGCCGTATAAATAATTATTAGAGCAAATTGAGTTTGATCTTGATCATCGTCTCCTCCCGTTCAGCCTAGAGAGTACCTAATTTTTTTTTCTTGCGGTTGTCATTCTTAGTAATATATTTATTTTCAAAAAACAATTCAATTCTTTATAGGTTCTGTTTTTCTTTGTAATAAAGGTCAATTCTAACCAGCTTACGTTTATTGTGGCGCTCACGTCAGTTCTTCGCTGATGAGCACGCAGCGCACGCTATGACCGCAGTGCTAAGGGCTCTTACGCACTATGCCGCCAGCGGTTCAAGACAACCCGTGGATGCGTGTTTGCATTTTCTTTGCGATCTGTTAAGTGGGTAAGACATAGTAATAAAAACATTTCTCTAGGTGATATAGGGTAGCTCTTCCAAGATACGTAATATGTTTTTACAAAAGCTTTCTCTACTCATAGTATGAGTTCTTATAGTTTACGTCTACGATGCGTATTTTCGACTTCTAACTACATTTGCCAAAATAATGTATTTAAAGATTCATAGCATAGAAGCATCCATAGTAAACATAAACTTTAAGAAATCTTATCCATCCATCTATGCTCACAATCTTTCACCTTCATAATGTTACTTAGGATGGCTGTGTGAATCTTTAGGGTCACGCAAAGGACCTTCAGGAAAGAGCGTTAATTCAATATTTTGTCCACAGCATATCAGCGCACAAGACATCTGCACCACTATCCCACCAAAGCGCATACAGCGCTGTACAGCTTCTAGCTTGTTTAAACGCCCTATCTGCCAACATTTCCACCAATTCCAACACCATTTTAGCAAGCGCTTTGGTACTTCATGCTCTAATATCCTATCAGCCAGAGAATCTAACTATCAATAATCATACAGCCAGTGGCATATTGGAGGTATTGAAGAAATGGTTTAGTCTCCTTATGGGTGCTTTGAACCATAATATGTTAGTCAGGGATGGTGGAGAATCTGGCATGTTTTATGTCTTAGTTTGTCAGATTGGGATGGATGTGTCAGGGTAAGGCTATTTTTTTTTTTTTCCTTTTTCATATATAATTTCATATTAATTTATAAGTTTACATGTAACTGATGCTCATGATGGACCTACGTATTGACAATTTAATTTTCCGATCATGATCACATGATCGAACCGATCGTGATCGGTACCGAACATGATCGGTAGCTAAAACATCACTACAAATTATTTTAAAATAAAGTACCACGCCGCGTCTGTATGTATTTCTGTCTGTCTGTCTGCCATGATAAACTCCAAAAGTACGGAACCGATTTTCAAACAGTTATCACCAATGGATAGAATGAATAATGAAGGAAGTTTAGGTTATACACCTAAACCTTAAGGTTTTGGTATAATTTGACAATTGTTGAAGATGTCGGAAAAAATATTCTGACAGAGCTTTACTGGCAATGACGTGCGCTGCATAAAGCACTGGAGTTATATGAAAGTAAAGTATTACGGAGTAATTCCTCTTAAAAAGATCTGTTAAATATATAGGATAGGAAAAAAATGTAGGTAGGTACGTGTATGTATATATGCTCCCGTGCGAAGCACGGGCGGTTTGCTAGTAGTTGTTTACTCACGATACACACAAACAAACTCACGACAAAAAAATTTAAAGAAATATAAAAAAATACATTTATTTTAAAGAATATGGTAGTTTGGCTTGAGATCATAGTATATTCTGCCACAGGTGGATGGCGGCCAACTCTTAAATTAAATATGATATTAATTTGAGACTTACTGCTGCTTACTGCAAGGTGGATCTTGCACTCATTTGCCAATTTAGTTGTGTACACTTTTTTAAGTATCTTCTAGCATAATAAAAATACTGCGTCGAAGAAATCAAAACATGGATTTCATACAGACGATTTTGAACGACGACCACGAGACAAGTGCGCTTAAACAATGCGCGGCCGAAATGGAAGAGGCTCTGCGTCTTGTCGTCTGTGAACTTGTGGTTTTTACTAAGGTAATATTACTATTATATTATCGTTATACATATAAAGGCTTTTGTATGCTTACAGAGTATTAAGTTTATCGAGGTAATTTTGAGTCAAATTTATGATTTGTTCAGCCCCGGATCGATAAAAAAATTTGCTCATTTCTCCTGGAAAAAAGCTGGGTACGCCTGCAGCACCTCACTTACCTACCTATTCATCTTGTTGAATAAAATCAAATGACCATGCGTTTTTTTTTCTCAACTTTTTTTTTGTATTTTAAAGATGAGTTATTTATTCTCAGGAGGTCGCTTGTAAAAAAATTCTAACTTTATATTGTAAAAAGAGGGGCTCGTGGCTGAGTGTTAACCAAGTAGGTTAGCACATTACAAGCTTAAGAAATACTAGCCAGGTCAGTCTAGGATGGGTGACCATTCTTAACACATTGAGACCGTGCCTCGGAGAGCACGTTAAACCGTCGGTCCCGGGTGCCATACTAACATCTGTGGCATTCGGGTAGTTGGAGCCCTAAAAAGTCCGACAACCTGGTCTAACTACAGAACTTCGATATCGCACTAGTACTTGGGTTGTGGAAGTCTGATGGCAGTCGCTTCACGTAAAATATCAAAGTTTGGCCGTATCGTAGTTAGACTGAAAGCTGACCCCAACTTAGTTGTGAAAAGGCGCGGAGGATGATGATGATATATTGTAAAAACCTGTAAATAATTCAATCAGCATTTGAAGAAATTGGAAATCCAAATTTATAAAAAAATACTTTCTTACTCAATCAAGTGGAAGACAAAACATACATTAAAAATAGAGAGAAAAAAGAGCCTCACCAGAAAGAAAATTAAATAGAGCTACCTACACACATATCGCATGCACCTCTTTGAAGGCCCACTGCACTCTAATTCAATAGGCGGTTAGCTAGTAGACCGCTAGGATTTCATAGAACTTCGCTCCCAGGTTATACCCATATAATAGATTCTGATGTCACCTGACCAATAGCCCGTGAAGTGATGATGCGTACGACATTCTTCATAGTGTAATTTTTCGATTACAAGTTCTAATTCTGATTAAATATACTCTACTGAAATAAAATTTATTATATTGATACCGTGTGTGTGTGACTTTGTGCCAATTTTTATATCAGGAACACCAAAGCCAGATTTCAACAGAAGAATATAACGTGTTCTTAAAGTTGCTACTGAATTTCTTTTACGATAATATAAACAACGATATCTTACCAGACTTTTGTGATATGATGTTCACAAAAGGCTACCTTACTATGCTCCCTCAGGTCCAAATACAAAGGTAAGAGCACAGAATTACACTTATAAAGACATTCGCTGAGAGTTAAGCTTTCGTCTTATTGTAGGAAGAAAGATCTGGAACGTTCTACTTTGCCTCTTACTTGTAAACTTCCAGATGTCACAGTTTATGTTCAAGGCACATATATGTAGGTTAAGTCTGAAGGACTTAGGCTGAACTTAGACTTTAAGTTCTCTTTTGTGCCGTCGAGTTTACATCAATAACTGTTGACCCACGTTATTAGCATTTTTTTAAAAATAACAAAATCAATTTTTATTTTGCCGTGAGAGCTAAGTGCGCTCTATTGCGTAGTAGCCAGAGACGCTATTCATTTAACCAGTTTAAAGAGTGAACCATGTGTAAATGAGTAAGATTTACTTTATAAATCCAGAAAAAGTAAGCCTCGAAAAAGAGCAGTTCTTATTAATTACATGATAGACATTGTTCCAATCACCACGAATATTTGTGTTATTCGGTGGCTTTTCGTCGGCTGCAATAAGCTAATAATTATTAGGTTATTGCAGCCATAATTAATCATTCAGATTTTCAACAACTCAGTGAGTATAAGCAGTGTTTATTCCTTTCAGAAACGACGTATCAGTCCGCAAAGTAAGCACTTTAGTCCTAGGTGAGATGTTAAAAGTGCTGGCTGATAAATATCTGAACGTGAATGACGTACATATGGACATCGATAGTCGTGCAAAAGATATTCACGTAAGATCAATAAATTATTTTCTGTATGTACGTGTGTTAATAAATATCATAATTCTCATAATTCTTTGTTCTTTTGAATAATTATTGAATACATGTTTTTGTTTAACTAAAAATGTTCGTTTTAACGCTGTGGACTTTGAGAGTGATGTTTAATAAAGTTTATTACACGACCGCCCAAAAAAAGGAGTGAAATAAAGAAATGAAAAAAAGGGGGGGGGGGGACAGGCCAGGGCACACCACCTCGGCCGGCAACGCACTTGCGACTCTTGAGTTGGAGGGTACATGGGCAGCGGTAGTCAGTCACTTATCATCAAATATCGCGTCTGCTCATTTGCTCCCTAAACCATTAAAAAAATGTCCTTGTTCTAGAACCCATTGTACAAACTCTGCTTAGTTGGGTCTAGATAGCGATGCGTATATGTCCAAGATATTATTATTATTAGCAGCAGAGGTTTTCTAATTTACAACCTCAGAACACTTTCCGCCTGCGATATTTCCTACTAACGCACATATTTATAGATTGCTAAAATTACAGAGCAGGGACCTCAAAGTGCCAGCTTGAGTTTAACGATTAATAGATATGTTAACAATAATAATATAATCAGATTTGAAAAACATTATGAAATGTTTTAATATAAATTACTTCTGCTATATTTACGCGTCGATAATGTTCTTAATGAAAAATATATTAATAACTTAAATCTGGTGAAGACTTTATAAACATCTCTAACCGCCCTCTACTTACTTTTTATAACAAGGGGCGTCTGCTTATGTATATGAAACAAGTGTTTTATGCATATTTATAGTAGTAAGTAGTTATAAATGATACAGAAGGAAATTTGACTGGCCTGTTGGTTCGATTCCCACCCATGATAAATAATTGTGGGATGAGCATGATCATTTGTTTTGTGTCTGAGTGTAATTCATCTATTATATGTATGTATTTAGAAATATACAAGTATGTTTATCAGCAATCTGGCTACCGGTTAGTAGACGATTACCTAGTTTGAAATCAGACGGCCATGTGTGAGATGTGTCAAGTTATTAAGTTATTATATTTAATATTGAAAAGTAGGTAGGTATGTATTTAATAATAAATCTACATATCATCTCCATTTCAATCATAAAGCTCATCACATACTATACCGAAACGGCTCCATCCCAGCAATTAAGTTGTCATTCAAATCTGAGTTTTAAAATGTGGTCGTTAGTCGTATAATACATTTCATAATGTCAATACGCGCTTACTGCCCGCCGTCGGCTTTTTCATATTGACATTATGAAATATATTATATGACCACGTTTTAATGCTCAGATTTGAATGACAACTTTATTACTGGGTTGGAACCGTGCCGTTACCGTGTGTGATGACCTTAAGACGTCCACTTTGATCATAGGCCTCCCGACAGAACTATATTCTCAGTTCTGATGGCCTCCCTCATTGATTTCCAAGAGGACCGGCTACAAATATATATGAAATACTACGAAATACTATAAATTAAATTTCGTAAAAATACAATTTTCAGATGGGCTTAGTTGAATTGCAATACGGTGTGGAAAGACCTCAATGCATCGGCTCTCAGCTACAAAAAGGCCAACCATATAGCCTGCTCATATATATTTATTTCTACTGCCAATCTTCAGAGAAGTATACCATAATTTAATTTTATACTTTTATTTGAACAGAACCTATGAAATTTAACAATAATTTATTTATTATTTGTTTATCAGCAGTCTGGTTACCATAGTACAGTTTCTACCTCGTTTGGGATTAGAGAACCGTGTGTGAGATGGGTCAAGTTGTTATTATTAATCAGAAAACTGTGGCCATATTTTATTATCGTTTTGTATATAAACCAGAGATAGCCTGGTGGTCTAATTTTGACCATAATTCATTAGATTTAAATTCCTACAAAGAATTCTTCACGTATAATTATAAAGAGAAGATATTTGAATCAGCCTGAAGAGAAACTTTTTTCTTTGCAGTATATATGTATACCGGTGTAGATACATAATTATTAATAACATCTAATCAATGATCATGTAAATTTCTATGATTTTCCTTACTTTTCCATTTATATTTCTAGAAAATGCGGCCTTTTTTGTCAAGTCACTCCTCTCTTTTATCGTATGTTCAAATATTAGTTTTTTCTTTGATTTATAAATCCGTGTTTTCGATTCTAAAATATTTAGCTTTCGAAGTAAACGTCGATCTATCACTTTTTGGATTGCATATACACAGACTAGGAATTTAAATCTCATGAATCTATTGCCTTGGCCCCAAGTAAGTACCCAGTAGTACTCAAAAATAAATTCCCTAGATTCAGATTTTACACTTATAAAAGCTTACTTATCATTTAATTTTTTAGGGAAATTTCGTCTACAAAAATTTTATATCTTAAATACCTATAAAATGACTGTCTTTGATTTAATGTTTTTTAGTCCTGAAGAAGCGACAGCATCTCTCCTTCCCTACTTGGTGGAACACATTCTGAAACTACCAAATTCCTGCAAACCGCCGTCCTACATCATAAAAGCGCTATGGCTTGTATTTGCGGTAAATAGATTGTTATTAAATTGTTAAGCATTTAGTAATAAAAAAATTAACAAGTGTTTGCTCCTGAAAGCATACTTTATAAACGCCTTAATCAAAACTTGATTTTAATCATTTTAAGTTTTTTTTTCCCAGATGTCAACCATATCGAATGGCTCACTAAAATCTCTGGATGAAAGAGTATACCTTGAAAAGGCAACAGATCGATTAATCAAAATGTTATATCCTGATCCCACGGTTTACTATACACATAACCCTGCTATATTGCTATGGGCATTTACTTCCCAAAGGATTTCGAGTTGTATCCGGACACATGTGGTAAGCTTAACGTTCAAAATTTCAAACAGTGTTTTAGTTTAAAATAGAAATAATTGCGGCAAAATTTTATTGTCAAATTATACTGATTACTGCTTAATACTTGCGGTATTACAACATATACTATGAGTATTTTAAGTATTTTTCATGATGTTTGGTGCAATCCAGGCCTATTAAAAATTTTAAGTTGTTTAAAATATATAATTACTACTTAAAACAAAATAAGGGCCACTAAGTTTTTTTGCTGTATCATGAAAACAGTAAAGTTAATAAATTGTTTTACTTAAGTTACTGCAAAATAATGTTTATTGGTTACAATTTAGGCTATCAGGTGTTTAAACTTTATAATGAAATTAGTCATTTTAAATAGAAAACATGAACAAAAGAAAATCAATATAGAATGAAAACTTACAGTACTTTTCATTCTACATAACTAGTATATATATAGTATATACATAATAGTAACTGGTATGTCCTCCTCTCTTAGCAATGCACTACTGACACACTCAAACAACTCGTCGTCTTGAAGTATGCTGGTCTTCGTGTCGTCGATTACGAATAGTTTGGTCACTTCCACGGGTATCCGTTATCAGACGTAGGTAGTGAAACAACTGTATTTTGAATAGCTCTGCGAGAAAAACTCACGTCACGCTGTGAAATTTATTTTTGGATCATTGTAATGGCTCTAGTTGCAGTAATCGCATCCATGTGCCTTTGTATTGGTGGCATTAGTACCGCAAGTTGTTGAATTTTAATTAATGAATTAAAATTAAAAAAAAAAGAACTTTTTGTCGTTAAACACGACACACTTAGAAGAAAATCGAAGCAAAACATTAAAACAATATCCAATTTAAAATTTTCTCCGAATGATGGCCAGTACTTTTCAAATTAGGAACACGAACGCCAGCTTAAAAGACATCAGACACCAAAGAGTTCGTAATATTAATTTAATACTACTCATCAGTAACTTTCAGTTCACTAAAGGGTACTCAAATGTAAAAACAAGTTAGTGGCCTTTATTTTATTTTGAGTAGTATATATTTAATTCTATTGTCTTCGATATACTCGTATCATAATTTAATTAAATAACATAGACTACTTACAATCACATGAAGAAATGTACAAATGATGAAAACATTAAAAAATTACTTATACCGCCCTAAATTAATTCATAACCAATATTCCTTTAAGCTCTCACAGTGGTTTAAATCTGAAGACTCCTTACCATTAGACCTTACAACTGAACCTGCCGTTTGGGAACTACTTCTCAATATTCTCATACGGTGTAGAGATAGAACTGTTCTGGAGAACTGCAAGGAGGCTTTACATATTTGTTTGGAAGATGGAGATGATAATGCGAAGCAGGATTTTTCAGTTCTGATATGGTCTATGCTACCTGGTGTACTGTCTCAAGTGCTCATTGATCCAGAGTTCCAGATAGGTTAGATATTATGGATACAGGTTAATTTTAAAAAGTAAAATCAAAAAGAATCTCGTTAGTCCTTGATTGTGAGGCGTGGGATTCATTGGGTCGAGCAAATTGTTTTTTTTATTTATTATTATGAATTTCTCCATAAAAATGCCCAGTAGACTGCCTATTAGTGGGAAAAATTCTGGTGAAATGTGGTGTAATACAGGTTTGTCTATCACTTCGATGATATACATACGTGAATTTACATATACTTACTTACGTAATAAAAAAAGTATAACTATACTTATACTTATATTTTAAATTTTTCCACAGTTTTGTAAAATTTTCTATGGGCGTTTTTTAACCAAAGAATTAGAAAAAAAACTGCCCAATTTAGCATCTATCAATAGTTTCCGCAGGATTTTGCTGTAGAAATTAAGTTACTTTAAGAGATAAGCCAGGGATAGTTTCAGGAATAAATATTCGGCCCAGGTGTGAGTGTATATGTATTTTTTCAAAGGCGTTTCCCGCATAACTTTATATTTTTTCAGATAAAAACATATGCTACTTTTTAGAATTAGCTACCAATTTACCACCTCTGGAGATAGATCCAATAGCATGTCTAAAGACAGCTGTGCTCATAACAGCTATATTCACCAAGAACATTCCTGAAAATTGTAAAGAATATGTCTGTCATTACAAGTATGTCTGTCTGAAGCTTGGTTTGTATCTCCTGAGCCTGGCGAATAAACAAAATGATAATAGAGGTAAGAGATAATATTAGGTAGTATTTAATGTGATATTTTATTAATTCATTACAGTTTTTTGTACAGAGATTAGTAACAACTCTTGCTTTAGATTTCTTCTACTTATTGTCTACTCTGATCCACTTTTGTTATCTTTAAGGAGTGTTGCTTCTAAAAAGCTTTACGAATTACAAAAGCTATTTTCATTATAGTCTAATAAACAATATAATTCATCGCCTTACTTCCCAGTATTATTGACGTACACAAATCGCACGGGATTCCTACAAACCGTGTTGGCTTCAACTGATAGCAGTGATGAGAGAGTCGCTTGTGCAGCTCTGCAGTTACTTTCTTCTGTAATACATTACTTTACTCAAAACAATTATCAGGTACATAAATTACGTCATTTTTCAAAGCTAATATCATTTTCTCCAAGACAGATGGTGGTCCCACAATACAGCCTTGTAGCATACCCGTTATTACTCTAAAAATGGTCATGTGTAATAAAAACACTTACTAGAAATATTTCAAAACGTTTCAGCCGCAAACAATTCTGCAAGTACAGACCCACTTAATAATAAAATCCCTGAGACAAGACAGTGCATCTGAAAGGGGAGCCTCTCTATTACAACTTGTGTATATGGTGTTAAATACTGGCAATCGTTCGCCGCTTACATTGACTTATGAAATATTCTATGAACCCAATGTGAATACTCAATGTAATGCCTTGAGAGCGTTGATGTTCAGGATTCAGCTAATGTTGTGTAGCAGGGTAAGTAAAACTAACACTATTATACTTTCGACGTCTCTTACCTATTTTCCTTTTCTATATTTTCGTTTTGATTTTAAAAGATTTGTTGAGAGTACTGAAGGTATTTAGGCAACTAAGTGCTGAAGCATTACAGGAAGGGTCTTGACAGATATTTCCTGCCACTTCTCTTAACAAAGTTTATGAAAATTGTTCTAAATTATGACTAATTAAAAAAATTATACAGTGTACAATAATTTATAGTAACTCTTTTTACTCTACTTAGATTAAATAAACAAAATATGATAATTATTGTTTAACTAAACCCGCCTATTTCATACAACACAAACTAATCTGATACCTAAGCTAAAATAGGGTTCCATGGTACTGCAGGACGAAAGGTTCATTAAAATCAGCCGAAGCCAGTGAAGTATAAAACTAACAAGTAATAATCCTGCAGGAATCGAAAAACCAATCCTCAGCTGGATGGAAGACCCTGAGCTCAGTATTCAAACACGCCATCGTATCTAGGAATGACACAAAACTGATCACTTTATTAACATCACAGCCTTGGACGCACACACTCATACATTTCCAACTAACACAAGACTTGACTCAAGAGTTCCTCACATTTACACTAAACTGGCTTTCTTTACTGAAGATCACGATTAAACAATGCACAGAGTTAAACAAGATTCAACTGTGCAAACAGAGTTTGGTGATCAAAACAATGGTGTTGATGAAGAAGAATTTGAAGGTAGAAGGTGATTTAAAAGATATTGGTAACAAAGTGTTGATAATAGTTGATGAGATATTGGAGTGTTCGGGAGTTAAATATGATTAAAATTATAAAATTTACTCACAAATTGTAGTGTTTACTGTTTGATTTGAATATGCGTAACTAAATACAATTTCGAAGTAAAAATAATGTATAGGCATACGATAATAGGTTTATTGTTCTTTTCCAAGCGTTAAAAAAGTTTACTAAGTACATATTTCATTCATATTTTATTTTTGAAAGCCTAATAAACGTAACGAAAAACAGGGTTATTTTTTTTTTATAAGTGGCGTTTCGATTCAAACTAAAGACCCAAGAGCGTATACTTAGCTATTAGTGTTATTTTTTTTAAATTGACAGAAGTAAATACCTGGGTGTCTATTTATCTATATTTTCTGTTTTGAAACTCTCAAGTACCACCCCATTTGTTGGAGTTAAACCGAATAAAATCACACAATGTTTTCGATATCCGACCTGTTTCCGTGACAGACTATTTACACGCGACGGGGTTGACGACTCAATTAATATTGAGTCATCAACCTCCGGCATCCGTAGAACAATCAAAGTATACACAACTCTTGCTGTTAGCAAGGTAAAATAGCGGTGGAGAGGCTATAGAGAATTGATAACCGTCTTGGAAATGACATTTTTTGAGTAGCAGTCGTCTTTGAGTTAGAAATGTTTTAGTGATTTAACAGTCTAAAACAATATATAACTTCTCAAGGTCTTTGGGCGACTGGATTATTTGTATGTCTTTTGTGAGAATTTTTTTTTCTTTTTTTATCGTGTTAAATTCTACAATAAAAATCGTTACTATAAAAATATGCTACTTTTATGCAGGAAGGAGAAGAAATCGAACATTTGGAAAACAGATTTGCTTTGGATAATATTTATGTATACAGAAAAACACTGGCAATAGAAACATATCTTGGGTTTTGCAATGAAGCTGAAAATCCAGATTTGACACTACGCATAAAGACGGACTAGCCTCTCAACTACATTATGTATGGATTTTCTATGGTGGATATGGTGGATACTTACCGGTATACGTAAATAGTAGCAATATGACAAGATGGCACTTTTTGGGGTTTTATACGACAAATAAAATGTTAAACACTCGTTATAATTTTTGAAGTGAAAACTTCTTTAGGCACGTTGGCCACTTTTGGTATGGGAAAAAGCACTAAACTCGCGTGATCGTCACGCTCGGATAGATATATACAGATGTGTGTACACATATACACATATGGTAAAGGAAGGTATATTGGTGATATATGTAATTAGGTGATATCAAGAAAAAAATTGTTTACTAAACGCAGGAAGGGTGTACTGCAGTGCGTAATATCTGCCTGTATAGGTACCTGTGTAGTATTCTTCCTAGATAATATAGAAGAAAGAGATATCACTAAATTACTTACATCACCAATATACCTTCCTTTACCCTACACATTCATGTATATATTACATGTAAGTTACATTTTCACTTCTAACGTGTTTTATTAAAAAATACAACTGTCATGAGAACACTGCAATCCGCGACTTTAACTAGTCTTGCTGATATCGGCAACTATACGCTTGTTTTCAGTTAAAATAATCATTTGTCGATTACGATATGCCATAACAAAATACATACTAGCATTGTCCATACGTAACATGTATGCAAAATTACTAATTAACTTTCTTTTCTAACGATTGTCCAAAATATTCCAGCACCACTTTCCACATCGCTTTCCAAAGGACTAGAGAAATTAAATATTGTACAACACCATATGCGTAGGGCACTCGTATGGAATAGCGAATGAGGAATGAAAGCAAAACAATAGATATTAATTCATCTATCGATGCGGTTAACATCTGCTTATTTTATGCATTTCATATGGATTTTATTATTTGAAAGGCTGGAGAAAGCTTACTTTTCTTTGGTACGTACCTAACTAATTAGATGTTAGGTTACAATATTGTTTGTCAGAACCATAAGCAATATTTTAGACTCTAAGCTACTTACAATTCTGAAATTCTCGTGTTACTAAGTTCATTAACTTAGTAAGTTAAACCAAATTAGTAGGGCCCTACACACCCTTAGGTAGATATAACTTGTAGTGGAGAGTTGCCCTTACCTGTAAAGTTGCGATTTATATAGAACAAATACATTTTTAGGGTTCCGTTCCTCAAAAGGAAAAGGTAGCCTTATAGGATCACTTTGTTGTCCGTCTGTCTGTCTGTCTGTCTGTCAAGAGCAAGACCCTTTTTCTCAGGAACCCGTGGATGTATCAAGTTGAAATTAACATCAAATACTTTTGTAAGCGGTCTCTTGAAGCTGTAAAATAATCATCAATCAAGCTTCTAAGTGAATGCAATCGAAAGATACGGCCATTAAGCCTTAGATTTAAACAAGTTTGAACATTTCGCAGTTAAAACAAAACCTATAGGGTACTTCCCATTGACCTAGAATCATGAAATTTGGTAAAAAGCAAAAGAAACTCTGATAGCACAAGTAAAGGGAAAAATCAGATAGTCGTTAATTTGTTGTTATGTTACATAAAAAATAGTTTTTGTGATTACAAACTTATATTTTGCTGTTGGAAAGTTGACTTTGTCGTACATCGCAACCGCAATGTTAAGTTTGTCTTTCGAAAAAGACGGGCAAGTCTTCGAGAATTGATTCCCGGAAGGACGTACTATCTACATACAAGTTTGTTTGCTTACTTAACCCACGGTGCGCGAGTCAGACTCGCATTTATCCGGTATTTCTTTTAAGTTTATTGATTATTTTGTTAATCGAAATATTGCTCATTATTGTCGTGGCTAAGTGGTAACCAAGTAGATTAGATCATTACAAGGTTAAGTAATTCTAGCTAGGTCAGTCTTAGGATGGGTAACCTATCTTAACATATCGAGACCCCTCCGTGCATCGGAGAGCACGTTAAGCTGTCAGTCCCGGTTGCCATACGAACATCTGTGGCATTCGTTACGGGTAGTTGGAGCCCTAAAATCCGACAACCTAGTCTAGCTAGAGAACTTCGATATCGCCTAGTGCTTGAGTTGTGAAAGTCTGATGGCACTCCCTTACGTAAAATATCGAAGTAGTATCGTAGTTAGACTGAAAGCCGACCCCAACTTAGTTGGGAAAAGGCGCGGGTATCGTAATAAAACATGATGCGTATAAATATCATTTACGCGTCACGTTTTATTTTCGTTTTTAACCGACTTCAAAAAAGGAGGAGGTTCTCAATTCGACTATGTTTTTTTTTATGTTTGTTACCTCAGAACTTTCGACTGGGTGAACCGATTTTGATAATTCTTTTTTTATTTGAAAGCTGGTCAGAACTGGACCAAATTGAATTCAATTGGGTCCAGTTCTGACAATGGCATCCATGAGAAAATCATATATAAGTCTTTTATGGAATAGTTTTTTTTGTTGAAGTCGGTTTTTTATTGAAAGAATTATTTGTAGATCAAAAATGCGTTTACTTGCTCCTAAAAAATATGTATATCTACCTCCAGATAACAAATAGTAGTAAAAAAAGCTAGTTAGCTAGGACATTACTGAATGAAATTTCTGTGTTGTATGAGGACAGGGAACCTGTTAAGATCTCCTTTCCTGAATATGATTTTATTATAAATTTCAAATACCACTGGTTCTTTTAAAAATAGTATTGCTGTCTTTTAGTAGGTATATTTTGTTTTCTTAATCGAATGAATATTGTCGTAAATATCAATGTGAATACTTGGTACGAGTAGTTTATGTGAAAAAAGGTAATAAACAATCGTATGTGTATTTAAAAGCCTAAGATAAGAGAAAGCATATGGTATTATTTGAAGCATGAAGCGATAATGCTGCTAGCGAATCTGTGCAAAGGTATAATGGTCGTAATGATCGTGGTTCGAGATTCACTGGCATCGTTGGGAGTTCATGCTTGAAGCGCGCTAGAGAGCAGTTTATACGAATGACTTATAATACTAAACTTACGCGTAATATCTATTCAAGTACCTAGTTTATATATTTTAATGTGTATATTTTGTACTTGATATTCATTTACATTTTTTGACGCGGCTAGTTTTTTTGCAAGGTTTTTGAATCCAGGTCGAAATGAGACCTACTTATTATTATAAATAGAAAAGTTCATAGAAGTGAATTGGTAAGTACTTTTGTAACTTCTTGGAAATTACTGCAGGCAAATAGTTTCAAATCATTCATGAAAAAGAGATGGGATATTACCTGACCTCCTCTCCGTCATGTCTTGAAGACTCTATGGTATTTCTATATCTGCAATAGCCTTGAGTTTTACCTTTTGTGTCACCCGATATATTTATGAACGGATAAGAGCCATTTTCTTGTCATCTTGCACGACGACGCGTCAATATTGTCTGATGAAAAACCCATCAATTATGGAGCAAAAACCTTATAACGACTAAGAAAATTTAACTATAATCCTTACAAAACAATTTCTCTACCAAAAAAATCTAATTCGAAGTCCATCATTCACTTTCATTTTACGGCAGCATACTGACTCAAGATTATGTCATTAAATAAATTATACACAGCTATGGAGAAAATTGTGTTAGCTATTTAACTAACCAAACTCATAACGACTTGGTAATGTGTTCAAAATTACAATTATCATCTTAAAAGGCGTTTATTTACCTTTACATCAACCTATGTAGATTTGGCTTGAGATTAGATTAAAAACGAGTAGTAACTTTGTCAAATTAACTTTAGGATTTAATTACGTTACGTACCTATATATGCGGCGGTAGCGTAATGGCTAAGGCGTCGGACTTACGATCAAGTGGTTGCGGGTTTGGACCCCAGCCAGTGCACTACCGTCGTGAACCCAATCCTATCACAAGCGTCAAACTTAGCTGGAGGGGTTAATGAGATTACTAGTAATGTATGACACACGTTACTAGTAATCTTCATTAAAAAAAAAGTAAAAAAAAAATATAAATAACCTTTTCCGGTTCTGAATAAACTAACTTTAATGTAATATTTATGGGCCTTTTTTTACATAGTTACAATATTAACCTCCTTCCGCAGCCGAGTAATCGAGATGAGACTTCCTGCTTAGCGGAATATTGTGTTTGAAGGGTCAACTCCTAGAATGATATTCGTAGTCGTAATAGTGCCTAACCATGGCAATATACTCTGAGCAACTCTAGTATGTTTTGAATCTTAGTAGATGGTGATGACGATTATGATTTATACATACCAGAGCGACTCCCAAGTTGCTCGGTTTTGACTGAGATCTGAATCAAAGTATTGCCCGGTGAGACGTTGTCACGGGTTCGAATTTTATCTCAAACATTCAATACGTAGGGCTTACAAGATAAGTGTTTCAAACGACTTATCGCATGGTGTTTTTGTGCAAAATTTATTAAGATATATGCAAACTGACCTACATGATTTGAATGGACCATTTTTCAGTTAAATATAGATATATATCATTTCATAATATAGTTAAGTATAAATCATATACATTTTATATCCTCAAATTCAGCAATCTTATCGTTACTATTATCAGATATTAGAAATTTATTTATTTCTCTCTCAGAACTTGACGATGGCTCACTGTCCGTGAATATCATTCTAGGTGTTAGCATAATACCAGCGCTGCTTCTCATGACGTAGCACAATGCTGCGCTAACGACCATTTTTGGCTCATGCAGAGGTGCCCGTTTTTTATTTATTTGTTGTAACACTCTTCCTTGAATCTCTTGTGGCCTTTGTATGAGTGCAAAATAAATAAGTTTCTTTATTTCTTTCTTTTCTTAATAGTCCTAGTGCTATAAAACTGATAAAGTATATCCTATGGCTTATATCTTCTGTTATCCAAATATTACAGAACAATTGATAGCCAGGCCTTATTGGATAATGCATACATTTTGGCTATCAACGTACAACGGCGCTCTAAGTACAGTGAAACATTACAATTTTGTCACTGCTTCACTACGTCACAAAGCTACCACCACCGACTTTAGTGGTGTGGGAGCTCCCTCGACTTCGACGATCGTAGAGCAGTCGACCGCAAACCTCTGCGCAGACGCCACTTTCAACAGACTCTTACGCACCTCATAAGGAGTGGTACTACAATACTGACCAGTGACAAGTGATAGTGATGCAACCGTGTGCATATTTTTTGTGATCGATATGTTTTTATTGAGGACTTTTTGCAGTGTCAAAATGAATGGTAAGTATCGGGTTTATTAACATTTTACCGGTGTTTTTGTGGGCTTTTTTACCGTTATTAAGTTCTCTATTACTTTTTACTAAGATTTTACAGTCGAGCTACTTTTTGCTGAAGTAATTTCAAATGGTGTTAAAGAATTTAAGTGCGTGTTTAATAATATAATATTATACGAATATGTCAGTTGTAAACTCCGACCTGTACATCCCGGACAGAGTAAGTAGCTCAATTTCTTGTCCCACGTAATAGGAATCATAAGGCGAACATAAAAATTTAGAACATAGCACCGTGCTACTATTAAGAATTTTCTAACGAAAAACCAACTTCCAATTTCCTAGATCTCGGAATTTCACCTCACGATTAAACCAATATATCTATTAGGACTTAAAAATCAGTTTTAATTTCTTTTTTTAATTTCCTCACCAGCCTCTCATCATTAGTAGACTTCCACATTTTCTTTAACAATAATTCTTATGTTTGCACTTCCTTTGGTCTTCGAAATACAGGGTACATTTGCTTGTCTATGGAAAAGGCCTTCGTCGAGGGGTTTTCGCTCTATGACTGAGGGGACTAATAAAAGATGAAGGGCATCAAAAAGTTTACGTCTAACTGTGTGTTTACAAAATCCTACCAAAATGTAAACCGCATTCTAAGAGCACACCTTTTATGCGATAAAAACTAACAGTTTATGTGCAGAAATATGGTTTTAAAAAAAACAAGTAAGTGATCAACGATTTTGGTTGTCATTTTTAATACAATGGTAATTTTTTTGCATAATATATGATCAATTAAAACATTAAAATGGAAAAAAGTCGAAAAGAATCTCGTTGGTTGTTAACTATTTTA
Organism: Euplagia quadripunctaria; assembly: GCA_963859945.1. Lineage (NCBI taxonomy): Eukaryota > Metazoa > Arthropoda > Insecta > Lepidoptera > Erebidae > Euplagia > Euplagia quadripunctaria. The sequence goes on along the minus strand of OY982575.1, from coordinate 17,206,455 downwards.
TACAAAAAGACCCGTTAATAGTTAGTAGCGCGAAGCCGAGTACTTCTTCTCTTCATCGGCTGCACATTTAGATATATAATACGGTTTAGTTTTTCTTTAACTGATTTATTGACGGCTCCACACAGCCATGGCAATGGTACAGACTGAACGGAACATTTCTAAGGCGTATACGACATTTCTCACCTTCTTTTATGATTATCTTGTTAAATGCAGTGGCTTCCGCAAAAACTAGTTATAGATTAATATTGCAAAATCAGGACAGGTTTCCGCTCTCAAAAGATTGCAGTCAGCTTTAGATTATTTGTAAGAACGCACATTCTGTGTATTGTATTTTATAACGTATGCTGTTGTATTCTCGGTTTGGGAATTATTAGAGCAGGTATTGCACTTGCATAACACTGCAACAAACGCATGATCATTATAGTTAGTTACACCCTATAGAGAGCTAGTTTCTATATTTGTGAATGTATGTAAGTTCCTACTCGAATTAAAATACATTCAGCGTCTAGTCTTTCCTTGGGTTTCTATAGCCACTTAGAATGTTTTATTAAAATATCAACACCAATATATTTATGTAATGTGGAGTCGATCTAATATGACGTTGTGGAATAAATATATCTCGTAGCTTAATTGATTTATATAAGACTGCAACAATTAAATTGGTTAAGTTTACGCTTTTGGTTCTTAATTAATGTTAAAAAATACATGCTGTGTACATTAACACCTTTCTATAGCAGTTTTATGCAAAATCTCGATGCAATAGAAATGGTTAAAACAATAATATTTGTTGATCACATCCATTGCTAACAGTGTTAGGTTCTGGCGTTTTTAGGGGCTGGAAGTGTATTTGGTTAAATCGACTCATCGCCACACAAATCAATCTAATATGTACCACATTGTACATTGTTGTATTAACACCGGCACATGAATAAAATAAATCTTTCGGTCTATCCGTTTGGGAGCTATAATCCGATGTCAGTTTTCTTTTTACATCGGAGGTTAAAATAGTAGACTTAACCTCTCCATTGACATCTATTTTACATAATATCCCGTCGAATGTTTTGATAAGAGTACACATCAATAGTGCCTTTTCTAATTTATTGTAACATAACCATGAAAATTTTTATTTGACAGTTAATGTAAATAGAAAAAGACACTTTAATTGTGGTTTTAGGTAAGATAAAGGATTGGAAGTATAGATTTTTATAGAAAATATCATTATTAACTGTTCTTTTAGTTGTACTTTGGTATACATCAGCCAGATTGGGTAAAGTTACGGAGTATCGACAAATATAGGCTAAAATGTCTTGTTCATGTAGTCTTTCTGAACATAGTTTGTGACATTTTCCTCAAATAGTCATTATTATTGTCACTGTTGTTGAGAAAAATAAATAGAAAGTAAGTCGTGATCGATTTATCTGTTTTCACTTTTATTGTTCTCCAAAGTATACAAAATAAGATTGAATTATCGTATTGTTTACTGTTTTCAAGCAAAACATGACATTGTGATGATGATGAATACAATTCTTTACTATAATGAAACGAACTGACTACTCAGACAGTAGGTACGATTATTTAGGAATTGTGTGTAAAAGAACACATTGCTTAAACATGATTAAAAATGCCGTGTTTTCCATTGCCTTCGGTTGTCGGGTGGTTCTATTTATAACTCAAATTGATAGTAAGGACATGCTCAAACAATTTCACATCGTTACTTCCCATTAATTACTTCCGATAAATTAATTAAATTAATTTTCATTATCGATTCGTGAACCGGCGAGACTGATGAGATTACAACGTCACGCATCTCACCTAGGCTACTAGAGCGAGCAACCCTTGATACGAGTTCGATTATTAGATGCCGTAGCGAAATTAATTACGAATTTCTCAGATATTATTTAGACCAAAAGGTAGTTTTTCCTAAATTTTAATTTAATTTCTAAATAAAAATAAACACCCCACTTAAATAACACGATTTCTATCATCACATATACATATATAGATCGTGTATAAGCAGTTTCCCGAGCTGAATCAATATATATCGTATTTCATTCCCTTATGTAAGCCATGTTATTGGTTTATTTTCAAATCAAACAGATGTTGGCGTTGGTCCTATTGAAATTTAAAGATTGTATTCTTCATCCTTTAATTTTCAAAACTTACATAACCTCTAAGTTTGGAAAATTTAAGGATGAAGAATACAATTTATCATGATTTATAATAAACTTTAAACTTTTTTTAAAGTTAATTATTCAAGTCCAATTGGTAGTTCCAGAGATTATGTTATGCGTGTAACCAAAAGCGCAAACTCTACCGCTTTTTACTATTATGATATAGGATGATAGATAACGAAATGGAATAACTAAACTTGCTATAGAAATCCATTCAGTTTATCAAATTTAAAATTTAAAACGACAAGAGTGTATAGTTTCTGTACTTAAACAAGACATTGTTTGTAATAAATGAACATGTCATTGGTTTTAGTAGATATTGCACTTTCATTCAATCAACATTACAGTACCAATAAAGCTTTCACAAAAATATCTATACCTATAAAGTATGTTGCCTGTGTCATAACGTACCTTAATTAAAAATATTTTAGTTAAATAGATAACAAACTTTGCCCATAATCTTTAATTAGCAAAAATAGGTAAGTCTGAATCGAAAAATTTAAATGTATTTGGTAGTAAAGTAATGGTAAAAGTATTTAAATTTAAATGAAAATACTATTTATTTATTGTAATTTTAAATTATTGTGAATGTATTGTTACATAAAACCAACTTGTTATGTTTAACGGTCGCAAACATTTTTTATAATTACACGACCAGGTTAGAAAAATATCTAATGTTTTTATTTTTATTTTTATAAGACGAATCTTGCAAATATACTTTGTAGTAAGATAAACACAAAGAAAAATGTACCAAATAAAATTTTCCCAACTAGGAAAATTATATGACATTGTTAAGGGGCCCCGGCATCCTAAGTCAAACTTCAATGTCAAAAAAAAACATTCTACGATAAGTGATTGTCTATGGCGAAGATTCAATTTTTACGATACACATTGGTCATAGAATTTTGGCTTAGTATGAGGGACTATTTGTAAGTATGGTATTAACTCATGTTATTTACAAGAATTTTATGATTGATTTAATTCGAATCCGACAGCGGGCCGACTAAACCTACTAGATGCTGAAGTTGGTCTTTCGAGCCAAAAAGCAATACCCATGAAAGAAGAAACCTATCAATTGTTAAGTACTTATTTAACATATGAAAACTGTAATTTATAAAATGGCTTAGCACAGTTTTATATCGATTTTTTTACGAATCTAATGAAGATCAAGAATAAATCAAGCATTACTAAGGAGTGTTAAAAGTAAAAAAAATGGATTCAAGAATAATTAGTTACTCTATATATATAAAACCGGCCAAGTGCGAGTCGGATTCGCGCATGAAGGGTTCCTTACCATCGTAAAAGATTTAATACTATAAGCCACAAAAAATACGTCCATTACGATATTGTTTATTTTGATGGGAATAATGGATCAATTTTATAAGTGATACAATGTATCAAAACAAATTTAATCCCAATTGTGTTTTAAAAAATATTTAAAATTTAATCATGTAAGCCTGTAACGAAATGATTTTGACAGTTTTAAATTATAATTTCTGGAATGAAATATAAGTATACATTTATAAATTATCGTTATGCATTACAGGAATTAAATTAGTAGAGTACAATCTAATAACAATAGTTACACAATTGCTCAGTTACAGGATGTATCGGAAAACTGTAACGGTTACACACGGAAAACCGTTATCTAATCATACGATTACTGGAACCGTTTTCGATATGTTAGATCACTTAGATCACGGTATTTGGCTAAGCTAATTAAAATAATGAAGTACTAAGAGGTAATTTTGTAGAAATGAAACAAATAACGTAAGTAATATGCATATTTTCCTATTATAAATTAGTATTATGTCTGAATCAATTGTATGTATAACTACTTAGTTCGTAAGTTATAACTAGGAAGTTGATTCACGTAACGGCGAATAGTATTTATTTAACAAACTAACCCATGTATAGTTTATTTTTTACTTCAGAGTGCCTAGTGCAAATTTATTACTTATTTAGCTTAACGTTAATTCAATTTATATGGCATTCTAGGAATGACATTACTTTCAAACTAGTTGGTGTTAGTGCTGTTTTTCACAGGTATACTTGACATTAATCCAAACTTGTACACATATCACATTTAAACACTTATTTTTCGCCAATAAGTGTACTATACATTTAAATTTCTAAATTTGAGTAAACTGCTTCCGTCCATTGACAAGTCTACTGCTTTCTAATTATTGACGTGAGGCAAAGGAAACATTTCCGTGGTGTCGACGGTCCACATTCTACGGAGCTAGGGTCTCGTTTACTTTCTTTAACTCCTCTATAATTTTACTATAAATACACAATAATTTATTGGGCCTATTTAATTAGTAGCAAAGAAAAGAAACACATACATTTTTTTCTTGTAAGTCTAATACGGTCATATTTATATCCACTTATCGCAGTCTGCGGACTTTGACTATGCTTTACATTCTCCGCCGCTCTCATAATTCCCCTAACTATTTAACATATAACTTCCAATTTCTGTGCTCTAATGCCAGAAATTCGCGCTCCTCTAATCTTCTCCTTCTCTATCCCTCTCGTAACTTCCGTTTAGTTCATTCTTCTTTAACTGTCTAAGCTGTAAACCTCTGGAATGCGCTTCTACAAAAAATGAAGAAGTCCACTAACTGGTATACTTTCAAAGTTCGCCAGCGTGTTGTTCGTCGGCAGAATCACCTGAATAATAAGTACACTACAAATGTCTTCATTATTTATATATGTAAATATGTATTTTATAATGATATATTTATTTAGGTAGGTTGGTGTGTGGATATGTATATGTATGTATTTACGTAATATAAATTTTTACTTTGCGTCTAAGTTTAAGATTGTAATTATACCTATACCTGCCACTCACGTCTCAGCATCACCCAAAGGTTGACTGGAAGAAAATGCCTAGGGCATTAAGTCCGCCTTCTGCAATGCAGGAATTGTTAATAAATAAATAATATCTTCGTACTGTTTTTTTTCTAAAATGGGGTAAATAAGTAAGTGTTACACTCTTTTTTATCCTAATCTATGACTGATGGATTGTCACGGTGATTCCTTTTTAGTACAGGGCTCTGTTTCCGCATTTAGACTGATTTAGACTCACAGGCGGTCTATTATGCGTTCAGATAATTTCTTCCTCTTCCCCGTTTTAAAACGACAACATTCCCAAGGAGGATTGGCGTCAGGTAGGCGGCTGGCCATAAAAGAAATTAGCCAAATTTGCCAGCCAATTGGGAAAAGGGCAGGCAGATAATGATGATGATGATGAATAAAGATTGTATTTCTGAATTGAGGTTACGAATACAAACTGATAATTATTTTCTTTACTTACGTAGGTACATTTACTACACACTACACTAATGTTGGATTGCATTGAACTTATAAACTTACTAGCTGACCCGACAGACGTTGTCTTGTCTTAACTATGAATATTGAATTCGAATTGGTACAATTAATAAAAAAAATGATTCCAAAAACATAACTCCGACCGATGCATCTGTTTTAAACGATATTTGCAGCGCGCATTCTGTCAATCGCGCCAACTGTCAAACGACTGACAGTTATATGTCAAAAGCGCTATGGTAAACGTTGTCCTGCCGGAACGTAAAAAATATTTTTTAGCCCTATCGCAGCGTCATCTAAGGGGTCCAATTGTAAATCTAAACCATTCTCGAATCCACCTGAAGACAAAAAAAATCATAAAAATCTTTCCATCCGTTTAGGAGGAGTTATATATAAAGATTAATATGAAGTTAAAGGAAGGATACAAAATTCCTTATTAGTCGCACAGTAATTTATATTATTTAGACTTAAATGCAAATCAAATGCATCGAAAAGAAATCTAGATTTCGGCAAGTATGTCAATCGGATGAAGCAAAATTTTACATGTAATCAGAAATTGACTTTCACTGTTCGAAATTTAGAGCAAAGTTATTGTTATTTGATAACTATGTTAATGAGTTCTCATACTGTGTGTTACGGTGTTCTACTGTTATTAGGTAGTCAGCACTATTGTGATGTAATCGGTTGATGCTATTCAATATACCACTGTTCTAAATAGGTACAATGTATGTGCTTGAGAATTATTTGTTTAATTGAATTGTTTGTACTCGTACAAGGTTGGTCCTATTTAAATTTGTAGAAATATATCTATATCCATCTATAAGTGGAAAATTAAAGAATTAATGAATTAGATGAATTTATGACGATTTAAGCGCATTGAAGTTTGTGATACATTTTTCAAAATTAATCCATAGATTGCTCTACTAAATATGAAGTACTAGCAGCTCCCCGCGCTTTCACCCGCGTAAGTCCCGATCCTATTGGAATATCGGGATAAAAATCCAGGTCTCCAGCTATCTACAAACCAAGTTTCATCGCAATCGGTTCAGTGGTTTTTGCGTGAAAGAGTAACAAACATCCATCCATCCATCCAAACTTTCACATTTATAATATTATATTATAGTTAATAGGATTATGGGAAACGATAAAATAATTTAATTCTATATATATTTACTGGTTAACATTCCACCACCAGATCTCTTGATAGATCTTAACTTTTATAAGGAACTGCTTCATTAACTCGTTCTCTTTATCTACAAGCGAGACCGGACATAAGTGGGTCCTAACAAGATACCTCTACTTAGAACTACCGTTATTAACCGTAACAGGCATACATAGGTACAAATCATTACCACGTTACTAGGCGTAAGTTAATCTACAGCTGTGATTATAAGTAAGTGCCGCACCGCAAGCGTACTTCTCGAAGTCTTGGTCATTCTAAAGGTTTATCTTGTTGCTAGATACCTACATATCACACATTTTTCTGCTGCCACGGGTTTTAATAAGATCATATTTTATAATTATGTATTTACGAGAATTAACGCGATCACGAAAAGGTATTACATACTGGCCGTGGTTACAGACTGAGTCAGCGCGTGACCACCTGTTTCCGTAAATACATAATTATATCATGGAACGCGAAAGTTTAAAAGTTAGTATATCATATTTTGAGTAGCCATGCCCTGATGCGATGCAAACGTTAGATCTGCTAACATTTTCTTCTATTGCTAGGGGTTAGTATATGTTTTTTCCCCTTCACGTTTTGTGGGAATTTCCAATATTTTTGTTTATGTAGATAACAGTCTCAACAAGCTTATTATAAGGTCTCCCTAGTATAGATTAAAATAACGAAAATATTCTAGTTGTACGACCCTATTTATGCATAAGAGATTTCAACAGTTTTTCATCTGAAACAGCTTCGTTAGAAGGAGTTTTATTAAACAGACCCAATTGAATTTATTCTCCAAAAATTCATATTACATAAGACCTTTCCATGCGCATCGATGTCATGACATATTTTATCCAGACGAGGACGTTTCGTAGGTAGATTTTTCACTTCAAATGTTTTACGAAAGTTATTTATTAGAGTAACAACCATTTGACAGCTTGAAAATGAATAATTCAAAAAAAAAATACATTAATTTCACTTTTCACCACAACAATGTGGAGGTGCTTGTTACGAAACTTTCATTGGCATTACCCAAGGGACCCTTATTAAGCAAACAAAAGGAAAGTGTATCGTACATCCGTATCGGGGGCGCGGTATTCCGCCCGCGTCTCTAAGGAAAGTGGTGGCGTGACGTCACCGGCTGAATATTAGCGAAGGTCACGGCCAGTGAATAGTAACGAAGTTGGTGTCACCACAGACGTGCAAGAAACAAAACTAGACACTCATGGAGAAGTATTATTTTTAGCTTATTTGGATGGACCTACATTATTAGCAAATGAAATCATTTTAAGGTCGTTAACCCTTCATTCAAAAATCTTTAAATGTCATATTTCAAAAAGCCGTTTGAAATTCTTTCCATATGTTGTATTGAACAACGACTTAATAGAACAATATTAAACGCACAGGGAGCACAAGGGTTTACTGATTGCAATTAATCAACAATACTTATCTGTAATGATTGAAAATAGTCTTGAGAAACAACTAATGGGACTAAATACTTTCGAATCAAATCAATCAATCAAAATCATTTATTTAAATTGAACCCATTATAGGTATTTTTAAATTGTAAGGAGTAGTAGTCAATCAGACTAAGTCAGTCGTGAAGCTAGTTGCCTGTTCCAATACGTAGATCCTGTGGAGAAAAACAGGCAAAAAACTTCAGGGACACTCTTTTTCTTCTTCTTACAAGTCGTATATGCCTTATTTGATTACATTGCTTATATGTGAGGACAATGTAACGTATTGTTCTAAACTATAAAGTTCCTCTAGACTTGCTCCGGGTGTAAGAAAAGTGGCGACGGGTAATATATCAAACACTCCTTTTTCAATCTCACTTATAATTTAAGAATAAAAAGAAGAATATAACTTCACATATCTTCAATCTTTTAAACTATTAAAATTCTGTTAAAGTTTAACACCTTAATACGAGTATTTCTAGAAAAGTCTGTCGCCACATTACAACATATTTGAGAGTAATCTCTTGAGCTCATCACTTATTGTTTGTTTTAGTGCTGTAGTTCTAGTGTGTAGTTACTAAATAAATAAATGTTATTAAAAGAATAGTAATGCATTAGACAACACGCACAATGTCGTTAGGGAAAACAAGTAGGAAGTCACAAAATAGGTTTTTCTTATTTTCCCAGACGCAAGAAAATTTTGCAAGACGGACTATTGAATATTTAATTTTATTGTCTGGTCCGTTAACATCACTTTTACATGAACAAAACGTGTCACCAACAATGGAAGCCCGTTCCCATGGAGCGCCTATTAATTTTTTTTTTTATAAGGCAATGAAAGTGAATGATTTTTACGACTACTCGCTGTCACTCAGCGAAGCCAATCGATTGTGGTCGTGTGAAATGCGTTAACAAACAATTTGTTCGTTGAACCGTTCCATTGGAGCATTATAATTTGGTTAATTTACTTTTTTGAGTGGTAAGTGGCAACTCGTCTGCAGAGTTGAAATTTTTGTTTTCATTGTAGGAAATCCGACTTTTTGTAGTTTACATTTACTAGAAGTAGAATGTTGTAGAACTTTTTACACTAACGGCATTTTAATTAGCAACTAGCGCTATCACCAAACATATCGTTGACGGACGTTGGCGGACGACGCGACGTGCACGCGTCGTTGAACTAAATAGTAAAAAGTCATACTGGGGGCACAGGCTTAGTTTGCTGGACAGTCTGCACACAATTACAATATAGGCAAATGTATCTGTCGCAGAAGAAGATAAACCTTTGTAGAAAACATTTATGTTGTATATATTTTTATACAAACCTTAGGAGGTAATTACTTCACAGTTTGACATTGGTCCCAATTCTATTGTACACTCGACTAAACTAAAACCTGACTTAATTTCTTCATATGAAATCAACCTTGTCTTCTTCGTAACAAGGTCTATTTGTTACTGGCATCTATTTCTCAGCGCCACTAAATTTCACTAAAACCTGTCAACATATACTCAACTTTATTTCCACGCAGCGAGAGTCCCCATTTATTCAAATGCCGTATAATTACCGTATAAAAACTAGACGTTATTTTAATCGACACCTACGAAGACGCTTACTTAAAACACAGAGCAAAAGAGATGGCAATCAACGGATAGCGGCCCTCGCTACGTGGTATTAAAGTTTATTTAAGCGTATCAGACTTTAGTCGACAAATAAATTGCTTATTTCGATAGCGACATATGTTAACTACTTGTTTCAATTTAAAATAAGACCTTGTTTCAAAGTGTACAAGGTTTACATTTTGTATGAAAAAAATTTAATCAATTATAGTCAAGAGAGTAAATACAACAGAATTGACACCATTGTACGTCCAAAACAAAGCATGATATAAATATGTAGATTTATCTGGTTTGTATGTAGTAACCAGAAAAATTAAATAAAAACTGATTTAAAAGTAATAAGTGTACAAAGAAGAAGGTATAAATAATCAAATGAGCTTAAAAAAATCCATGTACACCTACACCAAATTAAATAATCAATTATCGTGCACTTAACTATACTTATGCTACTTTCGCAACTGTACCGAAACCTTTTTCATATTCTGGTATATTTTCTGTAAAATGGAAAGAAATGTAAAATCAAGTACAAAGTGTTTTTGTAGGCAAATCCGCGACTTAAAAAAAGAAACCCACAAACCCCTAGTATGTGTTTTTTTATAGACACAGTTTTGACCGCCGGAATCGAGCAGTTACAATGATGTCTGCCGTAGATAACCTACTAACATAAAATTGTGTACCAATGTATATTTGATACCATCAATATTTTTCTTATCTTTAAATATCTCCACTGCACTTAATTTTTCAAATAATACCGGACGGGCACGGGTAATTACATGTCTCAGCGTGCAAAGAAATGTATGTCAATAGCAACGTGTTAGACACACAAAACTAGCTGCTTAAAAGAAATTGACACATCAATTAAGCCAGTGAAGTAGTTCCATTTTATTTCACATAGTTCGCATGTTCGGTCACATTTCGGAAGCTTTACAGACTAATAAAAATGTTGATCTAGGTAGGTACCTATTTAGGTATGTGTGTTAGAATGTTACGTTGTATCGATTTTATGTTAACACGATATCGTGTTGAAACTCAAAAATGATTGCTTTTCAATAAAATGTGTGTTTTAATTTATTTATTTATTTTTATAACAATCATCACGCAAGGGATCTTTCGTGGCTATCTGGACTCTCGGCCATAGGACCCTTCAAAGTCACACGCAAGCGTTTCGAATAACAATCCACTGGACTATTTAGTCCTTTGTGTTCTAATTGGGAAGGTAATTTATGGCTTTGAAATAACCGATTGTGGTTTATTCTACTTAGTGCTTAAACTATGAAAAGGCTGCATTAAAGAGTTTTAAAAGCTTTACTATAACTTAAACATGACTTAAGTAAACTAAACATAAACTATACAGGCAAAAATGTATATAATTATTCTAGCATTTAAAATTGTAGAAAATTTGTATTCAGCACTAAATTACTTTTAGTATCACTCAATCATTCAATACTTATTTCTACAACTGCGAGCTCATTCATTTCTTATTTCGATTTGAGTTTTACGATTTCATTTCAAATTTTGAATACAATTTCGTAATTACCATTAGGGCGTTGCTAATACTGTGAAAACTAGAAATTGCAGTGGCGGTTTTATTGCATTGCATAAGAAATAAATAAATAAGTTAAAAAATCATTTTCAAAAACAAGATTTTATTTAAATGCTCCAATAAGAACAAAAAAAAACTTTATATTGAATCAAACTATAAGGCTTCTTTTATTTCTTCTAGAAAAAAAAATCTTAGATTTACTTATGTCAAGATCAAGTTACATAAATATTGTATTATTGTTTATCTGACGTTAATTAGTTACAAGTGAAGCTAATAAAAGACTGTTAAGAAAATACTTGTTTCAATCCAGATGAAATGGAGAAAACCATGGTCTACTTTAAGGTACTTTAAGAATACGTAAATAATTACCCCAAAACATCGCTTAATTTAAAGATATGTTTAAAAGTATTTTCAAGAAAAGAGTGTACTCCCATCTCAAAGGCCGGCAACGCACTTGTGACTCTTGAGTTGCAGGTGTCCTGTCGACTAAAAAACTAAATTTAGTTGCAAAATGCATTGTTTGTTTTTATGTAACATTAGGTGGTAGGCCAGTAAAGCTCGCAGTCATTGTCATATTTCAAACAATTTACACAAAACTGTAATAAATCATAAACTTAAACCTTCATCATGAATCACTCCGTCTATTGGTGAAATCCGCACGAAAATCCGTTCAGCAGATTTTGAATTTATTGCGTTCAGACAGACGCGGTGGCGGATTTTGTTATTTTTAATAACATGTAGTGATACTCACATTTTAGCCGGAAAATGACATGAAGACGAGTACGGTGGATATTAGATATATCTAATTCATGAAAACTAAATCGAAATTGATATTAAAGAGTTAAATATAAAACACATTGATGAAATTACTATTGACAAAAATATTATTTTGAAGACGGATTGAGTTAGTGTAGTTTTGTTCTTTTATTATTTGTTTTTAAAATTGAAGTCTACTATGTGTACATCGACTTTTAAATACATTTGCTAACAGTGTCATTAGGAAAAAAACAACCGTTTAAACTAAATAATACAAGCTATTAAACTTAAACTCTTGGAATACACATTTTGCGCCATTTCTATTTCTTTATTCTTATCTTATTTCCTTATGACTGAGTACGAAGAGCCGAGTCGTTTGCTGTGAAATACAAATCAGCGGCAGCACAAGTAGGGCGTGCAGCTCTCTAAACCACTGACAAGTTCACTTTAAACACTCTAAGTACTTTTGTATTAAAAGAAATATTGACTTTGACTTACCTTGTCTGTGAAATGATCGTGCTAAAACAAATGAATGTGCTATAAATACATACGTACATGCTTTTAAAGATCTAAGTATATATTTTTAAATAATACAAAGTTCGGTAGGGCAATGATGAAAATATAGGAAGGAATTATTAACCGCGACCTGGTAAATAATTATTGAGAAATCCTCTAAAGTTTGAACATTTAAATTAGTGTAAATGTTTGTCGATGACGTACGATGAGCCTGGAGCTGGAACCTGAAGCCTGGAGCTAAAGAAAAGAACTTGACAGGACAGGAGGAAAGACTTTGGGCAAATGGGTGAACATAAGGCCCGAGGACATCTTCAACGTAAGTTTCAGCGTTCAAATTGCCATCTACAAAAACGAGCTCAGTTCGTCTGTTCTTCGTAATACCTGCCCATACCATCACTGTGGAGCCACTGTAAGAGTGCACTTCCTGGACGCATCTCAGCCGTTCAGCATTTCCTGGTCGACAATACACTCTTACCTTTCCCGTATCAGTCCTAAATCCAAAACAGGACTCATCGCAAAATAAAACTTTATCTCATTGCTCCTGGGTTCATTTCAAGTGTTCCCTATACTATTCGTTTCGACGGCCGCGATTCCCACGTATAGGTGGTCACCTAATTGGGCGTCGTGCTCGTAGTCCGTATTCATGAAGACTCTTTCTCACGGTTTGGTGGCTAACAACAACACCGTTTGAGAATTGTAGCTTTAAACCTATCTCCCGTGTGGTTAACATCGGCTGACGTCTTGCAGTCAGTTGTATGTATCGGTCCTGTCGAGCAGTTGTACTCCTTTTACGTCCTGGGTGCTACTCAGCAGGATCCCCTGTATTACTATTAACATAACACTGCCAAAGACGACAAATCACGCTCCTATTGACACCAAAGTGCCGAGATACCTGGGACTAATTTCTTCCCGCTTGTAATATTCCTACAGCTCTCTGAATTTCATCAGCAGTCAAATGGCGTCGCTCCATGACATAAAAAATTACTCACCACTCAAGTTTTTCAAAAACTGTATATCTCAAAATGATAAAAGTTAGATAAATACCAAATTTATCAACCAACGAAGACACATGAAATCGTGTACAAATAATTAGCTTTTATTTTCATGAAAACAAAACACAATCGAAGTTTCTATTTTTTTATTCAGTCTGTATATTTTTCCGAGAACAAAAAAGATTGTATACCAATCTACTTTGCTAAGAAAAAATAAAATAACATGCAGTTTCTTTAAATGATGCGGGTTGCTTACATTTTTTTGGTGTGTGTATATTAACATAATAAAGATGAAAAGTTTTATGTTTTATTGTTTATTTAAAAGCGGTAATCTCTGGAACTTCCAGTCGAATTAAAAAAAAATTGTACTGCATAGAGTATTCATTGTGAAAGGTTAAAGGCTATATAACATCACGCTACGACCTTTAGGAGCAGAGCAGTGACCATAAACACGGGTAAAGTTAGGGGTACTGCTAGTTCAGAATAAAATAAAACTTTCCTTTTGTTTTTCTTTTAATGTCGAATATTTGAATTAAAATACGACACTCGACACTCTTACAGTCAACGAGGTAACAGCTAAAACTACTGAACATTGGGTGCTCATTATTATAACGCACGGATGTGCGTTATAATAATGAGCACCCTACCGAGGTTTTCCCGAGGGACCACAGTATGAGGTTATTCAAAAAAGCATGCGAGTCCTCTGGAATTGACCTGCTTTCCATCAGGCAAGCCGTATGCTTGTTTACCACCGACGTAGTATAAACAAATTAAACACTTACTTTAATTTATGTAAAAATAAAAGTCATCGTCAAAATAAATACAATTTTACGCACTACGGCTTTGCAAGCAGAATTAAAAAGATTGTGTTATTGTTGAAATGGAACCGTTTGGTAGCGGAAATAATTGATCGTCAACACTGCTATCGGTTCTCAAAGACCAGCGAAACAACCATGATGGCGGCACGTCATGGTAATACTATCTATGTTAAAAATACCTTTGATACGTCTGATGTAATAATAATTTATGTAAAAGATATGTAAAAATATATACATATGTTTGGTTAGTTAAACATATAACCCACATCATTGTCCACGAGTTAACATTTGATTAAATAATCATTAAAATACCCCCGACTCGAAAATCCCTTCAACGATTAGAAAAGAGCTGATGATCTTCGAGCGGCTGAACAAATTTTCATGAATTATATCTAAGAACACTCTCGATCAAGTCACCTTTCAAACAAAAAAACGCACTCAAATCGGTTCATCCGGTCGGGAGCTACGATGCCACAGATAGACACACACAGACACGTCAAACTTATAACACCCCGTCGTTTTTGCGTCGGGGGTTAAAAAAGAGAGCATTTACTTACAATTTAACTTTTTTTTTTTCGTGGTATTACCCCCACGGGGTCTCTCTCACTCTATCTCACCGGGGTCAACAACAAGGTGGTATGTCGAACTCGACTAAAACCACACGGTGTTCCGTCACGGGTCCTAATGCCGGAGACTTAGGTGTACCCTAGAAAGGAAATCCCTGTGAGCACCGGCAGACTTGGCCGCCTGTTCGACAACAGGTGACCCCACTTACAATTTAACCTGTTAATATTTAAGAACATATATATGTATTTCTAATACAATTAAACAAAATACAAATACAAAATACAAAAAACCAATACAAAATACAAATACAATTGTTTTTATAGTACCAAACTAATTTTAACAAAATTTTCATAAATTAGAACACAGCTGAATAACGCATATTTTAGTATTTATTTTCTGGTTTTTTATTCTGTCACTTTGATAAAAAAAAAACAAAATTTCAACCCTAAAACACTACCTATCTAAAATGTGCTGTACGACATTTTCGTGTTATGTTGTGTATGTTTGTTGATGCTTAAACACAACAAATAAAGCTTGCTAGTAAGCTAATTGTTAGAAGAAAAAGAAAGAAAGAAAATACGTTTATTCTGGTACAACTAAACGAGACGCTAACAGAGTGAAACACTTAATTATCAAATTCTAAACATATAGCTGAGTTTTAGGAGATGTACCTAGCTTAAGTTTACAAGATGAGAAGTAGTCATGTCGCGGTCGCACCAAAATGGGAGCCCAGTTCAGCTTTGTGCCGGGCACTGGTGGGTGCCTGATGCTGGTTTTCAACTGGGCCCTTTTAATTTTTTTTTAATGTGTGTATTTGTGTGTGTGTGTGAGGATGATGTGAGTGTGGTGATATTATGTTTGTATCTACAGAGTACAGGTAAATAGATAAATATTATGTACATGCTAATGTAATACATCCATACAAATAAATAGAATTAAAATATCTAAATTAAAAGTAAAATATACACGCAAGCGAAGGCGCATATAAAGGCAAGCAATCAATAATTCAGAGTTTTTTTAGCTTTTGACGTTTGTGCGGTTCAAAAGATACCAACGCGTTCGGTTGCTTGGTTGGTACAGTGTTGTGTGTGTGTTTTTAACATTTCACACAGGTATAATATGAAAGAATGAACAAACCTACCAATTCCACTGTACTTATAAAAGCATTATAGATACATTCTTATAACTATACAATAACATTAACAAAAATTGGGTAATTGCCTATGTTTCAAATAAATTATTTCATGAAATTAAGTATTATTTGATAATTTAAAAATTTTAAATCGTTATCATTTTCACATCCCCCTAATATTATAAATGTGAAAGTTTGGATGGATGGATGGATGTATGTTTGTTACTCTTTCACGCAAAAACCACTGGACCGATTGCGATGAAACTTGGTATGTAGATAGCTGGAGACCTGTTATCCCGATATTCCCACGGGATCGTGAATGAAATAGCGGGTGAAACCGCGGGGCGCTGCTAGTTTGTTATATTTTTCAAATCTAAATCCAAACATTAAAAGAAAATGATTTGACCATAGCTAAGTATGACGTCACGTCATAAAATGTTATTTCATAAAAGTTTCTATAGTTTCTATAGAACGCACCGTTTTGAAATTTAATAAAGGGGTTGTCAAATGTCAAATCCAATCAGTTGATTTGACTTGACTGTCAAATACCGCATTAACGCGATGGTTTGGGTACGTAACTTAACTGAATGCGTTTGTGTACAATCCTAGTGTAAACACACTATCTGCAAGAACACTGACTACATAATACGACTGGCCTGTTGGTCTAGTGGTTAGTGATCCTGACTGCTGAACCGAATGCCGTGGGTTCGATTCCCACCCAGGTCAAATAATTGTGTGATGAGCAGCATCATTTTGTTCCATGTCTGGGTGTAATTTATCTATAATATGTACATGTTTAATAATATATATGTTTATCAGAAGTTTGGTTGCCATAGTACAGTTTCTTGGGATAAGACGGCCGTGTGTGAGATGTGTCAAGTTATTATTATTGAAATGAAACTTCTTTAGAATCATTGTGATTTGAAATTCGCTGAAACGAAAAACTCACACTAATAAGTGTATATAAAATTTGATAGTTTATGTAAATAATATCATCATCACAAATAATGTCATACTTCAGAGGTGGTCCCATATAAATTTTATCGAAATTGAATTAGCACTTTTAAAAAAATCAACAAAATCAAAAAATATGTACACAGACGTTTTGGTTTTTGAATTTAAGTTTGTACATGTATAGTCTTAAAGTCGGTTTTAGTTTTTTTTTTAATTTACTTTATTATAGTATTTAATAGCTGGTATACAATAAAACTATCTCTAACGTTTCTACCATTTTACACATTGCTGTCATTGCAATCTTATTTTATGAACGCGAAAGTTTAAAAATTAATTAGGAACGCAACACGTTAATTTGCCCTTCCATTCCAGTTGCCTTTTCTATTGACTCATACTTACATGCGATATTTATAAAGAGAGAGCAACCTGTTAATTACACAAACGAACAAGCGTATTATGTAAAGAGATGTTCTTTTTCCTTGTCATGTTAAAATCTTGGTTAACACATCAACAATTGCAAGAAAATCGCATTATGCAGGAGTCGAAGCCACGAAAACCTCACAAAGTGTTTGAAATTAGAACTAAAATGCCTCTTGCAGCAATGTTTCTTTCTGTCTGTTTTCCTATCGCGAAGCGTTCACGAAACACATTCTGCCTACTGATCTCATCCGTATAATTATATGGGTGAGATAATTTGATAGTGTTGTGCACGCTGTACGAATATGGGAGTTAGATCAGAGATTTCTCCACAGTCGAAGTCACCAAAGTAATTTCAACAAGTGTGTGTCCGTGTCGCATTCAACACGGTACCATTATTCATTTTTACTATCAGCGCCCCACGGTTTCACCCGTGCAAGTCCCGATCCCGTGGCAATATCAGGATAAAAAGTAGCCTATGCGTTAATCCAGGTCTCCAACTATCTACATACCAAGTTTCATCGCAATCGGTTTAGTGGTTTTTGCGTGAAAGAGTAACAAACATCCATCCATCCATCCAAACTTTCACGTTTATAATATTAGTGGGATAGTATAGTAGATAAGTAATCTGGGGATGAGGGATCGAGATGTGAATCCATGACATGCTCTACAGCATGTAGCATTGGCATCTGAATAACTCTAGCTTATAAAAATCAACATACTTGTATTTGCGAGTATTTACTCCCAAATACATACATATGTCACATCCAACAACATGAGTATACGAACTTACGATTGGCTCCTACGAAGTTACATAATATAATCATTCACATTTAAGTAAGTATATAAGTTTTTTTAAGTATTGATATGGTACTACTTTTTATGGCCAGTGTGTCGAACAGTCACGCCGTCACAGTCCGTCTAAGGCAAGCGGTTACCTGTGCCTACCTGCCCTGTAACCAACACAAACACAACAGTGCGCTACTAATTGGACTTCATCGAGGTCTTCTGTGTGTGTGTGTGAGGTGCTTTTTACTACAATTTGATTTTTTTTATAATAACTCAACTTTTATAAATAGCTACCAATGTACTATTTATAACGTTTGACGACAAGCACTCCACGACGTGTTTTCTTGTTTTTTATACCATCATTTTTTTTTTGTTTTTTAGGCTTATATTTTCATTGGTCCTTGATACGTTTGCAAAATTTCAAGTACATCAGAGATCTTGAAGTTAGTGAAAACTACGTTGAAAGATTCCATTACATACCTACATAGATAGTAGTGATGGGCGTAACTAGTTACTTATGTAATCTAATTAATAATTCAATTACAAAATAATTTTATTAAAATGTAATATATATCACCGTTATTACACAGTATTCAATTACATTGTAATTTGAATTACTTTGGATGTGCAATAAAATGAATTACAATGTATTTCAAACTCAAAGTATTTCAATAACTAATTACAATGTAACTGTAATTATTAATCCAATTACTTTTTGCTCATCACTGATAGATAGATAAATACAGGTCAAGCTATTATAAAGCGTGTAAATAGTGGTGCTTCCACGGTCAAAATACTAAAATTTGAGTAGAAATCTTATGTACCCTAGATATTAAATACTGACCTGTAGATGTAAATAAAGGCAAGAAACTCCTAAAAAAATTATTGAAATGAAATCAATCACAGATTCAGATCATTGACTACGTATAAGTGAGTACATACAACTGTACATGATTCAATAGAACCTCATAAATAAACTAACCGTTAATTAAGTTTATAGCAGCTGCAAAGAATTTCAAACGGTTATGAATAGCGGTTATAAACAATCTGCGAGTTTAGTAAAGATATTCTTAAAAACTGGATTAAAAAAATAATGTGGACAATCGGCTCCTGCGCCTTTTAAACCTAACTTAAGCCTAACTAATCAATGCAAATATAAATAAATAAAATTAAAGTGTCTGTTTGTAAGGTCAAAATAATAGTTTTATTAAACTCATATAAATAGTTATTTGCACGATAAATTTGCCTAAAAATCTGTTTCTAAAATTGTTGTTTGTCTGTCGGCCAATCTCCGGAATGGATGGACCGACTTCCACGGGACTTTCACTGGCAGATAGCTGGTGTTTATAAAGAGTAACTAAGGCTACTTTAACTAAGGCTCAAGAGGAAGGCCAGTAAAACAATAGGAGGATGACGTGCCTCATAGATGGAGGAGCTTTGCTCTTGAAAGACATAAATAGAGGGAGCTTGAGGAGGCCTATGTCGGAAGACAACTTGATGATTTAGATAGTTAAAATTAATTAGAGTTTAAAGTTATATGCTAAAAATATGGTCAGAGTAAATAAAGGCTATTTTTATTTATTTTATTTTATTATATTAAGGCTACTTTTATTTTGGAAAAAGAAAAAGAATTAGGGTTCCCACAAAATATATAAATATGTACACGCGAGCGAAGTCGCGCGGGAACTGCTAGTATTATATATGCGAATATGAGTTAGACTGTTACGCTTTTGCGCCTTAACTACTTAACCGATTCTCATGAAATTTAACACAAACGTTGTCAGAAGTTAAGATAGAGACATAGCCCGCCTTTCATCTAAAGAAAAAAATCTGTTCCTGAAGATTAGAAAATAACTTTTACGCGAGTAAAGCCGCGATCAAAAGCTATTCATTCACACAAACATAAGTCATCATCATCATCATCATCATATCAGCCATAGGACGTCCTCTGTTGGACATAGGCCTCTCTTAATGACTTCCAAGAAGACCGGTTGGAAGCGGCCTGCATGCACTGATGTCCTGCGATCTTAACTCGGTGGTCTGTCCACCGCGATAATGGGCGTCCTACGCTGCGCTTTGCAAACATAAGTGAATATACCCACTAAGAATTATCTATGGCGTTCAATTCACTGTCAACTACGATTAATGAGATCAGGAAAAAGTCATATTAGTGTGAACTAAGACTTACACAGAACAGATATGAAGCATATAAACGGTTATTCAGCTACATTCAAACAGTATATTTTGTTTCCTTCTTTCTGTGTTTTAACGGCACTGATCTTGGGTTCTAAAAATCTGATTTGTAATATTCCTTTTTGTGGTAGATGCTGCATTCAGTGGCGTAACAATAGGGTGGCAGAGCGGGCAAAATGCCACGAGAGCATGGCCCTAGGGGGCCCCTGACCGACCTAAAGGCCGTAAGCACAAGAGGCACCAAGAGTGAACTTGTGCCCCATCCGATGAATTAGCTACGGGCCTCAGATGATATAGTTAGCCGTTGGCTGCATTTGCTTTATGCTGTAAGAGAGGACATAGTCACAAGCAGTGGCAAACTGTCATAGTACCAGTGAGAACTGGGACCTTAAAGTAGCTAAAGAAAATAATGATATTTTAGATGCGATGTGTTGTAAATAAAATTTCCACAGTAAAATGAAGCGTTTTCCTAATTTGCGCAGATGATAACCGACCTGCTATAATGTCCATTAGCCTGCTTACTAATGTGCTTTTAGGAGAATGTAATTGGTACATGTCATGGTTAATTGGATTTCATGTAGTTATTATTAATGACGGTTTTACAAAACAAAAAATAAATTAATTTGTTTGAAAGTCTCTGCAAAAAATCAGGTGTGAATTTTAGGAAGTTAATCGTGTTTTAAACGGAAACCACACCAATAGGTTTACTTATAAATTTCATTTACACAAAATGAATAGCAATGTGCAAATCGAGTGCATCAACCTGAATCGTCATTAAGGAATACAACTCATATTTTTGCGCGTGTACAGTGTACTTTTATTTGGTTTCGATGATACGTTGGTAGTTGGGTATGCAGTGTGCTCTCTCGAGCGAGATAAAAGTATAAAAATGTGGTTTGTAGTATTTTCTCGAGTCAAATAGCTGCAGTGAAACGTGCCACGGTCCGTGGAGCAGGCACGAAGACATGAAGTGGAGGGACCGTTCAACAACACTGTCTTCTGTGAAACAAATCGGTTCATGCGATTTGGTGTAAGGCAGATTAAACAAATTGGTAACACGAATGACCCTCATCTTCGTTTTATTATTGATACATGTTTATATATCATCGCTAATAGATTTGAAGCTATATTTTGTTCTTCAGAGTAATAGAACCGAGCGTGATTTCGCTTGACGACTAAGAATTACTCAGAGTCTTAAACGTCAAGCGAAATCACGCAAGCTACTGTAGGCACTATAAGAACGGTTTTAGTATTGTGAATATTTGAATATGTCCACAGTCTCAGGTCAACGAGGGTTCAACGAACCTTAATAATAGCAGTCTATTATAAAATTTTTGATGGAATCCATTTGATCTACCTCTAGGGGTAAATATTTTCAATGTATGGGGCTACGTTCGAAATGTAGCCTATGTATTAAATTCATCCTGTTTTTGAAGCCAGTTTCTTATCAACACATTGAGTTACTCGTGATTAAAAGAAAAAAATATCAGACAAAATATAGCCAAGACAATTATATATTTTTACTTACTGAGGTTAAAAAGCAGTTTAAAAAGGTCTTAAATCGTATCGTATTTTATTTTGATGAGGAATTATTTATCTTTTAAGAAACAAAATTACGTACATAAAGTTGTAGTCGATCAAAATCCTGAATGTGACAAAAAAAGAAGGCGTATAATAGGCCTTCGTAGCGTTGAAAAAAGTAGACAATATTATATACAATACATATATACGTATCTACCTATAAATAGACCTCAATAAAATGCAAATTTATGCAGGTAGGTCGCATAAATTTCCATTCTATTGAGGCCTGTATACGAGTGCGGTTATCATGTTTATTTTTTATTTAATAAAACAAATTAGAGAATTCTAATATACAGACAGTTTCTACAATATTTCACATTTAACTAGTACACAGTTATACAATCCACGTCTGACATAATACTAAGTTATAAATATATTTGAATTTAGAAAATCACAAACTTATCGCATCTGTGACGAATAAATTAAAGTGTACGATAGACTTCCGTTTTAAGACAAATCGTTACTTATTTTTACACATATGAGGATTTCACAACTGGCCAGTAAGATAGCACATACGTTTTTTGGAAAGTTGTAGAACATTATTATGTATGTATTTCAAATTAATTTTCATTTTAATTAATTAGTAACAATTTAAGTAATCTCTGTAATCCATTTAATGAAAAAAAAACAGATGTATTATATTATCGAACACGGTATGTTACTATTCGCCATGGTTCTAATTAGTCCCTAATAAAAATACATCACTAAGACAAAATATCAAACAAAAGAGGCAAAAACATACCCTATCAATACATAAATAAATAACAAGGAGTCAAAAAATATAATAAAAATGCTTTCTTTGGATTAAATAACCACTCATTTTAGTATTCATGTTTTACTTACCTCCATAAAATGTCACGAAATGTCTTCCGTCATAATTTATTCAATGTATTACACAAGATTAAACGGACTTCCGAACTAAAGATAATCTTATTTGGTCTCAATTTCGTCAATAATGCAAATTACCTATAAATTTTTATCAAATGTATATATATAGATGGATGCGATATTGAAAAATAAAATTGCCGATACTTGCATTTTTTCGCACAAACCCAAAATCAGTACACTTATCGCTATTAGTTACTTTAACATAATATATTTAATTTGATGTCTCTGCAAATAAAAAACCACTGCATAATCAATTAGTTACCAAATATTCTATAGGATCTGGAACTTGATATTGATTGTGAACCTTTACTTTTACTAAGAACCGCATTGCTATTCAAAGAAGTATTAAAGTACTAACTCAGTATCTTAAAATTCTAAAAATTCTTACAAAATCTTCATGAGAAAAACAAGTTAACTCATCATTCGTCTATTACTATATCATTTGGGACTATTCCAAATTACAATAATTTGAAAAATTGTATTCAAATATCGAACGAAATTATTTGAATGACAGCGAGTCAGAATTAAAAGAGGATAGAAGATTGGAATGAAATGGACAGTTAGGATATTAGGTAGGTAAATTGCCCCTTGCTAAATGTAGTGATTCTTTATTATATTATTAAAATGTAGGCCGTGCGGCTTTGTTACCTCTCACTACTCTCAGCACACTAATAAATAGTCAGGGTCCAAAAATTACATTTGTGGACCGTTAAGTTCATGTTGTTACGACATCAAAAGCCCAGTTACACATGGCCCTGACGCAATGTGTTTATGCGATAAATATTTTTTACCTACTTTTTAGGTAATTAAAATGTTCTAAATTGTTAATTTCTAACGTTTAATAGTTAATAGAGACCATCAATGGTTAACGAGATTTTAAAGCATAGGCCAATTAGAAAAAAAACTCATATTTGTTTTTATCTCGAGTCTAACTTTGATTCAAATGATTTTATGACTTTCAACATGTGAAATATTTAATACAAAGTATTCTCACCAACAGTAAAAAGGTCGAATATAAGTGAACCTATTTATTTACCTGGGCTTACAAAATTAAAAAAAAAAGCGTCATTACAAACATCAATACTTATTTTTTAGGATTATCATGGCATGAAATCATTTCATCTGACTTTAGTGATTGAACAATTTATAGTAGAACTAGCAGCGTCCAACGGTTTCACCCACGTAAGTCCCGATCCCGAGGGAATATCGAGATAAAAAGTTGCCTATGCGTTAATCCAGGTCTTCAGCTATCTACATACCAAGTTTCATCGCAATCGGTTCAGTGGTTTTTGCATCAAAGAGTAACAAACACCCATCCATCCATCTATCCATCCATCCAAACTTTCACATTTATAATATTAGTGGGATGATATGACATATAGCTAGATTACAAAGTTAGACAAATTAAATAAAGCGTTCACATTTCTACTCAAGAAATACTCGTAAGTAGATGTTCCAAATACGACAGACGCATAACCGCCACTGAAGATAAGTGTAACAGAAGTGCAACAGAGATATTATTACATATATAAGCTTGTTCGTTACGGGTAGAAAACACAAGTGTATCTACTGCCATTGTTCCTACCACTTGAGATTGTTCTATTATACAAGGAAGACTTAGCAGGAGGAAACAAGACATATCTCTATTCTTGTTATATATTATGTTGTGTTACGTACAGCGCGAAGTTTCAGTCAATAATGTTTTCATCACTTTTTTTTAAAAAAGGGACTGTAGGACGTCAAGATATTGGGAACGCAGGGCTTTAAATTAAATGGCAAAAGTCATAAACGCATAACAAAAATAAGCACCGTATCCCCAAAGAGTTTTGGCTGCTTTTGTTTTATGGCCGGCCGCCTGCCTGACGCCAACCCTCCTTGGGAATGTAATCGTTTTAAGACGGGAAAGAAGGAAGAAGGTACATTTGAAAAAGGAAAAATGGGTGGAAATCCCCACGGGTCGTCATCCCACCGGGGTTAAACGGTAGGGCATATTACCAGGGCCTCAGGTGTACCCTTACAAGGAAATTCCCGTCAACCCTGGCAGACTTGGCGGCCTGTTAAACAACAGGCGACCCCACTGTATTGTGGGTGATTTTATAACCTGTTAGTAAGAGAGGCACGCGTGGAACACGGCGCCATCGTCTCGGACCTGCTTCTGCTAGGGCGCCGGATAACCCTGTTCTTCGACCCCAGGCAAGCGCTCATGGAGGCCGGAGATTGAATAAGGAGGGAGAACCTAGGGTAAGGGATGGGGTCCTGTATTTCCTGTGACTGGAGAGACCACTAGGACAGCAGCAGCTAGCAGCTATATTTCTATCTCTATCTTCATTAATTGTTGATCTTTCGCACGAAGTTTTTTATTAATTACTAGCCGTCCCCGCAGTTTCACCTGCGTTTATGGTCACTGCTCCGCACCTATAGGTCGTAGCGTGATGTTATATAGCCTATAGCCTTCCTCGATAAATGGGCTATCTAACACTGAATTTTTCAAATCGGACCAGTAGTTCCTGAGATCAAACAAACAAACTCTTCAGCTTTATATATTTGTATAAGTAGATATAGATTATAAACGATGACGATGTTATAATTTAGTCCTCTTTCTGTCCCTTCTTACTATCTTTTTGGACTACATTATCAAAAAAAAACTATTGTACTGTTAATTAACATCACGCGCCTTTCGCTAGAATCTAGACTTCGCTATAAACGGAACTATGAAAAAAATACAATGTATATTTTATAATTTTTTACTTACATAAGTCACAGTGTTATGACTGGGAGACATTTAACCACTTTCACTGGTTATACCCTGACTATAAAGAAAGACATTAAATGCATAATAAAACAACTGTATTCATGTACTCCATATATGTTTAACTATAAAGTTTCCTCATGAAGCCTTTATGGCCTGATGTTTATGTTGTACTCGTAATATGATATTAAATTAATTGGCTATATTGTTGTCAGTCATTGAATAATTTGCTTCTCTAGGCTTAAATATTTCTTTAACTTCCTAGCAACCACCAACGAACGAAAGTGCTGCTATTTGGCAGTTGGCACTTGCCACACGAGATAAGTATCTTCTTTTCCTATGACTCTTTGCTGAAGGAATTCGATTTGCTTTCCCTGTCCGTCAGCGTTCATTGACGTCAGTGTTTGGCTGTTGACATAAGATTGATTTTTAACAATAGATTTTTGCCACGTAAAAGGTTTGGCCAATTTTAATTGGCGATATTAAGAACAGCATTCAATGTCCTTACGCGGTCGTCGGCTCCGATAGACCATGTAGTAATGCTGTGGTGTTATAATGGAATTTCCGTGTTGTTAGTTATTCAACGAACTAAAGAAAAGGTTTCCTCATATTTTTTTTATAATTCTCTTTCTCTTCTGAGTAGTATTTTAAATTATATCCTAACAATGTGTTACAAGACGTTTCCACGTAAAGGTTGCCTGTCAGAAACTGCTTACAGCAATAAGGCTGCCTATTGTACTACTTCCGTAGTCTCTTGTACATTTTGTATTATCATCTTGGCTTAGACAAGCTTGTATAATAATATGATACGCATTATTTTTTGTCTGTACTGCTGTTTTGTATTTCACGTCGTTGTACATTATTGACTGGCATGTTGGACTAGTGGTTAGTGTTCCTGAGTGATGAGCCAGATCGTGGCTTCGATTCCCACCCAAAACAAACAATTAATGTGATGAGCACAATCATTTGTTCTCTGCGTGTTGGTGTAATTATCTATAATAGTATATTTAGTAATTTATAAGAATGTTTATCAGCAGTCTGGTTACCATAACACAGGGTCTGCCTAGTTTGGGATCAGAGAGCCGTGTGTGAAGTTATTATTGTTATGTTTCTACTTGAATTTCACTGACAGTGTAGATAGCCATACTATGTGTAGGTACCTTCATCCATTCACAGTTAATTGGGTTCATACAAGTTTAGGGCAAGCATTGCATAACCCTTGAACACGTAATTCAATCCCACACGCATCGCATAAGGAACACCATTCTCCAAAATTGGAGCATTCACAGGTGATCACATTACAAATTATGATAGAAACCACTACGTGCCTCGTTGAATGAAAACCTCGGAGTGGCACGCGAGCAATGGAAAGTGATACCGCACACATACAATTACTAGAAGCCTTTCTACTGGTTTTCCACGCACCTATTTCAGTAATCTGGCCACGTATGTTTTAAGTCTAACGATTGTTCAAACAAGTGTCGTTGTCCCTTGTGCAATGGGCCATCGGCAATGAATCATGTGTGATATTAACTTTTCTCTGCACGTGATTTGAGTGGTAATAGTCGATAAATATACTTACAGTTTCATAACATCACATCGCCCTGCTTGACTAATGCAAGTTGCCTATAATCAAGAAACGATTCGTTTTGCGTACGGACAGATAAATATCGTTGAATTTTCAACGAAAATTTTGCCGTAAGCAAAACGAATCGTTTCTTGATTATAGGAACGCGTTTTAAGTCGACGACCCTACGAGAGTCTCGGTAGTAAATTGGTAAACAAACAGTGATTTAAAAAGAAATAATCCATTTATCTTTAAACACAGCAGTAAAACCATAAACTTAGTATGCTAGCGTAAAGTATACTGAGTTTATGGGTAAAACACATTTTCGTGACGCAGTGGGTCTGCCAGACTTAATTTTTTTAATTAATAGGCAGGCATGACATTAATATCGACACTAAAAAAATAACCTAATTTCTGGTCTACAGCTAGTAATATTTGTTTTATTCTGTGACATTTACAAATAAGCTTACAGAAAATAATGGAGAATATCGTCTTTATAGGTACTTGAATGCAAGACAAATGAGCGTCAATACTTTCAACTCGCTCTCGTCGCCATCTAGGTCCCTTGCAAGTAAGGATTACCTAGAAGGGCCACATGTAACAGTTCACTTTTCCTATATTCAAGTACAAATCTATTGAGACAGTGTTCTTCATTCTTTGCTATAAACTTTTTTCTATTTACACAATAAACATTAAGGCGCATGATTGAAGCAATTATGGTCAACGAACGTGTAATTTCATTTCTTAGGTTTACCTCGTACAAATTGTAAAATAATTTTATACTTTACTAAAAAAAATTGATTACCTCGAGTCTGTATCAATTTCCCATAATGCTAGCTATACTTTCCCACAACTTCCAAAGCTGCCAACAAAACTGGAGGTAATTGTCACAATTACTCACAATGACATGACAAAATTATTGGCAACTTACGGTAAGAAATTAATAGAAAGTGCAAACCTGACAGTAGTACCTATTACTAAAGACATGTTACTAAAAGAGTATTGTGGCCTCCACGAATGAGAATTGTCACTTCTGTAGGTAAAGTGATTGTCATGTGATAGACAAGAGAGATGTAGAAACGCGCTATCGGGGTCGGAGCGGTCACTGATTTTGTGACCACATTTGATGACAACAAACTATGCACTTTAACGTGTTAAAAATACTTTTTTCCCGACAAGAGAACCTACCATTTCATTTACGTTTTAGTTAGTTGGTAAATTAGCACTCTGCGCGAACGACCGCAACTATTTAACAACTCTTATATCCTGCCCATCCCTTTCCTCGCGATATATAGCATCACTATAGGCCTGTAGTGACAATAGTATACTACAGAGCAATACTACGCCGTGTAAGGTTTGTAACCAGAGACTCGTGAAAAACATGTTGATAAAGAGTGTCCTTGGAGTAACTTGCCTGTTCTTCTGAACAGGATCTACGTATTGGAACGGGCAACTAGCTTCACGACTGACTTAGTCTGACTGACTACTACTCATGGCAATTCAAAAATACCCATAATTGGTTCAATTGAAATAAATGATTTTGATTTTGTAAGAAGCAGTACTTGTGCAGTCTAACAGCTGTCTTCTATATGTTAGATATACTGGGTCAATTCGTGGGTTCAGAATACTTCAGAATTGACAGAAATGACAACCAGAACTTTGAGGGGCTGATTTCAGAATTCCGCCTGGAGCTATCGCACCTTTGTCAATAAGTTAGGCGATTGAAAAGCTCTTTATATCCAGTTAAACTTAAAAAACGTCTGGAGATTTCACTTGACCCTTGGCTACCTTGTAACCTTAATTCTATTTTAATACCTACCGTGTGTAATCGTCATTATCCGACAACAACAATAACACACCCAATATATACGTAAAACCGATGTGGCTTTGGAACGCCAAGATATGATGACTTGTAGCTATGATTACAGTTTTTACTCCGAAAATAAGTACGAGAGGTCAGACTGAACATAAATAATAAGTAAATTATAGAATCGCTTTATAATTGTCTGGAACTTTCACGTTTCACGTTATTGTGGTCGATAAACGTATACTTATCTACGTAGTTTTCGGTATTGGAAATGAAGAATAATTTTAAGTAATTATCAAGTAAATTAGATGCTTCTGTAATAGAATCACATAAATTATCGTCACCGAATCAAAAATTGTGTAGTTGTCTGGAAAATAGAATATGGCAAATCATTAGAAACGCACACTCACAAATACGGAAACACAGTGGCGGATTTACCATCAGGCTGAGTAAGCTGAAGCCTAGGGCGGCAGATTTTAGGGGCGTCAAATTTGGGGCCTACATTATTTTTTATGTCTTGTCCTGGGGTATCGAATTAGATAGACCGACCGGTAGGGGCGGCAACATTTTAATAGCCTACGAGACAAAGGTGTAATTCCGCCGCTGCGGAAACATATTATGTTAAAATTACAGATTCAGATTCATTTATTGCGGAATATAAACAATAGTGTGCATTACAGGTGTAGTGTAGAACAACGCATTGTCATTATATTCTAGCAATGGGCATGGAAAATAGAGTAAATATGTCAAAAATTTAGCATAAAATATATCATATTAACAAACAATTTGTCACATGGATACAATCCTTACAATATGACTGGCTTGTTGGCCTAGTGGTTAGTGACCCTGACTGCTATGCCATAGGTCGTGGGTTCAAGTCCCACTCGAGTCTGGGTGTTCCATGTGTCCGTACTGTGTATGTTTATCAAGTCCCCCACGACGCAGGAGTAATTCCTAATGCGGAAGTTGTCTTTTATTTACATAAAAAATAATATATATGTATATAATATTAAACACACGCATCACATTGCACACGGATCAATCGGACTTATAAAGTTATATATAAGCAAAATGTCACTACTATAGTTACTTAAAATAAATATCTGATAAGTATTCATACAATAGTTACACTGAACTTTGAAAGTTATAGACTTCAGAAGTGTTTACTTAATAATTTTTGGATTTGGAGATAACTTTACTAACAAACTAACAAACTTTATATTTTATTCAGGAAAAAAGTGGAAATTTTGAAGTTGGTCAATGCGTTGGAATCATGCATTGCCGCTTGAAACTTTCAGCGGTTTCAGTGTCCTTGTGGTTGAAGTTTTTAAATTTTTTCGGAACTCATTTGGAGATCATGAGGTGTATTTGAAACACTCGGTTGAAACGAAGTTCCTTTCGCTATATAAATATATTGCGCCGTTTGTGAAAGTTACACGAACTAATTTATGGATAACTAGTATACAACTACCATAAAATTACATTAGTATCACTTGAACTTGAAGAACTTCTGTTTTTACGTCGGATAAAAATGTTAGTAGTAAATCTTATGATGAATTAACGATTTACAAATCTGCGCACGCAAATAGTCGGATCGTCAACCTTGTGTCTACTTGGCACACGCTTGTACTTCGCGCCACGAACGATCAATTCCGACTGTTTAGAGAGCAGGATTGACTTGTTGTACAACGCAGGGTTGGTCTTTTCAGTTTTAATATAAAAAATACCAATATTAAAATTATTTAAATCAATTCAATAACCGATTATGATCATTGCTTACGATACGTAAGTAATTTGATATCGATTTTTATTACTGGGTATTAGAAACTCTCCTGGAAAATCTCCATTAACTTCCATTCCATTAATTAAAGGTCAGGTGAGTACCATACTCACTAGACCTTGCTCCTGTAAAACTCACCTTTTTTCCAAATATAAATCAAAATCAAAAAAATCAAATCCAATGAGACTGAGACAAACGTCGATAAAGATTTCATAGAAGCCCTTCCCAAGGATTTTTAGAAGAGACATTATTGAACTGCCTTTTTTGAGTATTTTGTTGTCTTATTACAGACATGCGGCTATGGGTTGTTGCGGTGACGCTACAAACTCTGCTGCTCTCAGTCAGTTGTGGTACTCACAACCAACGTCGCTCTATGGGCACACAAGGCGTAAGTATTGTTTTAAATATTAGTTTTACCACTAAAAACCCAAAACACAGTACTATAGATTTTATACATTTTTTTTTTATGGTATAGGGGGCAAACGAGCAGACGGGTCACCTGATGGTAAATGACTACCGCCGCCCATGGGCACCTGCAACTAGAGAGTCACAAGTGCGTTGCCGCCCTTTAAGGTGGGAGTAGGAGAAGAGGGGGAAGGGGGGAAGAGTGGGAAGAGGGGGGAGAGGGGAAAGACGGGAATAAGGGAGAGGGAAGGGTTAGGGCCTCCGGTAACCTCACTCACGCGGCGAAATGCAGTGCAAGCATTGCTTCAGGG
The DNA here is from genome assembly GCA_963859945.1 of Euplagia quadripunctaria. Lineage (NCBI taxonomy): Eukaryota > Metazoa > Arthropoda > Insecta > Lepidoptera > Erebidae > Euplagia > Euplagia quadripunctaria. The sequence continues at coordinate 17,174,953 of OY982575.1, read as the reverse complement.
CCGGTTTTCTGTGAGGCCGTGGTAACGAGCGGAGTCGAGCCGGCCCATACGTGCCGAAGCATGGCTCTCCCACATTTGCTTTTATATACAACTAAGTTAACAAAATTAAATAAAATATTAAACCACTATGTATATTTGTTTCAGGGCCAACCCTTTTCAAAAGGTGGTTGGAGGCCAGTTGTTGGTTCCAGTGGACTTCTTTACGGATCATTTGGCCCTTCACAATTGCATTCACCAGCTTATAAGATACCTATCCCAGTTCTGGATATATACCAGTCTTCGTCGAGGACAGCCCTAACCAAGGACTCGAATAAACTGACGTCCATTGCGCAATCATACCGTCCGACTACCCTTAGGACTGTATCAGCTGCACCTGCAGTTCCTGTCGCCAATCAGCCCATTAACTCGTATCATAATCCTTTCGCGTTACAAAACAACGCCTTTAATAACTTCAGATTCGTTCAGAATTTCCCGGCGCAAAGTGTGGTTTACAGAAACCCTCACAATCCTTACGCTGAACGTAACATATATTCTAAATATCAAAACAAACTCAAACAGAACAACCATTTCCAGAACGCTATGTTACAGCAATTGACCAACATCCAGCCCATTCAGTTCGGACAATACCAGTCGGTTAAACCGTTAGACATATTCGGGAAACCAATAGAAACTTATGCTAGACCAAACGACGGAAAGAAGACTCAATCAAGTAATATTGAAACCTTCAAACCAGAAGTTTTCAAACTCGATAACGATGCAGCGCCTCAGTCCATCAATCAACAAGTGAAAACAGCGCAGCAGCATGGTTTGGCAGGGCTGCCTAATAATGGCAATCAATACAATCAATATTCATTCCAAGATGGTCTTCTACCGCCAAATATATTAGGTAAGTTTCTGCACCTCTTTTATAATTTATCATCTATAAGCGTAAAAGTATCTAAGCTTAAATATCTAACTTTATCATATTTCAGGGACATTCGGCACATTTGGAGTACAAAGCGTGAAAGCAAGGGACCCCGTTTTTCAATTCCCAACCACGTTCGGGCCCTCCCAGCAGACGAAGCATACGATATTCAACTCTTTCAACTACTCCCCTACATATAAAACCACCCCAACCATATTCCATACTACCACTCCAAGAGCACCATCAACTGTGAATCAATTTAGTTTTGGGACAACGTACAGTGATGTAAAAATTACACCGACACCTCAAACAAAGGTATACGTTCCTCCGAAGATTGATCCTAACGCTGACCTCAAAGATGGTTTTAAGCCTAGTCCACAGGATCATTATTCAAATAAGAACCGCCAGAGCGACTTAAACAAATTATTCGTAACTACATACAACCCAGTAGTGCCGACAACCACATTAGCAAATAATTATTACGACTACAATTTCCCTACATATCAAAATCTCCAACCTCAAGTTTACCGAGATCAGCAGAATTTGAACTTTAACTACGAAAAGAAAAAGGTAATTCACGATAGTGTTACAGCTGGTAACCAACAACCTGTTCCAGTAAGAACTAATTCAGAAAGCGCTCAAAGCTCTTACCGGCCTGCCTACGAGGTTACAGAAGCCTTGGAGTCGGACCTTGGTACGCACTCGTCTCCAGCACCTTGGTCAGTGACGCCCGTAACATATGAATACAATAACCAGCAAACTACCGAAGAGTCGGAGAAGAAACACGGGTTTGTCGAAACCGTCAGTAGGCCTGGAACTACGTCTACACCCGACCTTCCCGAAGAATTTGCAATCGTAACCGAGGCGGAGAAGGGCCAAGCCAACTCTTTAAGTTACGACGGTCCAGTCGAATCTCAAAGCAGACGGCCTTTAGGCGACGACTTCGAGCCCATCGGCATACACAAGCTTAAAGACTATTACTACAGAGTATCAACACCTGTTTACGAAGATCAAGGTACGTCGAAACGAACGAAGCCGATTGAATCGGCTAAATATACTTCAACACAAGAAATTACCACTCAATTTAATAATATCAAAGAAAGTAACGCCGAGCAGCAAGTGGAAGCTCTGCCAACATTACCTCCTAATCAACACTTCAAGCGCCCAATCTCGTCAGACTTCAACGATAAGGATAGGAATCGCAAGAGGAACAAAATTAGGAGACGCCGTCCGCCACTAGCTAATCGTAACAAAGAAGACACTAGCTCTCGCCGCACAACAACGACGGTTTCTACCACAGAGGCGACACCAACCACTAACGCAGAGGAAGTATACACAAGTAGACCTAGAGTTAGGACCACTAAGTCACAGCCAAATTTAACCACGCCGACCGTCACCACGGATTTAACAACCAGTGTTTTACCAACGATCTCTCCAACCATACCAACCATAGTGAAAAAGAAACTCGCTCATCGCCGTCCCGTCCCCACCACCACGGTCAGGCCTGAAACGACCACGTTGAGTGCTACCCAAGATGACGTACGTAAAGACTCCCAAATAATGAAAATTACTAGCCGTCCCAATTTACCAAAGGTAAGTTATGATTATAAAAATGACTTTACTCATAAACAAGACGAAAAAGATACACCTACAAGTGATGTCGCTGTAAGTTTATCAGATACCTTGAAAACAAAGGTGGAGAGTGAACCAGAATTTTCATTTCATAAAGACGTGAAACCTATAGAAGCGAAATTAGAACCAGTGACGAATCTATATAAGGAAACGACAACCGATTTTTACAAAGAAGAAACCAGTGACTACACTACAACTCCGCGTTCAGAGGTAACTACAACAGAACGCTCACAAAGGCCACGACTTCGAAACAAATTCCACAGGAATAGATTTAATGTGAAAGATTACAGAAACAGATTAAGTTCTACAACAAGCACAACAGAAAAATCAGCAGAGAGTATACCTAAGGTACGCTTCCCGCAAAGAAGAGTGCCTTATTTTGACATTGAAAGTGAAACCACCACAGAACGGAAGAGATTTACACCAAAAGACCCGCGGCACAAGATTGGAAACGGTACAGAAAACAATGATGAAACAGAAAAAGAAATACACAGTTTTAAACCGAGTAGACAGAGACAGACGACAACGGATAACACTGAAGCCACTACAGTTAAAATATCGTCTCGTATCCGCAACGGACAGCGCAGACCGCGACCTCCAGAAGAAACTACCGAACCATCTAGCCCAATAACTGTTACACACGGCAAAAGGCCTTTGAGAAAAAAGGTGAAGGACTCCGAGGTAGGTGAATCTGTCCAAGACATTTCTGTCACAGAGAATGTTGTGAGCGAGAAAAATGATATAACGTCAGAGAGGACACGATCGGAAAGTGCAATAATGAAAATCGCTGACAAGAAACATCATGAGCATCTAGAGCATTTGTTCGAACATTCTAAGAGGGTTTCAGATTTGACTTTGGCAGCGAGCAAAGACTACAACAAACCGGGTATGTTTAAAACTGTCTCTTCAAATAGTAGACGAATACCGAATTACTTCACCATAGCTACGGACGATCCGATCCTGCCGATAGAGGCGTTCTTTCCACAGCTGAACCAAAAGAAGGAATCGTAACGTTCCGCTTTTAGTTAGTTCTACAAACCAAATCCTGTTTCACTGCCAAAGCTTCTCTGTAGGTCTCTACTAACTAACATTGTCTGCTCAAAAGACAGAAGTTAGGCTTTGCACTGGTAAACGATAACATTTACGTTAGTAGGCTTGTTACTAGATAAATATGAATAACGAAATACTCACCGACCTAAAAAACCTTTCCTTTGCATTGGCTTTAGTTTAAAATTAAAATTTACATATATCAAAGATTTAAGGAGAGTAGACAGTTTTTTTTTTTTCTAATTGGATATATATTTTTAAGTACAAATTGAAGCAGGACTTCTGTCGTTTGTCAAGCCATTGAGGCGTCTTTTAAGTTCTAGTAAATAGCGACATCACGTGACGTATATTATATAATAATAGTAATAAACTGTGTTACTGCACAATCATTAGCGTCTTCGTAATTTGCAAGAACTGATTCTAGTTAAGAATATTTATGTTAAAATATTAGAATCCGGGACTATCTTTGTTCTCTGTTGGTGCTCATTTAGTTTTAAGTTTTAAACTTGTGTAGTAATCGTCTGTGGCGATAGAAATCCTGTAAATGTCCGCGGTGTGTGGTCGGACTTACCAATGCTATTGTTTTAATTTGGATGAGAGCAGTGGCGTAGCGTGCCTTGGAGGGGCCCTGTATCAAAATTAGTTGGGGGGCCCAAATGAAGGTTAAAGATTTCTCACAAAAGAAACAAAAATGCTTTCAATGGGGGAATTCGGCAATGGATGTTGGAAAAAAGACATTGCTTTTTTGACTTTTGTCATTTCTGAAGTGAAAATTCTATAGGCACGCATGACAGTTTTTTTATTTGTTTTTTTACCGGGAAGCACGAGATTAAGGGACATTGTGGATAACATTTTACTAATTTTTGCTTACACACGTTAGAGGCCTCTGCAGCCCGAAGGCCCCGTATCATTGATACGGCTAATACGGCGGTAGCTACGCCCCTGGATGAGAGGTACATTGAAAAGAAGTACACTGAAATTTCTTTAACGATTTTAACTTAAAACATATAAATAAAAAAAGAATGTTTACACATTATATTCTTCTACTACTGTCTATGAGTTTAGATGAAGAGTACGAATCTGTCGGCAGTTCATTAATTAATTAAAGATATTTATTCTAATCATATATTTTATTGCTTGTAAAGTTTCAAAATAATTGCTTTTTTACTAGCATAATGTACGTTACATTGTTACGTTAGTAAACTTAAAAAGTAAATGCAATACAATCAAATGGTGATACAACAAAATGTCTTGTCTACAATTGTCTGGAAATTCTAAAATATTATTCTATTCTATAATATATTGTCTAAAAAAACGTCAAACTAAGAAATCAATGCAAGAATGCTAGTGATAACTAAAACAACACAACAACAAACTAAACGAAGATTAAAAATTACACAACTTCGTTTAAGCGCAATGAAATACCATCGATATTATTCATTCACATGAAGTGTACAGCATTGTAATTGTGTAATTGATTATTTACCATCACTGATCGGCCGCGGTCTCCAGTTAATGAATTAATCATTATTTATCGAATTGCGGTCCACAGTTGACTAAATAAAAAACCCAGTAGATGCAATGACATACCCATAACTTACCAAGTGATATTTAGCTTGAAGAAACAATAAATCTTGGTTTTTCTTTACTCTAATTAAAGATAATTCTAAAGAAAGGAATCACTTATTTAATTATGTTATCTTATTGTCTATATTGTGTCACTGTGACGTTAAGGAAACGCTTTAGGAATATTCTATTTTAGCAATAAGTAGATTATACTGTATATAAAGCCGCGTCCACCACTACAGCGGCGATAGAGCGGGAGCAACAGCGATGGCACTTGTCGAGAAATCATTCCGCTGTCACTCCCGCCTTGCCACCGCTGCAGTCCAAGACGCGGCCTTACCGACTCAGTAACGATGTATCTGTGAGTGCGTGTAAAGAATGAATGAAAAAAACTATTTATACTCTTAGTTAATAAATGGTGTAAATAAAACATTTTCTTAACAAAAAACTTGTTTTATTGAATATTAATAAATATAGATAACCATGTTATTCTGATATATAGTTATGCTGCGAGTGCTTCTTCAGAGTGTATTTTGGACATTTTCTGAATACACTTAACGGCTGCTTGGTGAATCATTTTATCCAATGCATCTAGAAACAAAAAGAGTTTAATTTTTCAATGTGGTGGGTATTTTTTGTATGGTTATGCTAAATTGCACTTTATTGTATTGAACAAGAGTTTATTAAATTTTAATTTATTATTTAAAAGATTGTACGTAGTGGAACTTCTGTACTAGTACTATTATGTATTCTTACGTATAGTAAACCTTTATCCCTAAGTATGAATCATAATTCTAAATTGACTGGCCTGTTGGTCTAGTGGTTAGTGACCCTAACTGCTGAGCCAGAGGTCATGGATTCGATACCCACCCAGGACAAATTATTGTGTGATGAGCATGATCATTTGTTCTGTGTCTGGGTGTAATTTATCTGTAATATGTATGTATTTAAATAAAATATTTATATAAGAATGTTTTTTAGCAGTCTGGTTACCATAGTACAGGCTCTGCCTAGTTTGGGATCAGACGGTCGGGTGTGTGAGATGTGTCAAGTTATTATAATTAAATGTATGACATAAGAAGAGAATACATTAGTAAATGATTAAGGTCTTACTATACTAATATCATTACAATGTATTTTGGTAACTGTAATCACCAACTCAATATAAATGCACCCTTAACCTTAGAAGTCTAATTAACATGAGTATATAAAAACAAGTACCAATACTTACATATTTTATGTTGTCCTTTGACGGGGAAACGAAGCCTTAAACTGACCGGGTTCGAACATATAAGCACGTAAGGGCTGTCACTGTCACCGTTTGGATATCTAGAACATAAATAAATAGTAATTATACAAATCCATAGATCGCTGGATCAAATCCGGCTCGAAGGACCAAATTATGGGGTTGTTACTACTCAACAGAGATGTTGATGTGTGGTGTGTTGGGTATCGTTATGTTATGTTAACTAAGTAGACATCCAACTTGTTTGTTAATTTTTTTTTTATATTATAGGGGGCAAACGAGCAGACGGGTCACCTGATGGTGAGTGACAACCATCGCCCATGGACACCTGCAAGTCAAGAGTCACAAGTGCGTTGTCGGAATTTGAGATAAGAGTTACTTTGTTACTAAACTATAAATACAAAGTTATAATATTAAAGAAGTGCCCTATCTTAATTAATTAATTAATACATGTCTTTGTTGGTTGTACTAACTATTGGACAACTAAACTTTGTTGAAAAGTGATTGAAATTAAGATACTAACAGTCTCTGATACTCCTCCTGTGGTAAACAATCATCCACATTGACGCAACCGAGGAGACACCCAGTGGGGTAGAATGATGGGAACTTAATCTCTGTCTCTGAAAATATATTAAAACATAATATATATAAAATTATAAATAAGTTAAAAACTTTTATTTATCGTTAAATTAGAAAAAAGCAAACTTGCCGCACAATGGCAAGCGGGTACCCGTGCCTTTAAACAGATCTAACACCAGTGGTGTTATAGTCCTGAGACTTCCTTCTTATGGTATACCCGATCCCCTTGGAATAGACTCACTTGTGACGGAACACTGTGTGGATTTAGTCGGTTCAATTCCGACACACCACTTCTCATCACACAATTATTTGTCCTGGATTGGAATCGAACCTACGACCTCTGGCTCAGTAGTCAGGATCACTAACCACTAGACACACAAGCCAGTGGAATACGAACTGTATCAACTGACGAAAACTACCGAACCACCGCGCTGTGGCCGGGTTTAGCTAAAACATTATACAAACTAATAATACAATGATTTAATTTAATAATTTTGCAGTCATTTTTAAAAACTATTTTACAATGAAAGTACATATTATCTAAATATTCTAAATGATCATTACTAAAACATCTCTTTTACTAATAATATTAATTTACTTAAAATATTTTCACGGACATAAATAGCACAATCGTTTGCCTGGGCATAAAACTATAAATAAAATAATGTTTTAAACCTGGATGCAACACTCTGTATTGATTTTCAATAGCCCTCACGACGTCTGGATCAGCGGGCTTCACGGTCGACGCGATCCACAAACGACCTCGGTGACTCGAGTACCAGGTTCGACCCTCGTGCCTGGTAATAATATAATACACATAAACAGCAAGTATTGCACGAGTAACTTAATGGCGTAGTTGGGGTCAACTGGCTAAAGTTCGAACTGTTATACGGGACCTTGCAGAAAGCTTTTTAAAAACTCAATTTTATTATCCGAAGTTTATATTGTGTAGAATTAAAAAGTACAAAAATGATTTAGCAATGATTTAGAGAATAAACTGGGAATCCGACCCGAACAGAGTTTTAAAGTAGAGCGACTCCCGTTGCCCCGCGTTCAAGTCCTATATCACGGTTTCTATTGCTGGCTCAGCAAGACGAGAGACTGCTGGTCAGGTCGACTGCTTACATTAGTGGGGTGTAACAGAATTATTATTAGAATTAGTTGTAAAAAATATGTGGGTTTTCTAAAAAAATATAAACACACAAAAAATTAACAAAAATAAACTAGTTAAAAATTTGTCACTAAAATTACACTCCAGCCGAATGATACGTGCGATGTATATATTATAAGCTTTAAAAAACTTTATGGACCGCCATTACTTTTATAAAAGTCTAATAAGAAAAAAAGACGTGTTAAGTTAATTAAAATTTATTTTTCGTAGTTTGGACAGAGTATTGTTGATATTCATTTTATTTTATTATTTTATTTTCATAGTTACTTTGTAACCTAAATAAATAAATGAGTTTTGATTTTTACTTGGTATAATTATTTCGGTCTCCTTTATTTTTAGATTTCCCCATACTTGATGTTCCATTCTGTTTACAGAAGTATGCCACTTCCTTTCTTACTGTTAAAACGGAATAAAAATAGCAAAATAGGTTAGTATCCTAGTGTACTAAAGTTAGTTAGTACTAAAATATATACTGCAGCACTATGCAAACATAGATGTGTGCGTGAACGGCGCGAGCGCTCGATTGCTGTGTGAGTAGCGCTGTCCAGGACTACAATACCTAACTCTCACTTGCGGCCCGCGCTGTAACCGACTCTTAAATCAAGAAATAAATTACAATGTTTGCCATATGTAACTCACTTTTGCATAGTTCAACATAGTTTTATATCGCACCTCCGATCAAATACAGCAATAACTTGAAAAATTCCAGTTAAGCGTATTTGTAATAAAAATATTGTTTGTCTGTAAAGTCGGTTTACGGACGCTAATTTTACGTGATAACGTCATAAGAAAACACAATATTATTAAAACTCTGGTTAAAAACATTAATTTTTAATTTTCAAATATTATTTACAGTTTTTGGCAATTTAATTTCAATAATTTGTTTAAATATAATCACGAACAATTAGTTATCAAATCAATGTCAATAAACGAACGGTTAGGCCGATCGTGCCTCTCTATCGCTTGTTCCGCGCTCTCGCTTGCACGCTCGGCTGAGGCGGAACGTGACATTTTTTGTGCGTGCAGCCAGTGTTCATCGATTTATAAAACGTTATCACGTCAAAAATATCGCTATTTCTCATTTTCCATTCCCAAAAAGAGTAATAACTGTAAATTCACTAATTCTTCAATAAATTGCAGTTAACACAGTATTACACTGCAGTGGAGTTCTACGAGCGGGTTGCAGAACTGGTCTCTGATAGTGTGACATTTTAAATTATGACAGGTACCTGTGCTTTTGGTTGAAGTGATAGTGTAACAAATTTTTCAAATACAGTCACATTTGAAATGTTACTTTATATAATGCTAGAATTTCTACTACTAATATTATCACAATTATTTTGAAACAGTATCGTTTCAAAATATACGGTGTTTTAAGAACATTACGATTGTATTTCTTCAAAATGTTTCATCCCGATGTTAGCAAGTATGGGTTACAGGACCTCCCATTGCGACAACATAAATCTGAAAGTAATGTTGACCTTGGAAAAGGAAATAGTGATCAAGTAGATCAATGTTATTCAACGGCAGTTCTTTGTCTCTCAGCACGACGTTCAAGCACTCTTGTATTAGAACATTGGTGTAAAGCGACTCCACATCAAAGCTCACCATGAGGTCATCAGGTTCTAACATAAGAACTTTTATAATTTGTACAAAGTGCCGTGTCTTTTACAAAAGACGGTGTTTTGCCTACAAGTAGTTGCAATACTGCCGCAATTTGCTTCGCGAGATCGTGAGTAGGAGAAACTTACAATAGGCCGGAGCAGCACGTTGGGCTGGTGTATTTTGGGCAGACCATAATAATTTTATTAGACTTCGGTGTAATTATATCATGGAACGTGAAAGTTTAAAAGTTAGTATATTTTTATAGATGTAAGTATCCTATGTAAGTAAGATTTTTGAAAGCATAACATTTGAAAAATGCAACTAGTTTATTTTATTTAGGGGATACTAATTTACAAAATATCAGTTTTGATTAATAAATTCATAAGTAGATATCGGATTATATGCATTTGCATGATTATGCAAAATAATGCATAAAACGTTATTTTTACAGCGTTTTTGCATATTTTAGGACATTTTTATTAATATTGCTGTTAGTTTAATGTGTCAGTGTCAATATTATTGTACAGAATAACACCCTTCTGAGTTCACTATCGGAAGAGGTCCGTGGCAAATTAAATTGCAATTCTATCTAAAAACCCGAGTCTTGAAGAAATAAAGAATTTAACGCATTTATCAACGCCACGTTCTGTCCGGTAACGTCAGTTGACGTAAAGAGGTCATTTTCAGCCTACAAATTAATATTAAAAGACAAACGTCACAAATTTTTTTTTTTTTTTTTTTTATCGTGTGGAAACCCCCACGGGTCATCACCTCACCGGAGCTAACGGTAAAGTGGTATGTCGGAATCGAACCGACTAAAACCACACGGTGTTCCGTCACAAGTGGGTCTATTGCAGGGGAACCCGGGTATACCCTAGGAAGGAGTCCTCCGGGAACCCCTGCAGACCTTGGCCGCCTTCAGCAGGCGACCACATCATGGGGTACGGGGGGCCTAACCCCCCTCCAGATCAGAGAGGTGCGCGTGGAACACGTCGCGCCACCGTCTCGGGCCTGCTTCTGCAAGGGTAACGGTCAGCCCGACCCGTTACCCCCAGGCCAGCGCTCATGGAGGCCGGAGATCATTTTGCGCTCTCCGGCGCCTGGTGCGTCTTCTGCGGGATGGGAGAGTACTTGTCCTCTCCCGTTGCCGTTCCGCCGCCTCTTTCACAAATTTACTCTAGAAAATTGTTTGATTGTCACAAGAATTAGAACTGGTTAATAAAATGAATAAATAATAATTTATAAATATAACAAATATAAATAAATATTATATCAAAAATTATATTTATTAAAATATTAATAATCATGTAAATATTGTGAAAATAAACGTGAATTCAAATAAATAGTATTTTCATTATGCATATTTCGCCCTTTTTAGCGCATATTTTGGCATTTTGATAGTGCATATAATCCGATCTCTATTCATGAGGTTCTGGGCCCACAGACAGGAATAATAATATTCATATTATTAACATTTGTGTAGTGTTGTATCCAAGAAATTAGATAATGAAGCCAAGGAAAAAGAATGCATCGCAATTAAGCTTTTCCATCGGAATTAAGTTGCCTCAGACTTTTTCATATTTTCAATTGTCAAACTTTAAAAATAATTTGAAATAAATTCGATAAAAAGAGCCGGCAGCCGGCAGAAAGCAACGCACGCTTAAGTTTAATCTTAAATTAATCAAAATTAACTTGTCTTCTTATAATTCTTAAATATAAACAGACAAGTCAACTTACCTTATTATTTTCGATATTGTTTTTATTTTATAAGGTGAGATTGGAAACAAGAGTAAATACGATTTATATTAAAATAACCACTCAGACAGCGACAACACCCCACTCTTCCCTGTTAAAGGAAGCGAACGATCATCGAGGGCTGATAATATGCTATTATCGCCCACCTCACGCTCAGGGTGCCGCGCCACGTCTCCTCATCGTGGCTTGCGAGGACTCACATAGTGTGAAAGTCTCGAGAAGAGCTTACTATAGAAATGATCCTATGAAGTAAGGTCTTATCAAAATCGGCCACCACACGCCAGGTCATTCGCTTAAGGAGAGTCTTAACACCGTAATTCAGAAACTGGCGTATCGTACATGGCGCCATCTAGTTCGAGCGGATTGAACTAAGAGTGACATCCCGCGATGCTCATCATTTTTTTGTCATAATAGGACGCGTAAATTGAGGTTATATGTATTGTCATTAAATAATATATTGTAATATGCGTGGTAAATACGTCATCATGGTTGAGTAAAGCGCTCCGTAGACGATCATACGGCATGACATGCGTTACGTGATGTCATGCATGCATGATCGTTTAATTGCATTGATTGATGTAAATGATGTGCAAACTACGTGCTGGTAGTTGATTGATAAGTCCTTTTATTTTTCATCCTGCAAGCTATGATTGACATTCACGCATGATCGTCTATATATCGGCATGTCATGCAATAGCAGGGTTGCCAGATTGTATAATTGGAAACAAAATTCTTATAATTAATTGTAATCTTAAGTATCGTTTCTATTTATTTATTTTTATTTATTTATTAAGGAGCATCAACAATATAATTATTATGCAATATTGTGCTTTACATTATAGACGCCCACAGCCACAGTATTCTTTATACGTAATGTTTACATTGAGTACTAACAATTAATAAAACTATTAGTAAGCACTAAAATATATAAGAATAAATCGTAATCAATATCGTATCAATAATTCTATAATAGATTGCGTTCTTCACTGTACTGTCTATATCGACTGAATAAAATGATTATACCAAGCGATTGTCATGCTGCATGATGGACTCTCAATAGGTCCTTCGTGCAGCATGATCGTCTAGGGAGCGTTTAACAAACGTGTCGCTCTGTGGAAAGCTATTAAAAAAAAATAAGTAGGTATACCTACTTATTTTTTTTTTGTGACAAACTAAGAAAAACAAAAACTTTTATGACGGCGACGTATTAATTATTATACTTAAATACATCACTAAAAAGCAAACTTAGGTATATTATTGAAAATATTTTGCTATAGATATTGCAGATAAATTTCGATAACTAAGCCAGCCGGATAAAACGTGTATTTTTTGAGATTTGTATTATTATTTTTTGCAGTTTTAGATAGGTTTTTGGTAGCTTGTAAGGGAAACTTGTGTTATTAACAATATTTTAGAAATATATTTTATTATTGTTATTTTTTTTTCCATAGTTTTTTTTAATAATTACTTTAACCCGAATTACACTTAAAAATTTTATTTTTATTTATTAAGAATTTCCGTAAGTAAAAACCAGGTGAGACTGCAAATAGCCATACTTCGAATTATTTGTTACTCCTGATATTTCTGTAGCAAACTCCAAGTTTAGTAAACAAAATTAATTTATGAAGATAGACTCAACTCAATCAGTCTCAGGAAGGAAGGCCAAACGACCAGCAACGCCAAGTATAGGTACAAATAAACACATATAACTGTGTACAAGCTTAATAATTTTTCATTACGTTTCATAATTTCGATGTTACCATTAATTGTTTCGATGTTGTGATGTTAAAAACTACAAACTGGCAAGTGTTAACATGAATTAGGCATGGCTGTACTAACCGAGCTAAAATAACTTACTTTACTTCTTATTTTAAGTAAGTATTATTGTAAATATATAATTCTAGCAACCCGCTCTGGCTTCGCACGGTTAGCAGAGACATCTCAACAATCATCAACATATTTCAATCAATTTACACAAAATCTGAAGAAACTATACACCTAAACCTTCTTCATGAATCACTTTGTCTATTAAAGTAGGGACAAGGTAATAGGTCACTTTTGACAGATGTCTCCACACCATTTCTTACCAGCCACGAGACAATTTCTTGCTTTTTATTTGCTTGAGTTGGTGGTTTATCAACTTGTACAGAATGATACGGAGCATTGTCCATTATAATTTTCGATGGGTTTTCTAAGCTGACTAGCAGCTTCTCAAACCACTTTTTAAAAACATCAAAGTTCATTTCCTCATGGTAATCTGTTGTAGTTTTAGAGGCGAATGCGAGGAGGCAGTCTGGAATAAAACCTTGAGAAGCTGATCCCGCGTGACATATAATAAGTCGGGCTCCTTTTCCCGATGGAACTTTTGAGGTGGAGGCCGCTGTATCATCGGTCCATGTCCGCGCAACCGTATGGTTCGCATTCAACCATGTTTCGTCAATAAACACGACATTGTCCCAATCCGTAATTTTATTTACCTGACGTAAGAATGTTATTCTCTTCAAAATAATATCGTAGCGTTCTAGCAGGATTTTCCGCTTGTCGGATTTTTTAAATCTAAAGCCAATCGATTTCAAAACCTTTGATAGAGACGATTTGCCTCCAAAAAATAAGCCTGCGCCTTTTAACGAACTCAATAGCTTTTCCCGTGTAGGATATTCTTTTCTCGAGTAATATCCATAAATGTGGTTGCGAATTGCAGCAGCATCAAAATTATCAACGTCAACAATTTTCTTCTCCCTCTTTCGTTTTTTCGGTGTACGTAAAGTATTATCTTCTGAGCCTGATGGTCCGTATTTCTCTTTCAAAATTTGAGTTACTGTCTTCTTCCCTATTCCCAATGCTTCGGCAACGCGTTCTCTCGGTGGTTTCAATGGTAAAAGAGGCCCATCGTTAACTGATTCACGTCCAAAATAATTGTACAATTTCAGCACTAGTTCGCGAGATTGACTGTTTAGAGTTTTCCCCCGTTTCGACATAGTAAGACTGTAATGTTTTTCTTGTTTAATAATCGTTAAGCAATAGGAGTCCAATTTATAGCCAGGTAAACGTAGTCAGTAAGGTCAGTTCAATGAAAAAGCCGGATCAGAAGAAAATAACAGAGAGCACACCAAAAACGCACAGTCACTTCGCACAACAACAAAAGACTGCGTCATCATCATGTTATGGCGACATGACATGCGTCATCGACAGGCACTGGTGTTGCCAGCAACATCCACCTAAATTGCACCCAACATCAATGACCTTTCTATTTAGTTATTTTTTTGTATTTTTATAGTTAGTTAAAAGAATAATAAATATGTATAATTAGGTTTTATTATAATCACAACGTGGTTATAAATTTATGGTGATTTTTCTTCACAAGTAATCATTGCATTCGATTCAACTTACAATCCTATCAGCTTTCGATTTTTAGAGTAACATCCCTAGTGTTTAAAAAGAAAAGGGTTGACTGACGCAACATTGTAACGACGTTCAGTTCTTTAGATCAGAAATTGTTTATTATGTTTAGAATGGTTTATTAGTGAAAGCAAATCGTAAAATTACTCGTATCGGTCATTATTACAATAAATATGTAAACGTAATTGAAAAAAGTTAAGCAATTGTGCAGTTCTTATTTTATGCCCGCCGTGACAAGGTTACGTTGTTGAATTTTGATGAAATGTCAAAAGTGACCTATTATCTTGTCCCTACTTTAGTGAAAACCGCATGAAAATCCGTTGAGTAGTTTTTCAGTTTATCGTGAACAGACAGACAGACGCGGTGTGGGATTTTGTTTTATAATATGTAGTAAAATACCCTTGTTTTATAATATTGTTTAGTAATACATTTTCTTTATTAATATTTATTTAATAATATATTTTTAATGAACAGAAAAGAAGATATTATGGTTGTTGTAAATTATATTGGTTTTTGAAACGGCAATTAAATATTAGCGGCAAACAATACATTTCTAAGCAGTACATTCCTAAATTTGTATGACAAGTCACGTTATAATTATTTATGAATTTTTAGCACTAGAGCACTTTCAAACCTAGATATTTACGTTACGTATTGTCTGTCTGATCAACCACAATATTATTTTCTAGGAACCTTATAAAAAATCTAGTCTAAAAACTCACATTTTAATTCCTTCAACAAGTAAAGAGGCCCAGGGTTGATGCATGGAGAGACACCGGCCAGAGTCGCTCATCTCCTGCAGCTCGGTATCTTGTACCCTGGGGACGTGCTGGCCTGGGTTACCGCTATTCTTGATTGCGGCTGCGTAACCTTGCCCTTCAACTGACGGATCGAACTGTGGAAAATATTTGTTTACAATTCTGTAGTTTCAAATTGTTGACTCCTCTCACGATTCAATCTAGCGAAGACGAGCCGATAGTAACTACTGATCTAGACTGCACTGCATCGCGCTATGAAAGTTTTCGCTCCGATAAGTATACAGGGAGAATTTTTCAAGGGCGTGCATGGCCATATCCGAAACTATGAGGCATAGCGAATAGTTATCAAAGGAGTTACGGGCAATTTTGATGAATACTGAATTTGAAAAAATTAAAATCCAACACTTTAATTAAGTTTGCCCAGTATTAGTTCCCTATTAGCGATACTATCGAATGGTGTAATAATAGTGTTTATTTTTTCCAAAATCAATTCCTGTGCTAAGCATATTGATTTTTCAAAAACCCAATGATGCAGTTGTAGTTTTCATCAAAATCGGGCCCGAGACTCCTTTAAGTACTTTTCGCTATTCCTCATAGTTTCGGATTTGACCATTTGACGCCTACTTGAAAAATTCACCCTGTAAATAAAACTTCCCAACATCAACCGTTGGGCCGCGGCCGGCCAGCCGCCATGATCGCCTCGCGTGGTGGGAGGAGCCTTTGTGTTGGAAGAACATAACACGCATACCTCCACAAATTATTATCATTATGTAATACAATGTCTATATGTCTGATTATACACCGTGACCTCAAAATCGTTTAAAAAAAAAAATTGTGCTCTGTATCAATAACCGAATCGATAAAATAATATTAGTTTCATAAAATAAAATTGTTTTTTTTATAAACTTAAATGTTATGTCGTTTGCGAAAAATAAATGAGTTCTCGTAGTACCATCACTCATTTTTCGTACAACAGTCACTACGTTATGTTATTCAAGTTTAATTCATCAAAGCTGAAAAAATGACACTATTTAAGACTAGCCAATCCACGCACAGCGCCAGGTTGGCACCGCCCGCGACTGGCGCCGGGCGGTCGACGGGCAACATTTTTAGAGAATTGATTCCCGAGATGGGCGTACTATCAACATACAAGTTTGTTTGCTTACAGAACCCTCAGTGCGCAAGTCGGACTCGCACTAGTCCGGTTTTTCTGGATCCCTGACAACTTTACTTGACATTTCATAATGATCACTTTAGTAGATAAGGCGCGAGTTTGTTTGTTCACACAAACAAACTCATATTCACATTTATAATATTTATTTTATTACACGCTTTATATTAGCTTCTCTTGTGTTGTGTTTGTAACCGACTCCTATGGGAGCGATTTTGACCCACTTTAAACCGCCAGCTTTCATTCAAATTTTGCACACGTGTCAAAGACCGATGACAATGCAATAATTCGATTACATTTTTTATTTTTTTTTAGTTGAATATTCTATAAAAGCGTGTTTTTTAGTTTTTTAAACTACAATTATTTTACTACAGTTTACTTACAATTTACCATTTATTAGTTCCAATTACTACGGTACCTGCAATAGCGGTGCGTTAACGCCTGGTGCTACATCTCTGTCACTCGGAACGCCAACATACAATTCATGTTGCTGCAGTCTGTTGCTGCTGCTGTTGCTGCTGGTCATTTGGCGAATCTTCTCTTCGTCGGCCTCATAGTCTATCGTCTTGTCTTCTATTATTTGACGACCTGACGATTAAATATATAAAACAAAATGGAGTATTTGTAGTAACCACTTAAATGTCAGATCGTTCATCCTAAGTGAAGAATGATATCAGATTTAGTCAATGTCCCACTAATATTATAAATGTGAAAATTTGGATGGATGGATGTTTGTTCTTTCACACCAAAGCTACTTAACCAATTGGGATGAAACTTTGTATGCAGATAGCTGGAGACCTGGATTAACATGTAGGCTACTTTTTATCCCGATATTCCCACGGGATCGGGACTTACGCGGGTGACACCGCGGGGCGCTGCTAGTAAGTAATAAATGATAAATTAGAAAACTTGAAAAAAACGCTTTAATTGTGAACTAAAGTAAAAAAGAGTTCCACTATTCACCAACTGGCCCCATCATCAGACCCTGGTTACTAAGCCCAATCTATTGGACTCGTCAAACGAATTATATGCGCCCAAACTCGAGGGGTTTGCTAATAACCATTTAAGAATTCCACGCTCTTGGCTCCAGCATCAGATCAGCTCCAAGATCCCAAATTATAATAGTAGTATATGGTCATCCGAACTACATATGCATACAAAGTTTCATTTCGATACGACTATTAGAAATAGGTTAAAATGGACGTCCAAGTTTTGTTTACATCGTAATTAGTTACAAGTGAAACTAAAGTGTGTTATAAAAGAAAACGTTCGTTGATAAACCGCTTCACTTAAAAACGGGCTATACCGTTGTTTAAGACGCTTCTTGTTGTCCACGACATACCTAAGTTGTTCCGAAAATTGTTAGCTACAGAATAAATACAATCTCTTTTTTCTAGAAACTATTTTGAATTGACGGCTAATTTCAACACAAATGTATTTGCTGAAAATCATTGGCCACCTATGTGTAGTTCTTTTTTTAAATATTTTTTCAAAAGTAAATCTGTCATTCTTTTGTTTGCAACAATGGACGTCTCGCGGGTTTTTGGTAAAACATATGTATGTTTTCTCCTTATAATTTTTTAAATTTTATTTAAAAATAATTTATAAGTCGAATTTAATCATTCTTAATTTAAAACTATATGTGGCGTTAAATTTGGAACTTTTTAATTGTGAATCCGATACGGCGCCGGTACGGTATCGGATTTACAATTGAAAAGTTTTTGGCAAAAGGCAAAGTAAAAGGCGTTGAAGTTGCAATCAAGAAGTGGCGGGTTTGAACCGTATCCGGAATACTAACGAATCCACTCTTAACAAGCGTTCTAGCTAAGCTGAGAACAGATAACAACGCTAGTCATGGGTCACCCACCCCATGTGTCTTGGAAAACATATTTATACCTACTTGACGCCACCCCAGTTTTTTTATAAAGATATAGAAAGAGATGCTCACCTCCAAAATCGAAGGTCATCTTCTTACTAAGTCGCGACGCATGCTTCTTTTCGTGCAGTGATTCCTGGTACTTTTCCAGCTTCTCCTTCTCAGTGGCGTTTAGCCACACGCTACCCGCGCTGAAGTAATCACTGTCATCGTCCGTAACGCGGGTACGGCGTTCACTGTAACGTTTTATGGAAAATGTCATTATTTTATTTTGTATTTGCATTAATATTGTTGTTTACTATTTTGTTACAATAAGTGGGTCATTGGTGCCAATTCTGTTATATTCCTCTCTTAACTATAATTGACTAAATTTACTTCATACAAGATGAGGGACAACTTTACCTGCCCAAAATATGAAAATGGTGCCGATTCTATTGAACACTCGACTAAACTAAAACCTGACTTAATTTCTTCATATGAAATCAACCTTGTCTTCTTCGTAACAAGGTCTATTTGTTACTTGCATCTATTTCTCAGCGCCACGAAATTTCAGTAAAAGCTGTCAACATATACTCAACTTTATTTCCACGCAGCGAGAGTCTCCATTTATTCAAATGCCGTATAAAAACTTGTTCAAAACGAACTAACATGACATTGTTTTAATCGACACCTACGAAGACGCTTACTAAAAACACAGCAAAAGAGATGGCATTCAACGGATAGCGGCTCTCGCTACGTGGTATTAAAGTTTATTTAAGCGTGTCAGACTTTAGTCGACAAATAAATTGCTTATTTCGATAGCGATATATGTTACCTACTTGTTTAAATTTGAAATAAGACCTTATTTCAAAGTGTACAAGGTTTACATTTTGTATAAAGAAAATTTAGTGAATTATAGTCAAGAGAATTGACACCATTGTAAATATTTATAAAAAATCATTTTAAACTGGTCAGAATTAAAATGTAATTTGTAATTATTTTTCCAAGTTTTGTCCCAGGTGTTGTTAGGTCAATGTTTAATGTTTTCAATGCTTTTGCACTCTGTCCGATTTTCAGTGGTTTCAATGCAAAAAAAAGTGACTAATTTTAATATGCTGTATTCCTCACCCCTCATTTTCCACTCTTAGTAGGTAGAATATTTTCATCAAGTTTAAATGGAATTAAGCTTTTGTTTTTTTATTGTGGGTACCCCCACGGGTCATCGCCTCACCGGGGCCAAACGGCGAGGTGGTATGTCGGACTCGAACCAACTAAAACCACACAGTGTTCCATCACCGGGTCTTATAGCCGGGGCCTCAGGTGTACCCTAGAAAGGAAATCCCTGTGAACCCCGGCAGACTTGGCCGCCTGTTAAACCAGGCGACCCCACTATGAGGTGCAGATGGTTCTATCTCCTCTAGTTTAAAGAGGCGCGCGCGGAACACGTCGCGCCGCCGTCTCGGGTCTGCTTCTGCTAGGGTGACAGATAGCCCCTTCTGTCGCCCCCAGGCAAGCGCTCATGGAGGCCGGAGATCGTTTTGCACTCTCCGGCGCCTGGTGCGTCTTCTGCGGGACGGAAGAGTACTTGTTCTCTCCCGTTCCCTCTCCACCGCTTCTTTGGCATCCATCACTACCTCACAGAAAGAGGCGGCGGAATCCCACGCACTCTCGCTCTGGACCATGGACATAATCATAGTCTCCAGCGAGAGGCTACCCACACCAAAATGGAATTAACCTTGAGTATAGCTAATTTAATTTTTATTTAATTAAATTTAATTAAAAAATAATTATTGAAATCGGTTTCCAAATGGCAAAGATATCGCGTAACGTAGGTACACAAAAAAATGATGGATTGAGAACCTCCTCCTTTTTGAAATCGGTTAAAAATAAATTGCAATCAGTTTCAAAGGCTGAATTGTTTTTTCTTCAATATCATTATGTATTTTTTTTGATAAGGTAAACAATCATGTTGTTCACTACCTGGTTCGGTCATATTCTAGGAGCCTATTCCTATGCTGAATAGCGGCCTCAGACCCTTTAGGTCTACTGCGTTCCATGAGAGACTCCATCAGTTTAGCTCCACTCTTTGTCTTAGCATTTATCTCTCTTTGTTCTTCTGGTGTACATACCTGAAATGTGACAATTGAACCATGTTCATAATATTTACTTATTTATTTAATATTTTTTGCATTTTATTTTACACTTGCTGTTGAACGCGACTTAGCTCGCTTGGAAAATGAAATCGAACCATACATTTTTCCAGGGTAAAAAGTAACCTATGTCCTTCCCCAGGATATAATCTATCTCCTTGCCAAATTTCATTACGATCCGTTCAGCCGTTTAGTAGTAAAAAGGTAACAAACAGAGTTACTTTCGCATTTATAATAGTAATACCTGGGAGACCGATCTTCACTTGGTAGCTTTCTGTAATTTTTATTTTTTTGGAAAATTGCGTTTTTACAAGAAATATATTATTATACTATGCAGTTGAACTAAAAATGTAAAACTGTATCTGTTTACAAAATTTGATAAAAATCGTTAGAGCCGTTTCAGAGGTACCCGAAATATACATACATACATACAAGAATTGCTTGTTTAAAAAGTATTAAGATAGTATGAATAGTATGGATGAGGCGAAGTTAATTAACCCAGTTGTCAACCTTGGGTGATACATGGCAGGTGCATAACGTATAAGAAAAAAAAAGACAGTGAACCTTTTAAAATGAAACATATATCATATAGGTACAATTTATATATATATCTATCTACAAATACTCAAATATGTAAATATATAGACAACGCTCACGCTGTTAGACAGATCTAAAGTCCCAGAAAATACAGGACATTCTCTCTGCGAGCTACTGCAGTCTCAGTTCCAATCTCTATCCGAGACTTGCGGTATCCCTTACCCTAGGTTCCTCTCTCTACCTATTTTTCCTTGTACAAATTTACATTCTTCCTTCTTTCCCCTATGAAAAACAACTACATTCCCCAAGAGGGTCAGGCCGGCCGTCGGCTAATGAAAATTGGAAAACAGGCAGTAAGATGATGACCTTCTGCTTCGTCTCCGTGTCGATCTATCTTGTGCAATTGTTCAACAACAAAGTATAGACAACTACACAAAAGTAATCACTACCAAAACAAAGTTATTGCCTCTATAAAAATGTACAAGTACATAAACCAAATAATACAATTAATAATAGCATAAAAGTTACCAAATTGTCACAAAACAGACATGGTCCAGATCCCTCCTGCTTGCACACAATCCGGCCACACTGTAAGCAATTGTTGATCAGCTCATGCTTGGCGGCTTGACAATCACAGCGATGCCGGCCTGAAAATATTGTGTCACACATGGATACAGGAATTGAATGTGTAGGAATATTATATGAAATGTAAATATAAATGTCAGACAATATTATTACTGTTTAATAATTGTAGTAAACTACATGATAAATGTCCCTTCGATGTTGCAAATGTATATAGGCTACAACAGCTGTATGTTTGTTTGTCAACTCACTGGTAACAAGAATTAATACATGAGCGATTTGAGTAGCAAATAAGCATAGAGGATCTCTGCATCATTGAAATAAGAGTGATCACTAGCTGGCTCTTCCTCTTGTTATTTTTAGTTCATAATATGTGGAATGGTAGATAACACTGACATGTTGATAATGTTCATAATCTTATAAAATATGTATAAAAAATACAAGTCTAGTCTAGTCCTATAAAGTGTATAAACTGTATAATTTGAGTAGTTGATAGTCAATACATCCCAAGATGTTACTCCTAACATTCCTCTGGTGATATGCTTTTTAAGCCCCAATGCAAAAAGGAGACGTGATTTAAATGGAATGTGTTTATCTTGGCATCATAGCTCCTAAACAGATGGACCGATTTTCATCATAATTCCATTGGAACATAATTAGCTCTTTTCCACATGTTGGTAGGATTTTTGGGTTGGCGGTGATTGAATTTTTTTTTTTTCATTTAGAAGTATTGGTAAAAATACTGCTACTTCTTATACCTTTGATCAGTACGACCTGGGCATTCTTTCCTTCTTGTGAGTACAGGTTCACAAATTTGGTCTTCTTCTTAGACTTCGGGTCAGTAACGTCTGGTTGAGGTTTTGCAGGTTCTACATCAGTGCTTACAAATTCCTGTTGTTGGGTTGGCTTATTTTTTACTGTCTTTTTCTTTTGTTGCTTTGCAAATGAGTTGCCTAGAATGAATTTGAGATATATTTCACTATAGACAAAGGAACTATTGTTGAACAATTAGATATCATGGATTATGATGACAAATATAATAGAAGATTAACAACCATATGTTATAATATATTACATATGCTACATATTCAGATACATAATATATAACATAGGAGTAAAACATTAAAGTTAAAATTTAGTTTCAATTCTCACCATGTTCATATAAGTGAAAAATCTAATATTCTTTACTTATGAAAAATTCAAATATGATTTATTTCTATGTGTAATAGACTAACAATATTCACAAGACTAATATGTTGTGCAATAGAAAACATTTTATATAGATAGATAGATAGAAGACTAATAGTACCTCGGGTAGAAAATTTCTTCTTACACAGCTCTAAAAAGAAACTTTTATGCTGTGAATTGTCAAAATCGAGCAAAGTTTTCATGTACTCATTTAAATCTGTCTCGTTTTCTATTGATAAAAGATATCTGGAAACAAAGCAAAAAATACATTTAGTTTGTTTTTTTTTTTTATAATTAGAGTTAAGTATAAATTTATAGACTAAACTTACGTTATTAAATCATCCGGCACCTGAAAGTCCAAAAGTTTTGATAACCCTTCGCTCACCCACTGATCCATGGTAGTGGAATTAAATTTCAAAACTTTAGAATTATATTTTCAGAATCTTTATTACGTGGACGATTTTGTTTTGCAGCAGCATCGACTACAGCGTCTACAGCCAACAGTACAGCGCAAGTAAACAGTAAAATAATATAGTATGGTAAGGTAAGCGATTCACAGAAAACATATACCTACTCAGCACAACAGCCACAGCAGCTGATTTTGGCATTCGTATTTTCGATATTTCGTATTCAGTGCTGCCATCCAAAAAGCGGTATCCACTAAAAACGCGACCGACGTACATAGCGCTTTAAAATTTTTATAATGTTTTTTTTATTGATATTTTTATTTTCGTTCGTTTTTTTACAATTAAAATCATACGGAATGATGTCATGCACAATTTGACTAGATTTTCAATCGAATCGTTTCGTGTTGACGCATGTATTATCGTCTAATTCAAGGTCATTGGATGGTCAGGACCGCTTGACTAGATCGCGTCACATCAAATTGGTTCGTGTGGACGTTAATCAGCCAGTTTTATCATTTATAGTTTGCCTGCAGGTAGCATAATGAGACAGACATGTCTATTTATTGCGTTTCATTAGTTCGTTGGTTTTATTTATAAGATGTACACGGTAACCTGTTTAACAAACGTCCGTCCAGCACAGAAAATAAAATGAAATGAAAATTGGCGATTTAGTTGTGTACGTGTGGCCGCGACATCTGTTTGTAAGTCAGTCAGGTAGTAAAATTGTATCGTGTGTATTGTATGCCATTTAAAGAGGTTTCCTTTCTCTGCGAAGAGTTTTTATGAAATAAATTATCCCATGTCTTTTTCGAGGGGGAAACAAGGGATACTAAAGTTTATTATATTTACTACAAAAAATAATAAGTTTATTAATAAAAATAATTTAATGTAATAAACTTTCCTATCCCTTGTTTTTCCATCCATTCCCCTGTCCTTAAACATTATCATCATATATGAATATCACAAATATTGTACAATAAAGTTACGATATATGTACTTAAGTTTAAATGTTGTACCAGTAAATTAGAATAAACAACATTTGTCATTAAAAAATGTAAGGTTAAGCAAGTTTTTTTTATAGGACAGCTTCGCGGCTTGAATAGGCAAGTTTGGAAGTATTTTTTTAGTATTTTTATTTCATCTGTCAAAGAACGTAACATATCTGTCAAACATATGTCATATTGTGTTTTCGCTTAATTTGGTTTCGAAATATTATAATAAAGGTAGCTACTAAATGTTTGAAGTATCATAAAGTTCAATTCTTTTAATTGAGTAGAAGACAAATCGACACAGACTTTTAGATGATGATGACTTTAGATCTACATTTATAAAATAAATGTTATTCGTTTACGTAATTGTGTAACCTAAAGGGGGTGAATACTTAATTGTACGGTTTGTTACAGTATAATAACAATGTCAATCTCGCCGTTCTTCCGTTCACCCTTGACAGATGTGACTGGTGGCATCACTTCCCATCAGATGTTGGGTCGCTGCCAGAAGGAGGAAGGTCGATACATGGACTGCCTGGAGGCTTACGGCTTGGAACGTGGGAAGGTCAAATGCGCACCCCTGTTTGGTGATTACCATGAGTGCCACACATTAACGAAGCAGTTCAAACGGTTTATGGTAAGTATTTTAGATTTTTTATATGGGTATGATGGAATTCGAAAAGTATCGAATATTACTAACTTTTGAACTTTCGCGTTCCATGATATAATTATGTACTTATACGGGAATTAACGCGATCACGAAAAGGTATTACATACCTCTGAATTGCCTGACGTTTCGACCAGGTTGCACTGGCCGTGGTCACAGGCCGACTGGCTCAGCGGTGCACGCCCTCTGTCGTCGAGATCGTGAGGTAGAAGGTTCTTCATCAGTATCGAATATTATTTACATAGGGTATTCGTATTTGGTTAACTTAAGTAATATTTGGTAAAATTAATGCAGTATAAAATTGAAAAAAGAACATTTTCTTGTACTGTAATATTTTAGAATCCTTAACTATGAAACACCCAATGAAATTAATTGTTTTTAAACTTTTGATTTTAACACAAGTCCACCCATGACCACGATCGGTGCAATTTGATCAAAACGTTGGGTAACCGAGAAGTATTGTACCTTTTTAAATATTATTGTGATTAAGTCCAGAGTTACACTTATCAGTGACCCTATTGAATCCCCTCAGTCACCAGAAAGCTAAAGAGAAGGCTCCATCAAAAGTAACGCACTGTTTAAAGTTCTAACTCCACCCTAGCCCAAGCCCCTGCCTGGAATAATAGATTACTGAATGAAAAGCTCTCATATTATTTATACATCATCGAATGAGGTGTTTGGTGTTATTAGAAGATTAGAGTATTGCTGACCATACTACTATCCCGAGGGATCTTTAGCAATCAGTAATTAGGGTTGCTAAAGATCCCTCACCTTTTATTTATTTATTATACATTAACTTATTATTTTACACCTTAACTATAGTTTTCATCTATGTCTGTAGAATGTTGCCATAGCTGCAGTGACAGAGTTGTGAGGAGGTCAACAACATTTACTTGAACACAATTGACCACTAACTGTATCCACAATGGAGTGTGTTAAATGAGCAATTATTATATTATTACTCTTTTGAGTATTATAAAATACTTATTTCATTTTCAAACTAAATTATTTGTTCAGTGATAATGATGAAAAAATACTAATGTTGATTTTGTTGTTTATAGACAATGCGCAGAGAACGTGAGAGACAAGTTGCTGAAGGCAAGCTTACAGGAGATGATAGATATGTCACCCCAAAAATCGACAGTTATTAAAATTATGTAGTGCAATTTATTATAGTTATGAAGTTCAGCTGACTGTCTGATTTGTTTTGCTGGTGTAAATAAATAAAGTTATTTAATAAACAAATTACTATAATTTATTTCAAATATAAAAGTATGTTGTGTATATGGATATAAACCAGTTTAATAAAATAAATATTATATTTATTTAAATATTCTAATAAGAATAAGTTGATATTCCCGTACATGTCTTCTATATATATAATATAGAGGTATAGGGTACTTCCCATTGACCTAGAATCATAACATTTGGTAAGAAGCACGGTCTCACAGCACAAGTAAAGGAAAAAATCCGAAAGTCTTTAATTTGTTGTTATATCACATATACAAAAAGTTTTTGTGATTACAAACTAATATTTTGCGATTGGATTGTTCACTTTGTCGTACATCGCAACCGCAAAGTTAAGTTTGTCTTTCGAAAAGGACGGGCAAAAGTCTTTGAGAATTGATTCGCGAGATGGACGTATATAAGTTTGTTTGCTTACGGAACCCCCGGTGCGCGAGTCAGACTCGTACTTGTTTGGTTTTTTTCCCGGGTTAAGCGTGCGCCCAAAAGTTGGCAACATCCTACATCGGTTATTGCGGGATTCCCCTGTTTAAAGCATTTTTGTTTCTTTCCCACCCAGTCGAAAGTTCTGAAGTAAGAAAAAAAAAAAAAAAAAACAGTTGAATTGAAAACCTCCTCCTTTTTTGAAGTCGGTTAAAAAGAAGAAAGAAAAACAAGAGATGGAAAATAAGAAACATATTAGTGTTAGAAACAGTCTTACAACTGTTGTTATAAACTATCAAAATCACTAAATAACAATAACTGCTATGTTGGTTGTTCGAACCTCGGTCAGCACTCAACTGGTTGTTAACAACTAACAGTAGAACATTCATTTTAGTTACCGATGACGACATCTCTCGATAAACCTGAAAACGAATGAACATTAGTATGTCCATTATGTTAATAGATAGCGCTTTGTTAAACACAACTCATTTCAAAAATATATTTCACTACCGCAAAAAAATCATTTTAAACGCAAATTATTTAAATTTGCGAAGTATTTTCAAATTTTATTGTAAGGATTAAAATAAAAAAAGAACCTCATTTGTGTTTAGTTTCCGAAAATAATTGACAGTTTACCCTCAAAACTTTTATGTGCAGTTTCTGATTTTTTTTTATATTTCTTATGATCTCGGTTTCCATTCGGACTTGTTTGATATGTTCTCTGTTTGACTTTGGCTTTCGTTAACTGGAGGGAAGGGTAAGGGCCTCCGGTAATCTCACTCACTCGGCGAAAAGCAATGCAAGCATTGCTACACTGCCGGTTTTCTGTGAGGCCGTGCTATCCTCCTCCTCTCGAGCCGGCCCATACGTGCCGAAGCATGGCTCTCCCACGATTAGTAGTAGTCCACAAAAGTCATATACAGCGTCTGAAAATACTCCTCAGTCTTTTGAACAATCTGTCGAACAGTATGTATACTCCCCACGGTACGTTGTAGCCTTTTTGAAACCCGACTTGTTCCAGTGGCTGGAATTCGTCGAGTTATCTCGCGAGACGGTTTTTAACGACTCTCGAAAACAACTTGTAGATATGGCTCAAGAGTGAGATGGGTCTACTTGTAGTTTTTCAACAAAATGATGTATCCTTTAAAAAAAAAATACCGGATGACGGAACTAAACTACTACCTAAATTAGATTCGTTAGCTCTTTCAGGATTGGGATCCAGCCTACCCTTAGGGCCTCGGTAGTAATTCGGTCATCCCCAGGAGATATGTTATTCTTTAGCTGCTTGAGAGCCGCCTTTATCTCGCCGTAGACAGACAATTTTAGGTATGTCCTCGCTGTAATGGTGCGTTAATGGGGCTCTGTGGTCATCATCACTGAGTCTCGTTGGTTCTATCATCCGTGAAGGGTACAGCTGAATATAAAACTTCTCGATCTATTCGAGAATCTTGAACTTTGAGGCGACTTTTCTGCCATTGTCAGTTTTGAGTTTCGTCAGGTGGAGCTGGAGCCTCCCCAAGTGCTGAGCGAACACTTTTAACCCCCCTGTTTAGCTCATTACACTCTCTTGTGTAAGTGTTTAAGCGTCGAGGGTCGCGTCATATCAGCTTTTAATTTTTTGGTTTAAGGCTCTCGTATCTGACGAAGACGGCTGAGTGGCTGACAGCTCGCGCATTTCACTCATAAGTTCGAGAGTCTCGGGAGAGAATTTGGACTCTTGCTGTTTGCGTTTCCCGGAAAACAACTTTCGAGACTTAAACGTAATTACATATTTTTTACTGCGTTTAAAAAAAAAATATTATCTGGTAACAGTCCGCCTGATGATGACGGTGAAATTCAATTACTTAAGTTATGAAAGTTCTTGTCTTAAGGTAGATCTTATAAAAATTTTCAATCATTTTAAGTTAGAAAATCTTCTCTCATTCAAACTGTCTTGGCCAGACACATTAGCGAACGGTTATATCACCGGTTCTGCGCTGCAATCAAACGCTGCTACGCAAATTGTAGAAAAATTTATATAGGTGGTGAAACATATTACATTATGAACTGCTTGTGTAGACCTATTAACATTTAGGTAGGTGTATATGTAAATATGAATCTTTTTAATTTTTGTAAGAAAAATCTATTCACTCTGCTGGTAAATCCGCCAGTGGATACCATAGTGATATAATTTTCCGTTCAGAGTTTCATGAACAACGCAATCAAAAGCTTTGGATAAATCGCAAAAGATGCCTAGGGAATCGTGGGCATCCTCCTAGGCATCAAAGTATGTTTTACAAGCTCTACACCGGCATCAGTTGTGGACCCGACTCCTTGGAAAACTGAATTGCTTATTATGTAACAAATTATGGTTATTCAAGAAACTTTGTAATTGATCAGAGATGATTTTTTTCAAAAAAATTACCGAATACTGGGTAAGTGTGTCAGCCCCTGCAAGAAAATTAAATATTATTTTCTGCTTTGAGATTAAATTTTAATAAGGCAGGCGCCCAGACTGCAAAAAACATGCGTTTGGTTAAAAGTATACCATTATGAGACTTCATTATTTAACCAAGTTTCATTAAGCTATAAAGACGAGTTAAAAAACCTAATTAGTGATTAAAATAATAAAAGAGGATGAGTATCTAATGTACTGATAAAGATTCTGAAATGTTAATTAAGCAGGTACTGATGATATGTTTTTTTTTGTCATGGGTATGGGGCAAACGAGCAGACGGGTCACCTGATGGTAAGTGACTACCGCTGCCCATGGGCGTCAGAGTCACAAGTGCATTGCCGGCCTTTAAGGTGGTTGTAGGGGAAGGGAGGTAAGAGGGGGAGAGGGAAAGGTTAGGACCTCCGGTAACTTCACTCACTTGGCGAAATACAACACAAGCATTGCTTTACTGCCAGTTTTCTATGAGGCCTTGGTATCACTATCACTTTGGGCGAGCCGGCTCATACGTGCCGCAGCATGACTCTCCCACCACTACACCACTAACAGCTTTTTTATATATCAGGTTAAAAGTTTACAAATTTCAAAAAAGCTCTTACATTAGAAATCAAATAGTCGCTTGAACAATTCTCATATATGTTTGCATAAGTTCCAACTCTAACAGAAAATAAAATAATCTTACTTCTTACTAATATTATAAAGGCGAAAGTTTATGAGGATGTTTGGATGTTTGTTACTCTCACGCAAAAATGGCTGAACCGATCTAGATGAAATTTGGCACAGAGATAGATTATAGTCTGGAATTGCACATAGGCTTTTTATCCCGGAAATATGTACTGTTCCCGTGGGATAAACTTCATCAAAATTTTCACGCGAACGAAGTCGCGGGTAACAGCTAGTAGATAGTAAAATAAGAAAATAAAATTTAAACGATATTGTGTACTATATAAAAGTATATATAAACACTACACAATATCAATAAAGAGTTATTATCAATATTGCCAGACACTGTCCGTGAGCAATTATTTACTTAATGCTTTAAAGTTCGCAAAAATAACTTAAGTTTACTCTGTCTGAGTCTTGATTTTTATATCTTAAGTTTAGAGAACTACTTTAATGTTATTTCTAAGCATCCAGACAAATCCTAGGGGCCAAAAATCCCCCAGACCCATGACGTAAGACAAATTTTATTCCTCAGAAAATAAGTAGGTAAGGTCGGGCGGTTCGGTTAGTAAAGATTGATAAAAGTTATGCCTAGACTAACTTTCATTCATATTTAAAAGTACTAAATATGTGTGTACTTGTATAGACAAGTGATGAATTGATGAAAATGTGGTGGGAATATTTTTACTCTTTTCATACTTTCATAATGCTTTTACAAAAATATAGGTAAGTGCACCCGGTATGCGTTGCAATGCCATTTTTTTATACAGTGTGTGTATCACCGAATAACTTACAAAACGTCTTTCTTTGGATACTTACCACAACGCAAAAGGCAGTTCATCATAAAAATGCGAGATTAAGGATTTACATTCAATGGTTTGATTTTGAACTACGCAGTGTAACGCAATACCTTTAGTAACGGCCCCGTCGAAGCAGCTGATTGCATAAATGTTTTACATTGCAGTTTTTGGCCAAATGGGGTATTTACTGATTTTTTTTCGGTAAAGAATTTTGCGGCAGAAATTTCCAACGATTTTCCACTCAGAATGATGGTCTGAATACACTATTTCAGGATTCGGTACGGTGTCACTTACACCCTGTATATATTTTTTTTTTTGGCCAGGAACACCCTACCAAAGTGTCATCACAGTCTGATCAATGGTTTCGGAACACATAGAGGACAAACATTAATTTTTATTTATATATATAGATAACACGCGTATAAATTAAACAAGGACTTAACTTTACGTGAAATACCTAAAATATTAAAACAGAATAACCAAATTGATTTGGTCAAAATAAGAAATAAGTCATATTTATTGAAGTTTTGCAATGAGTGACAACTTTACGCATAGATAACCCGGTAAACATTTTGCTTATTTATCATAACATTTGCGTAAAGCGCAGCGGAGTTTGACGTAGGTAGGTACTAATGGCGCTTATGAAAGACAGTAGGTACCTACTTATAAAATCTTATGCAAAGAAAAATGAGATACATCATGAGCACATGTTTATTAACCTTACTGGTTTACCATCAGTGTTTTCGGGATTTGTACGTATTATTTTTAGTGAGTGAAAGATTTACTTTTATCTTCAAAAAGGTTACGAAAACAGCTACTCGTCTATGGAATAGTAATTTGAATTCTGTGTGTAGTACCCGATGCATTCGGGGATTTTGCTAGGCTTATCGGTCGCGAGTTTGCAACGCATCGGGGGTCTCTTTTCGATGACTGAACTTATTTACCTATTCACATAAACTGTGAATGAACGATGATGTGATGAACTACTATAGACAATCTACTAATACTTTCAACCAATTTATGAGACGCCTGATGTGTCAGTGCAATTCCTGGCCATTAGGTAGTCAAAACAAAATGTTGATGCAAAACGGTTTTTTCTCGTAAGACCTTGCAATGTTTGTGCGACCTTTTCTGAAAGGTAAGACCAATTTATCTGTCGAACGCACACTGATTATTATTCATCGCAATAAATTTTATTATAGATCTATATCGAAGTATCTCCGCAAGTTCAATACCTACTCATACCTCCGGCGTTTATTTTTTGTGTTCAAGAGTCATGGTCGGTCGTCGTGTTTTTGTATGGAATTTAGGCGCCAAACTACAACACAATCAATACATACATTAAAAATAATTATAAGTTTATTTATTAAAGTAGCCTACGATGTGGCGTGGTGTAATAAAGGAATGGCGTGACTTGTTTTTTGAGACGACTGCGCTGCGTTGTGTTACTTATTCTTGAATTTTGTATTTATTTATGAGGGGCCTGACTAGGTGCAAAATAGTACGGAAATTATTAGATACGGGTGTCACGAGAATGTATTTAAACTTTACTTCCAGATAATTGTGGATAGATTTGTTGTAAACTGAGGCTATGTCTTTGATCCAGGTAACTCTGTAAAAGTAATATGAGCTCTGTCCGACCTGAAAAAGAAGGTAATTTGTTAAAAAAAAAGTCGTAGGACTGCACGTCAGAAGTGAAAACATAACTTCATTATGTATTTACATATACATACACATACACTCACACACACATTTGTATACATATAATTAGGTTAAAAATAAAAAGTAGATAATAACACATCTAAATGCATACATAGGGTACACTGGAAGTTCTGCGCCCCTGGCCGCTCATAAATGTTTGAATTTCGAATGTTATATTTTTTTTAAATATATGAAACTCGGTCAGTCTTGCGCATTTTCGATCAGGTCACGTGTCCTGACGCGAGTTTAACATTTTTTATCCATCCCAAAAAGTGCACAACGCCGCTAAAGAAGTTTTCACTTCAAAAATGGAATTTAAGAGAGCCACCTTTACCTAGCAGAACTAGGCAGCGAATCTTATTCTGTTTAATTCTCAGACAAGGGGTTAGATTATAAATTTATTATGGACAGTAAAAGTCGAACCAAACGCTTTGACAGCTCCTTTTTGGTTCGAGTCGCCAAGGCGTGGAATGATCTGCCAACATCTATTTTTCTAGTCAGATCAGATGGAATCAGGTGAGTTGGAAGACAAACGCCTATTTCATTTCACAATAAAAAAATGGAAAATAAAGTACGATTCACACCGAACGGGCCGCGCCGGAGCGCATCGGAATGCGTTTTTAGTACGGGAAAATTGAAGTTTATATTTATTACTTAAAGTTCATTCTTGCAACAGTAATCCATGTACTTCTGGACTGTCAGGGGGTTGTAGAATACCAGGCTAAGTACCTTGGCTCGCCAGGGTCGCTCTCCAAGATCGTTTTTTTTAAATAACTATAAATTAAAAATTTTAGAAATCCCCGACACAAAACAATAAAAATAGTGTTAACGGCCATCTTGTCGTCAAACTTATTACACCCCGTCGTTTTTGCGTCGGGGGTTTAATAATAGGGAAAAAATAAGGATTCAATATTCAGAAATTTTGATTTCTATTTTTGGCTGATAAAAATTATTTAGTCAGAATTTTTTTTAGTTCTTTCATTTTAGTTTCATGATGATTGGAGAACGCGTAAACGTAAGATTCAAAACGACGAGAATTAATTAGCATTAATTACTTAACTTACCTGCGAAATTATTTAAAATTTGATAAACAATTTTTGTTATTTTGTAATTGATTTTTAATGCGTTCAATGAAACTTAGACAAAAAGTATACCAAAATAAACTTTTATCACTAGATATTAATCTGTCTGTTCGCGATAAACTGGAAAACTACTGAACGGATTTACACCAATAGACACAGTGATTCATAAGGAAGGTTTCACTACATATTATAAAACAAAGTCCCCCGCCACGTCTGTCTGTCTGTCTATTCGCGATAAACTCAAAAACTACTGAACGGATTTTCATGTGGTTTTCACCGAATAGATAGAGCGATTCATGAGGAAGGTTTAGGTATATCATTTGTTAAGGTTTTGTGTAAATTGGTTGAAATATGGTGGTGATTTTTGAAGATGTGTCTGCTACCCGTGCGAATAAGCCGGGGCGGGTTGCTAGTATCAGATAATTCTATTGTCATTTGTCAACAGGCACAAAATAGAATAGAAATAATTTAATGTTAGAGAAAAGTGATGTTAGAAAGGATCGAACTTCCCGGCAACAGCCTGTTCAAATTACAGGTACCTATTACATTCCCTATCCATCCGTATAAGCCAGTGGTTCTTAACCGGTGGTCCGCGGACCACTGGTGGTCCTTGGAGGCATCCAAAGTGGTCCCTGGAGGCATCCAAAGTGGTCCGTGGAGCCATCCTAAGCCCGGCCGCACATTATAAGAACTTTTGCACATTGAAAGAAACTTTTTTTTTAAGGGACTCTAGGTCTAATTGCGTATTATGCACAACTGTTTTCGATAATAACGCTTTAAATCCGGCAAATTTGGAACGTCATTTGAAGACCGTACATCCAAACTATTGTAACCGTTTGCGAGAATTCTTCGAAGGAGGCAAACTAGCAAATCTTAAAAAAAAAATAAAAATAATTTCGCACGAATTGCTATATTTATCAGTATACAAGTTATGTGGTTATGGTGTCATTTATGTGGTTAAATACAATATTCATCTATTGCGCTATCGTGCACAAACATGACAATTTATTTTACATTAAAAATTTAACACTTCAGAACTTTCTCTCCCACTCTCCCTCCCTAGATTCCCTTCCTCCCTTCCACTCTCCCACTCACCCACTCTCCCCACTCTCGCTACCTCCCTCCCACTCTCCCACTATCCCACTCTCCCTCCCTAGATTCCCTACTCCCACTCTCCGCACTCTCCCTCCCTCCGTCCCACTCTCCCACTATCCCACTCTCCCTCCGTAGATACCCTCCCTCCCTTCCTAGATTCTCTCCCTACCTCTATCTCTCTCTCACTCCCTCCCTCTCTGGATCCCTCTCTCTCTCACTCACTCCCTCCCTCCCTCCCTCCCTCCCTCTCCATGTCTCTCTGACGCTGTACATGTAAATATAAGAAACTCACCTCCGTCTTAAGAATTTTCGATCTCGTCATAAAAATATATTTTTTTTAAATATATTACACTCGGACACATTTTCGATCAGGGTCCATGTGACCCTGAATTCTGACGCGAGTTTAACATTTTTTACCCATCTCAAAAAGTGCCCAACGCCACTAAAGAAGTCTTTACTTCAAAAATTTGTACCCAGTGGAACAAGTTATCAAGTTCTGACAAAACATTATATGCGTCTCATAAGAAAATTCGTGAAATACCACTTTCTAACAACACAGTGAAGTCGCGTATTCAAAAAATTTCAACTGATATTGAAGAACAAGCTATTGACAAGATAAAAATCAGTCCTTTTTTTGCAAAACAATGTGATGAATCTACCGACGTTTCGCAATGTTGTCTTCATCAGATTTTTGGATGACAATAAAACCTTTAAAAAGGAGTTACTATTTTCTCAGGAACTTGAAACGACGTCGCGAGGTGCAGATGTTATGGATGTAATAAGTCAATATATGGAGAAACATGAAAATATGTGGGAAAGGCTTGTAGGGTTTTGTACGGTTGCTTGGTTCCCGCTCTGGTCTTGCAGCGTTGATAAAAACCAAAAATCCATCTGCAATTACGATACAATGCGTTATTCATCGTCAAGCATTGCCTGCCAAAACGCTTCCAGAATGCTTTCCTTTGCGATGACAACAGTCATAAAAGTAGTTAACTTCAACTTAAAAAGAGTGCACTCAATACTCGTCCCTTCAAACAATTGTGTTCTGATATGAACTATGAACACAGAACTCTGCTTTTCCTCACGGAAATGCGTTGGCTATCCAAAGGAAACATACTGTCGAGGTTGTATGAAGTAAGAGAGGAAGTAAAAATATTCTTAAGTAATAAAGAAAACAAAGAGTTGCTTGATCAGTTCTGTGAGTCCGAATTTCAAATACGTTTTGATTATTTGGTCAATTTTTTAGCACAACTAAATAAATAAAGTTGAAGTTTCAACTGCAAGGGTCAGGAAATTTTAAGTTGCAAAAATGAGCAATGTATTTGCGTATAAAGATAAAATCAGGGCATTTATCGCTAAAATCGAGCTATGGATCGACAAGGTCGGAAGGAAAAACTTTTCTGGGTTTAATACGCTCAATCAAGTTATTGACGGTCAGGATGCTGAGATTAAAGGAGAAATACAGAAGAATATTATACTCCATTTGAAAAACTTAAAAAGTGAATTCAATCGCTATTCGAATGACTGGGAGGACAAAGGTATTCAGAAACTTATCCGCAATCCTTTCACTGTTAACGTTACTAAGGTGCCTGATGAAATTCAAGAAGATGTGATTGAAATGCAATACGACAGCAACGTAAAAAATACATTCGAATCAGGAATTAATTTTGAAGATTTTTGAGTCAAAAGGCAATTTCTTTATTAAAACTTTGAGACATTGCTATACGTTACCTAACTTTATTTTCATCGACATACTCGTATCTATGCGAGCAGGGATTCTTTGTGCTTTTTATTACAAAAACCAGCACCTACTGACATGAAAGAAAGAAAGAAAGAAATATTTTTTATTCTGACTCATACAGGATAGGTACATGGTTTTTAACATCGCAGAAAAAAACCAAAAATAAATAAATAACTGAAATACCCCTGCATGAGACAAAAGTGGTCCTTACCTCCGCATTATGCTACTTCACACGATTAGCGAAAGATATGCGTTTGGCTTTGAGTAGCACTGAACCAAAAATTCAGAAGTTGGTAAAGAGTATGAAATCATAAAAATCTCATTAAAATCTGGAAGTAACGGTAATGTGAATTTATCGTAAAAAAAATTAAAATACCGATGGCTTTGAATATTTTTATGCGCGTTTTAGTTATGGATAGATAGAACAACGCTTTATTTATTTACATTTCGGTACTGTATATGACCTAGGTAATAAACCAACTGGGTGGCCCATGGCAACACAGAAATTTTGTGAAATGGTTCCTCATGACTAAAAGGTTAAGAACCACTGGTATAAGCTATATTCCTTTCTTTCCATTGCCTCTTACAATTAAGATAGTAGTAATAGTTAAGAAGGTAACTATTACTATTTTCGATCTTTAATTAGCAAAGTGCCCTGAAAACGTAGGTGTTTAATCAGCTCTGCCTACACCTTTGAGTATCAAGGCGTGAGTGTATGCATGAATGTAAAGTTAACTATTGGTACAGTAAAAGCAAGTACCTACCTAGTTTTTAGGGTTCCGTACCTCGAAAGGAAAAAACGGAACCCTTATAGGATCACTTTGTTGTCCGTCCGTCTGTTTGGCTTTCAAGACCCTTTTTCTCAGGAACGCGTGGAGGTATCAAGCTGGAATTTATATCAAATACTTAGGTCTACTGTCCCTTGGAGCTGTGAAAAATTAAACTTCTAAGCCAACGTAATCAAAAGATACAGCCGTTTATGCAGCAAATTTCCGCAAATTTTCGACACTCGCAAGGGAATCAAAACCTACAGGGTACCTACTTCCCGTAAACTCAGAATCTTGAAATTTGATACGAAGCAACGTCTTATAGAACAGATAAAGGAAAAATTGCGAATACCGGAAATTTTTAGTTACATCAAGTAACAAAAATATTTTACGGAACCCTCAGTGCGCGAGTCCGACTTGCACTTGGCTGATTTTTTTTAAATTAAATTAGCAAAATTCGTGGATGCGTTCGACGTTTTGTGTTGTAGAATAATTTAAGTGTCATCACATGTCCGTCTGGTATTTGAAGCCTTGGCTGCACATTAATAATAATAGACGCAGATTAGAACCAGGCAGAAACGACAAGGTGACCCCGTTAATATCCTAGTTGTTCAAGTGTCAAGCGTGAAGGGGACTGCGGGTACCTGCCTATTGTGACCTTACCTATAAATAAATTATTATTTACAAGCGACAAATACCATATTGGTAGTTAGGTAGATACATATATTCAATTAAAACCGGATTATAAATTTATTCACTACAGAACACGGGAGAGCCTAGAGCTACTTTCAAAATATGTACCTTACAAATTTGGGAATTAAAATTTGAATTGTACGCCCTGTGTCAGACCTGAATAAGACTCAGTGTAACTATTTTCAAACCACTCCAATAATATTCCATGTTTGGATGGAATCAACAATGGAATAAACATTCAACGGACTACGGAGTGGCAATAGGTAATGTGACCAATTAAACCGCTGTCCTAGCCATGCAATAGCTACAGAGATATAAACGTAAATTACCATAATCATAAGTCCTGGCTATCCTATCCCGATTAATATTAAGCGCAAGCCACACCGCCAGCTAGGGAGCGAGCGAGCGAGCCCCAGGCGATCATCGTTTCACCTCTTTTCATACGGCGATTCACACCGCGAACTAAATAGATAAGCTACGCCAGCGATACAAACGATGCGAACGAAATATCCGACGATGCCACCGATGCTATTCGTTCACCTCGTTAGCGTAGCTTAGCTGTGTAGTTCGCGGTGTAAACCAAAGTATGAAAAGAGGTATGACGATGCTCGCCCCGCTCGCTAGCTGGCTTCTGTTCGCCCGGTGCGCCCACCCGCTTTAGCGATCTTCTTTGGACTAGTCGACGCTGGTCACTGGTCAGCTCACCCGTCCGTAGTTTTCGGTGTGAACCCACATAGTTTAGCTTCGCTTAGTTTATGTAGTTTCCCTCGCCTCGCTTCGCCCGCCAGCTCGCTCGCTCGCCAGCTGGCGGTGTGTCCTGCGCTTTAAGAAAGTCGAAAGAGTCGAAAGTGAATTTGTTTGTTTGTTGATTGGTTACGCCTCATCATCATGAAATTTTGCACACACGTTGTCAGAGGTACAGATAAACTATTGTTCTCTGAAGATAGAAATATAACTTAAATCGACGCGAGCGAAGCTGCTGGCAAGAGCTAATACATTATACCTATACGCACGTGGGTACCTACCTTCTAAAATTTAACCAGCTTTACAATATTTGTAGTAACTATCCGACAATCTGCTCCGTGATCCGACATCATTTTGGTATTTGTAGTTAAAGCAATATTTGCACGCGAGTGTAGGTAAATGAAAAATATTTCTCAGTAACTTTGACAACATACAAAAGTAGATTAATTAAAGGGTATGTCCCATTTAGACGTGGCTATGTCTTAGTTATACAGTACTTAGGTACATATTATGACTATCGAACGAAGAGATGTGATGGTCCAAAAAGTGGAATTAAGTCTGTACTTAATACCACAGATAATGACATAATGAAATTTTTAAATGTAGAATGCAAGTCAAGGCCAGAACAAAAAAAACTTTCGCTTTCTTTGACATCTAGCAACTTACGCTGGCTACCATTAAGCAAAAGTTTTTAAATATATTTATTACTTTTATGAGTGAGCTTTTTGTGTAGTAGTTAGTAGTAGATAGTAATATTTACTATTATCATTTCTGTTTAAGAACAAAAATAAATCAAGCGCCTTTGACTTGCAAATTTATCTCGCCATATACAATTTTATACAAGGCGACTAATGGCTAAAACTTGGCTAAAATTAATAAAATTAGGTAAAATCTAAACCAAAATATTTAAATT
This sequence comes from Euplagia quadripunctaria, assembly GCA_963859945.1. Taxonomy (NCBI): domain Eukaryota; kingdom Metazoa; phylum Arthropoda; class Insecta; order Lepidoptera; family Erebidae; genus Euplagia; species Euplagia quadripunctaria. Next base: position 17,135,444 of record OY982575.1, on the reverse strand, counting down.
AAGGATAATGTCAATATCCGTAAAATGTTGACAAGAATACTTAAGTCAAGAATCAGACTCATCTTCATGCCGATATATTGAACTTTGAATTGTCACATGTAAAAAAAAATAAAAAACTTAAATACATTTTATTATGATTCATTTTAAATTTATAAGTTTAGATTGCAAGTAGGTATTTAGGATATCAATATTTGAGGATATTGACCAAAGGATATGGGTGTTCATCACGTGTTCTCATAAACTATTAACTTATTGCATTCTGTAGAGTTCGAAGACCATTCGAGGGTTGTTGCCCGGCCTCATCTACCTACCGATACCGTCCTATCCCCTGTAAAAAAGACATTAACTATACAGTGCGCCATCAACCGAGGTTGTAGACCTTTGACAAACAGTTCCGCAATTTAAAAAAAAACTACATTTTTTTTCTATAATTCAGGACTACTGCGGCGTTACCTTGAAGTTCTCTGATACCACGTACAACCTTCGTACTTATTTAGTCACTATTTATTGACGGTCGATGAACTCGACGAGTCACGATTAATAACGAGAATTATTTAGCAATTAATGTATATATTAAGAACAAATACCACGCCTTGATATTTAGATATAACCTACCTGAACGACACACACTTTTTTATTTAGAATGAATTGGTACATAAGTCTGGTTCAGATTTCGTATGCATACCTAATTAATTTAAAATTATAAATGAAAAAATATGTGAACTTTAATTAAAACTTATCAACATACTTACATATTATTATACATACTTAATGCGCTCCCACGCTGACATGAGTCTTGTTTAAGGATATTTCATATGAGGAAGACATGAAGAAAGATGGTTCGCTGTTATCGGAAAAAAAACGGAAATCTCTGCTTATGTCAATGTAACCCCACATTTGTTTTTCTATGTCTTGGCCCTTTGGCCCTAACAGACTTCTTTATAAAAGGATTTAATGTCGGGGCCTAGAAGGGAAGTCCCTTCAATAGTGTAAAAATGAAGTGTATTAAAGCAAACAATCAATTTGATATTTTTTTAATGAAGTTCCTTTAAATCAGATAAATTCAAGTAAAAACACAACAAAAGAATCTTTTTAAAAATAATAATTGTAATGTCAGCAAATCAAGTTTCTTAAACAATTAACAAATTCAGTAAAAGAAAACATTTTTTGTGATGTAACATGTAGGAGTTAGAGAAGTACTTACCTACTTGTTTAGTAAAATAAATTTGAAAATGTAAAAAAATATGATAAATAAAAAAAGTCTTAAAATAATTTATAGATTACCACACTATATTCAAGCACCAACAATTTTTCTGTTTTTTTTCAAAGAATTATTTTATTGTAAAATGAGCATGGCATCTTAATACATGCGCATGTAAAGATATATAAAATATATTTTCGACTACAAATCTAACTAAACGAAGGCTGTGTTGCAGGTGGATTCAATTTTTCGCTCTGTATAGAGTAGGTACAGTGCGAAAACATAAATATTTTGTGAAGACTACACTTTTAGGAATTCAGGTTGTATGAGACTGATTTGGCCATTGCAATTTAATCATGGTTTTTCGAATCAAACGAGCAGACGGGTCACGGGTACACGGGTCTTGGTAAATGACTACCGCCGCCCATGGACACCTGCAACTCAAGAGTCACAAGTGAGTGGGAGTACGAAAATGGGAGGAGAGGGAGGGGGGTTAGGGCTTCCGGTAACCTTACTCACTCGGCGAAATTCAACGAAGCATTGTTTCACGCCGGTTTTCTGTGAGGCCATGGTATCACTCCGGTCGAACCGGCGCATACATGCCGAAGCATGGCTCTCCCACGATCAAGACAGTACAGACAGGTGAGACATGCGCCTGATTTTGACTGGCCTGTTGGTCTAGTGGTTAGTGACCCTGACTGCTGAGCCAGAGGTCGTGGGTTCGTTAAAGAAGTTTAAACGTTATTTTATTGTGAAACTGTAATATTATCTGAATAATTGCTTAATTATTATTATTATAACTTTTATTGATCCTGGTCCTGGTGTGTTGAAGTTACAGCAGTTGGAATGTGGCTGGGATTAGTCAAAAAGCTCGAATCTTACACGGATCATTAACCGCTCAAACAAATAAAATTATCGTTTCGTGACCTCGAACAACCGTCGATCAAAGTTCACTGCCAACCCTCCACAAGAATCGATATAAGAATATGTGAATGAATTTGCTTTCAATAAACGCATGTATTTGTATATTTAATATACTCTTTACCTTTTGTTCCCACAATAATTCTCACTTGTAGGTTTTCTTACGAATGCTATGTTGTCGAGTAGCCTTTGTGCTTCTAAGTTCTAACACTGTTTTTACTTTCCTAGATATAAATTCCTGATCAGAGAAATTAAAATTTCTGTCGTCTGATAACCCTGGAGAAAAAGTTATCCATAGAACATCCGAGGTAAATTAAGGAATCTTTATTTATTTTGTTTCTAAATTAATATTTTATTTAAGTTTTTATCAATCAAATCAATTTGTGTGTGTGCTCCAGTGTAATGTGTGTGTTTAGTGAAATTTTGGATCACCAATTTTTAATACTGGCTCATTTCAATTTTTTTTTAAATTTCAAATCACCTTCGGTTCGGTTTTTCTTTGGTATCGTTCCTGTTTTAACTTAGAAATTAACAACGACTCATGGACGAAGTCAACGTGCTATTTTCGGTTTAATGACATCTGTTCTGCAGCTTCTGATAGACGGCTGACAATGATCGAAAGACAACTATTGAATTAAAGCCATATATTTCCTATTATTGTCAAGAATCTAGCCTTATACAAATTTAAATATGTCTTTTCTAAGTAATATTGATAATTAATCATTTTTTATTGTGAATTGGAATAGGCGCTTGTCTTCCAACTCACCTGATGGGAAGTGATGATGAAGACGAAGATGGTACACGCCTATCCAAGAGAAACCTATTCACTCTAATTAATAATCATCCCACTAATATTATAAATGTGAAAGTTTAGATGAATGGATGGATGGATGTTTGTTACTATCAGCCAAAAACCACTGAACCGATTGCAATGAAACTTGGTATGTAGATAGCTGGAGACCTAGATTAACGCATAGGCTACTTTTTATCCCGATATTCCCAATGGATCGGGATTTACGCGGGTGAAACCGCGGGGAGCTGCTGGTTATGTATAGTTTTTGGGTAATTTCTACATTTTTTATTTATAATTTTTGTACTTATTCACTGGGCATACTTACAAATGGTTCATCTTCAGTGGCGATGGTGGGGTTCGGTTAAATTCCATGACCTACTATTCTAACCTAAGTTACTCTAACTGATTTCTGCTTTATATTTAAATTTAGACAACATTATACAGAGGAAAATTCTTAACCACTATGAGGCGTAGAAAAACGCTCTTATGTCCCCAATATGTACGATGTTAAACAATATCGGCCCCTGGCATACATTCTCCTAAGATATAGAAGGCGCATTACATTAATCATATTAAAATAGTAAGAGCTCAATAAAACAACCAGATACGTTATTTTTTTAATTTACCGAAGTAATATATTCATAACTAGCTGTTCCCCGCGGCTTCAGCCGCGTAGAAGTCGTTATCGCGTAAAATCATAACCCTCCTTTTGCGCAGCCGGTTAAAAAGTAGTCCCAGGGCCTCGAACTATCTCTATACCAAATTTCATCTCAATCGCTCCAGCCGTTTAGGCGTGAAAGCGTAACAGACAGACAGACAGAGTTACTTTCACATTTATAATACATATTAGTAGGGATAGGGACTAGTAGGGATTCCCAGCCTATCAACTATTATACTGTACGCCGTGCTATTATTATGTAGGTGTGTACTTAACCTTATATATATATATCATCAAGATATATATTTTATATAATTAGGTGTGTATGTTCTGGACCAACTTACTCATAATGTCCAGACAGTTGATAAAACAATTGATGCTTTATGAATAATATCCCCTCGAAAAGAGCTGATACTCTTACACTGCTGGGCCGATATTAACCAAACATAGTTAAGAACCACCGCAAGGAAACTGGCTTTCAAATGAAAAAACCGCATCAAAATCGGTCCATCCGTTTGAGAGCTACGATGCCACAGACAGACACACCCAGACATCGACGTCAAACTTATAACACCCCGTCGTTTTTGCGTCGGGAGTTAAAAAACACTGGTGACGGAGCTTTGCCTCGTGTAGTTTTAGTTAGTTCCATGCCGACATACCACTTTACCTCAGCCCGGGTGTGATGCTGAGACGTCGTTATCACTTTGGCATTTTGGATTGCCCAATTTTTTATTGCAATAACTACATCTGTACACCACTTTACAACCACATCAACTATATTAGACATTTTTTTTTGTAACGAGGTGGAAGATCCTCATGGATGTACTCCGCCCTTTGGGTCGAAGGGGTCTGTTGGACTGCTTGGCCATGATCGGGGGAGCAAGAATCGCCGTTGCATTCTTCCGCAACAACTACATATATTAAACCTAGACTTTTTTCTCCTGACGCCATTCTAATACATTTTAATTATGTATATTTATTCAGATACATATCTGTTTTTATTTATTGCTAACTATGACGAACTTTCGTGTTAGTTTTAAATTCGAGATATAAATAATATAAACTGTCCGCCTTTATTAACTTTAAATTATAAACTGAATGGAAAACCAATGCGCTTTGTAGCAGCGTGTGTTTGTAAATGTTCATGGTCCTTCCATGTATGTTATTAGTCCTAGCGTCCTGACTAACATACCTACCTTGATTATCATATTTCCTAACAGTGTACAGACAGTTGCAAACCACTATTTCATAAATACCATATTCTTCCTTTGGCTTGCATGTATATATTAGAGAACTCTGTCTTTTTGTAAAACGACACCCACAATACTTTAATATGTGTTCGGAAACATTAGGTAGAAATGATAGGATTAACTTTAAACTTCATCGTCCTCGGTGCCGTTTAGATATATTTGAGAGAAACGTTTATGTAAAGGCCATAGAGGTCTATAATAAGCTACCAAATAAATATAAAGAACTACCGCTACCTTTGTTTCAAAAAAAGCTAACACAGTGGCTAATTGAAAAATGTTTCTATAATTTAAATGAATTTATGACATTTAAAGATTTTATACCATTACATATGGGGCCTGCGAGAATACCAGCGTTGGAGAGCAATCTGCGACAATAGCAATAGCAATATTTATTTTATTGTGTTACCTTGTTGAAGGTACAAATAATAAATATTTTTCGTTCTTTCTTTCTTTCGATTGCAAATAACTACAAATCGGGCTATGAAATAATTACATGACTTGATTTTACTTCTTTTTTTATTTTTTCATGTGGAAAACCACCCGGATCATCATCTCACCATGGCTATTGGTGAAGTGGTATGTCGGAATAGAACCGACTAAAACCACACGGTGTTCCGTCACAAGTGAGTCTATTGCAAGGGACTCGGGTATACCCTAGGAAGAAAGTTCCCGAGAACCCTGCCAGCCACACCATTGCGAGCGGAGGACCTTGCCCTCCTTCCGGTTTAGAGAGACGCACGCGGAACACGTCGCGCCACCGTCTCAGGCCTGCTTCTGCTAGGGTAACGGGCAGCCTCACCCGTTATCCCCAGGCCAGTGGTCATGGAGGCCGGAGATCATTCTGCGCTCTCCGGCGCCTGGTACCTCTTCTTCAGGATGGGAGAGTACTAGTCCTCTCCCGTTCCCTTTCCGCCGCCTCTTTAGCGGACATCATTTCCGCACAAAACGAAGCGGTGGATTCCCACGCGACTTGATTTTACTTGGCATTATTCATATTGCTCGTTTAATCACTTGGCCCATAACACATAGCACCATGGCCAATAAATAGTACATAATATATATGTATATGCATATTAGCTCCTACTAATCGAATTTTTAATATTAAGTTTTAGCTACCTACTGTTCGAGGTGAATTAATATCATTTAAAGTTCAATTACTTTATTACTTGATTTATAGTTATGCGAGGACGTCCTCAACGCTATCAGGCTGGACTTGATCTGTGATAAGAACTAGAAAAGTCGTCATGTGTGCGTTTTAATAATAAAAGTGGTTCCTAAATATTCTATCGGCGCCGAGGCCCACAAAAACACTAGATTTTGAAATTATAATGATTTGTCCGAACTCAATGAAGTCGGACGATTGAAAAGTTTGACTTTGATATAGGTCGACGACTCATAACCTGCTTTTTAAAAGTGATTATGTGTGCTAACATAGAAATAAAGTTTATCCAGTACATACTAAACTCTCATACGAGTATTAAATTAATATTTTATTAACTTAAGAATAAGTACGAAGTGTTTTCACCGAATGCAGGTTATTTGCCCTATCTGCAGTTGATGAAAAAGTGGCATTGTGGGTGTAATTAACGTAGCGTGCCGTGATATGACTAGAAAACAACCTCTCAAGGTGTTATGATTATATAGATTTTTTACAAATCAAGCTAACTAGCTTTTTTTTGTGGAAACCTCACCTGCGCCAAACAATAAGGTGGTATGTCGGACTCGAAGCGACTGAAACCACACAGTGTTCCGTCACTGGCTATGGCCGGGGCCTCAGGTGAACCCTAAGAAGGAAATCCTTGAAAACCCCGGCAGACATGGTCGCCTGTTGAGTAGACCCCACTATAACGTATCCTGCCTCCTTAAAAAACACAAACTAACATTAAATTTAATCTAATATGTATAAGTAAATGATGTATTATGTTAAATCACGAGAATTTATTGATTAAGGCTTTATTACCTTCCATGAGGCACGCTAAGCTTATTTGAAGAGTAGATCGATATATGATTTCTTTTTTGTCTTCCAGGCGATATAGCCTAGTGCAGCTAGTAAAGTAAAAATATGGTTCTCCCAAAAACACACAATATAAAAGACGCCATTTATGGGATAATATTTTATCGGACAGGTTATCGATTACACGACACGGTTCGACTCCTCATTCTTTAAACTTTATTGTAATCTGAATATCTAATTTGACATAAGATCTATAACAAGCAATATCTGTCACCTGAAATGTGGGAAACGAACTGCTTTAGTTCGTGTTTGTCACAACATCTCTCCCTTCTTCTCGTACCTATAGTTAAAGTCTGTATTGAACAAAACATCCATATTTGTAAGCTGCCTCAAATGGTTAGGGTGCCGTTAATAATGTGAATGCACTATACGGTTGCGAATCGTTTAAAAATCACCACTGGGTAGCATACATAATGTATTTGTATTTGTCCCTCATAAGGTATAAAACGCTGAAAGACAAATTCGTCTGAAGGATTTTGAATAAATTTGAATTCTAATAGCCATGTTGCCATGAAAGGTTCTTTTTCCATTGTTTTATTTACTGGGTTTTTAGTTGCTCGAAGATATAAATAACAAAGGTCCAACGTAACTTCCGTTGTACAACTTAATGGGAATCATCGAGTTTATGACCAAGGCTCCCTTTCTGTGACTAATTTCAAATCCAAATGATATGGGTATCAATATATAGTTTTTTTTTTCCTGGTGCAACCTGAGCAATGGAAGTGTTGAAAAGGAAAGGAGGACCCTTTCGGCTAATGTTTTACGGGATCACGAGTAGCCCCGTTTTAAGCCGCTGGTTTTTCCTAGTTATCCTTTGGGTGACATAAATTAGGGTGGGAAACAAACAGTGAGGGACGGACAAATTCACACTCTAAGAATTATTGCTGGACAAAGACTGGCAAAGTTGGGCCCATTCCGTCACGGTCACGATATCTGTAAACCTATTTAGGAACGGTGGATTCTGACACACCAGCGACCGGCTTATCCATAATCCAAACTTCCACGGTGAGGAACTGCTGCTCTTCAGGGATACGTAGTAGGTAGTAAATCTTTGAAATATTAACCAGGCAGGTGCAGCCCGTTACCTGATCATCAGGTTAAAATAAGCAGCGCCTACAAATTGAGATACTTGCCAGCATGGGTCGATTGTGTCAATAAAGTGAAAAGAAAATTGCATTACGCAAATACTTGATAGGCTTGAGCGACTTAAAATGTTTTGTATAAGATTTATATTTGGGTTACGGAAAATTATCACGTTTCTGAATTCCGTCAAAAGTTGAAGTGGCTTCCAATTCGTTCTCGCCGGAATACTCACATACTCAGTTTTCTTTACAATTTCTTATATACGGTTCAAGTTTCTTCATGATACACATGAAAAATCTCTGAGGTCATTAGAGGATTTGAGACTGGAGATGCCACTACATTCCACGAAATTTTATGACCAATCCTTTACTATTGAAGCTGTACGCTTGTGGAATCCGTGGCCAGTCACCATTAGGCAAGCGCAATCAATAACAATTTTTAAGAAAATGGTTCATGAAAAGAGATTTAAGTATATATTGCTAGCAACCCACCCCGGCTTCGCACGGGTACAAATTATATACCTAAATTTTCGTCATGAATCACTCTATTTATTAGTGATAATCACATGAAAACCCGTTCAGTAGTTTTTCTGTTTATCGCGAACAGACAGACAGACAGACACGGCGAGGGACTTTGTTGTATAATATGTAGTGATATGTTTATGTATATTATGTCTGTATATTTTTATATTGATTATGTTATAGTAATTATAGTTTTTCGTTAATGCACCTACAACTACAACTGTCTCTCCGAAACACATTGATCCATCCTAAGGTTGCCTGGAAGAAATTGCATTTTGCAATAAGGCCGCTCTTTGTACATTATCTGTATGACAAATGTATGCATGATAACTACTGTAAGACTGGTGTACAAATAAAGTGTTATCTATCTATCTATACAGTATATTACAAAATTTTGATGTTGGTTAAGATTTTTATGATAGTTTCGGCCGCCTGTGTGTTACTAGGTGGCTTTGTCGCGGAGAAGCAGGTCCTGGAGGATGATCACTATTAGAATCCTACTCCTGCTGCGCTCAGTTTGGCTGTACGGGCTGCGAAGAGGCGACGTCAGTGTATGTCTGGATGTGGCTTAGTTAAAGAGGTACTCGCGAGTACCCGTGAGGGTGACGGTGGAGGACGGACGGACGGTACGTCATGTATCCACACACTCTATAGAAATGAATCGTTTACTTTTGAAGTACATATGTTCAGCGAGATTATAATACACAACCTCTTTATCATAAGGCCGACTCTTCATTAGATTTATAGCCATCGGCTTCTTTATGGGGGCATTTAATTAATAAATAAAAAATAACAATTTAATGTACGTACGTAATGGATGTATAAGGGTTTGTATTACTGATGAAACGAATAGCTGTTTGTCTGGATACCGGATATCCGGCTCACCCTGAAATCCGGAAATACATTGTCTATTGCTAACTAATGAAGGTAGCAAACAAGGTGTTACGAACAAGAAAAAATGCTTTTTGCTGCGAAGACAACAGCCGGCTACTTCAATCAAAATCAAAATCAAAAATCATTTATTTCAATTAAACCATTAAAGGTATTTTTGAATTGTCAGGAGTAGTAGTCAGTCAGACTAAGTCAGTCGTGAAGCTAATTGCCTGTTCCAATAAGTAGATCCTGTGGAGAAGAACAGGCAAGAAACTCCAAGGACACTCTTTTTCAACATCTTTTTTACAACTTTTGGTTACATTGCTTATACGCGCAAATTAAATGTGAGGACAATGTAACGTATTGTTCTAAACTATAAGCAGTCGCGCAAACTACTGCTGTATGTAAGTAATAGCAGTTCGGAGATGACCAGCCCCAACCAACGGCACTCGTTCACGAGCATGACACACGCGCCATCTTTTCTTAAATACCTCAGAAGGTTCTTCTAGTGTCATTAAATCCTTTATACAAGTCTGCCGGATTAGGGTACTTCGTGACTCGTCGTTTCTTCAGAACATCAACAATTTTTTTCATAGTACGAGTATATTCTACGTGGTCAACCCCTACCTTCCTACTAACGTTTGCCTTACGTACTTGTTGCGTCGATTGTTTCGCACTGTATCTTTGTACGTGCCCAACCCACCTCAGCATGCCCATTTCAAATATCGTCACTACGAGGTATTGATAGAGGATATCAAGCTACTCTGATCTCTAATATCTAATCCTCTTTGTACAATAAGTACTTGTAAATAAAAATATAATTGTTTTATTGTCATTTAATATCCGGCCGGATAATGAACGTACGTAAATTAAGACCGGATAGGCCGGATACTGGATATCCCTTTCTTCTCTAGTCTATATGGTTTCTTTTTTATTTATTGTTCTTATTTATTTTTAAAGGAGTCTCCAAATCCAAAGAGAAAGGTAGCACTTTTAGGTATTACTTTGATAAATTTAATGCCTTTTAATTTTTTTTAAAAGTACTTACCTAATTACGCCATTTGAATAGTTGATTGCGTTCTTTGCAAATAAATTAATTCAAAACATTTCAAGGACGCAAAATAATTTTTGTATGACGTATTTATACTACGAAATTCATTACTTATGAATCATCAGTTTATTAATGATATTCAAAAATGTTGTCTTATTGAATGTGGTGTAATTACTGATCAATCTTGTTTAATATGACTGAAATCAATATTGACTGCATCGACCACGGACAGAGAGTCCAATGCTGGACATGGGCCTCTCCCTTTGCGCCATAGCACCCGGTCCTCCACATCAGCTACCTCCTTCAGGTCGTCGGTCCATCTGACCTACCGTTTACTGATTCGCGGGCTCGACTCAGTCAACGGTCCTTCGGCTACGTGGCCAGCCCCTTGCCACTTCGGCGTATCACTCACAAACAGTACAATTTATCGGTACTATAGTACCGTAAAGGATATAGATATCCTTTTCTGCACTCCTTGCAATCTCATGGTGATCGGTTAAGTAGTTAAGGTTTGAAAGTGTAACAAATAACCGAACAAACAAACTCAGTTTCGTATTTATTGTATTACTAGCTTCCATGGCCTTCGCTCCTGTTTACTCGTTTCTGTTTACTTTTCGTTACTTTATCAGGTATTTGCGTTTAGGAATCATCACATCATGCAGCTGAGCTGATTATGGCAAAAAGTCATAAAATAAAAATCTGTTTAACAAAAAATCAAACCGACGAACAGAACACTAAAAAGCAAAAAGTAAATAATCCTTTTAAGTCTTGAGTATTGAGCTTATTTACATAAACTATCAAATTTTATATTAATTTATTTTGAGTCGGCGCCAAATAAAAAAATGATTATTTACCTACGTAGAGCCTTGTCCATTTCTACGTAGGTACACATAAAATTTTGATAATTAATCAGTTTGTGGTTTTTTCGCCTACTCAAAATTAGTTTATATAAAATTTGATAGTTCATGGAAATAAGCTCCATACTCAAGACTTAAAAGGATTATTTATTTTTTGTTTTTTAGTTCTTTTCGTCGGTTTGATTTTTTGTTAAAAAGATTTTTGTGCCTAATTAAGTTGGGGTCGGCTTTCAGTCTAACTATGATACGGCCCAACTTCGATATTTCACGTGAAGCGACTGCCATCAGATCTCCACAACCCAAGTACTAGGCGATATCGAAGTTCTATAGTTACCAGGTTGTCGAACTTTTTAGGGCACCAACTACTAGGAGGTAGCTGGGGTGGAGGAATGCCACAGATGTTCGTATGGCAACCGGGACCGACGGCTTAACGTGGTCTCCGAGGCACGGAGGGGTCTCAATGTGTTAAGAATGGTCACCCATCCTAAGACCGACTTGGCTAGTATTACTTAACTTTTCAATGTGCTAACCTACTCTGTTACCACTTAGCCACGAGCCCCTAAATCATAATATCTATCACACAAGTGAACGCCCCAAGAGGCTTCTGTGCTTCTAGAAGGAGCTAGGCTGGCTAAAACAGTCAGCCTTATCTGAACGCATAATGAACCGCGTATGAGTCTAAATGCGGAAACAGAGCCCTATCCCAATACCAATAGGCTATCACGCTATGACATTTAGGAGTGGAGTAGTGACCATAAACGCACGTAAAACTGTGAAGATTGTGAAGAAGTGTGAACTATTATTAACCGACTTCAAAAAAGGAGGAGGTTCTCAATTCGACTGTATTATTTTTTATGTTTGTTACCTCAGAACTTTCGACTGGGTGAACCGATGTTGATGATTCTTTTTTTATTTGAAAGCTGGTGCTTTCCGTGTGGTCCCATTTCAACTTGGTCCAGTTCTGACAATGGCATCCATGAGAAAACCATATAAGTCTTTTATGGAATAAAAATATTTTGTTTTGAAGTCGCTTTTTTTTTTAAGAATTATATTTATATATTTAGCTCCGCCCTCTTAGAATAATAAAATTGTACATGCATTTGAAACTTATGATTTTTTATATTATAAAGTAGGTATTAATAATATTATTTTAATCATGCTTAGAATCAGGTTCGCTTCCGACTTTTATGACCACAGGCATAACTCACCTGCTCTATAAGTCTGGCAATGTTACAGATAAAAAAACTGGCCAAGTGCGAGTCGGACTCGCGCACGACGGGTTCCGTACCATTATCTATACAACATTAGACACTATATTATAACCTTTATTGTTGAATGGAGCATCCATTCAACAATAAAGGTTATAATATAGTGTGCCTTAAATATTTATTTGATATTAATTTTTTTTTTTAAGTGACAATACAACTAAATATTCTGTAAATATTTCAAGCGTCTACCTGTTGCCGTTATTAATATAAAACAAAAAACGGCAAAAAATCACGGTTATTGTATGGGAGCCCCACGTAAATATTTATTTTATTCTGTTTTTAGTATTTATTGTTATAGCGGCAAAAGAAATACATCTTCTGTGAAAATTTCAACTGTCTAGCTATCACAGTTTATGAGATACAACATGGTGACAGACAGACAGACAGACGGATAGTGGAGTCTTAGTCCTAGTCCTTAGTCTTAGACCGCTGTCTTAGACCGCTAAGTGTAGTTATTATTTAAGTGTTTGTTGTTATTATTATAAGTTTCTTAATGTATTGTACTACAGCTCCTTTTTATGAAATAAAAGTTTTATTGTTTTTTTTTATTATTATTATTAGTAATAGGTTCCCGTTTTTACCCTTTGGTACGGAACCCTAAAAACTACAGACCAATAACGTGTCTACCGACAGTTTATAAATTACTCACGTCCACTCTGAGCGTAAGATAACATATCTCATTTAACCAAAAACACCATTATGGCACTGGCACTAAGGAGCTCTTTATATTTGACACGATTATTAACCAACAGGTTCGCCGTAACCGAAAGGATTTGGCGACATTTTTGAAAGATTATAAAAAGGCCTATAACTCTGTACCGTATACGTGGCTCTTGGGGGTGATGGAGTTGTACAAGATTGCAAGATTGAAACAACTCTATGTACTTTCTTGAAGGCGTGTATGCGGCAATGGTGAACGGTCCTTGCATTGCTTTTCGCCGAGTGAGTGAGGTGTCCGGAGGCCCTAACCTTTCTCTCCCCCCTCCCCCTCTTCCACTCTTCCCCTACTCCCACCTTAAAGGCCGGTAACGCACTTGTGACTCTTGAGTTGCAGGTGCCCATGAGCGGCGGTAGTCATTTACCATCAGGTGACCCGCCTGCTCGTTTGCCCCTATGCCCTATACCATAAAAATAAAAATACATCGATATATGACAAAGCCAACTTTCCAACCGCAAAATATAAGTTGGTAACCACGAAAACAATTTTTTTTTTGTCATTTAAAAACAAATTAACGACTTTCGGATTTTTTCCTTTTACTTGTGCTGTCAGACCTTGCTTCGTACCAAATTTCATGATTCTAGGTCAATGGGAAGTAGCCTATAGGTTTTGATTTACGTGTGAAATGTTCAACTTTGGTAAAATCTTAGACTTAAACGTATCTTTTGAGTTCTTGACAGACAGACAGACGGACAACAAAGTGATCCTATAAGGGTTCCTCTTTTTCCTTTTGAGGACCGGAACTCTAAAAAATACATACAGCCGAACATCTTCCCCTCTTATCTTGAAGTTGGGTAAAACCAAAGTCTGTCTGTCTGTCTGTTCGCGATAAACTGCATAAGTACCGAATGGATTTTCATACGGTTTTCACGCACAGATAGAGTGATTCATGAGGAAGGTTTAGGTGTAATAATAATTAAATTGTAAAAATAATTAAAATAATAAAATAATTTATTAGGGTTTTGTATAAATTTGCTGAAATATGACGACGATTGTTGAAGATGCCGGAAAAAATCATGTCGACTGGAAGCTTTACAGGCGCGCCCTGCGTAAACCAATACAGTTGTATGAAAACATTGTATTACGGAGTTATTCCTCATGATAATATCTATTACAATATAGCATAGCTATACATCTATCTTCGTAATCTAACACACAATAACGAAAAAATGTAGACATATATGCTCTGCTACCAGTGCAAAGCCGGGGTGGGTTGCTAGTTTACATTTATGATACTAGCTGGTGCCCGCGACTTCGTTCGCGTGGAAGTTTTGGTGAAAGTTATCCCACGGGAATCGTACTTTTCTCCGGGATAAAAAGTAGCCTATGTGCTATTCCAGACTATAATCTATCTCTATGCCAAAAATTTCATCTAGATGCGTTCAGCCGTTTTTGTGTGAAAGAGTAACAAACATCCATAAATCCATCAATCCTCACAAACTTTCGCTGTATAATATTGGTAAGATGTAGGTATATCATTCGACATCTTCTTTAGAAGTCCAATAACGAGTAGTTATTTTTAATATTTTGTTTATTTTTTATACTTAGCTCATATTAGGTATATGACTAAAATCGAACAAAATAAAATTTGATCGTACAATGAAGAACAGTTAACGAATATTTGAAATAGCAAAAAAAAATTACTTCTCCCCGCCAACTTAAGACGGCCACGGCTTGGCAATATACTAAATTGACGATCTTACAGTGCTCGTAGTGCATATACTAGTTACTATTTAAAACAGAACGCAGTCCAATATACTGTTATCTGTGTTTTTTGGCGCTGTTTTGACGTGAAAATAGTTATAATATAAATGTACAAGTTATCTGTTCAACAAGAAAAATTATTGTTTGAATATAGTTATATTCAAAATAGAATATTCAAGTCGATTGTCAATTGAATTAATCACATAATAAAAGTAATTAAGTATACTTTTAATTTTTTTTTAAATTAATTATTAAAAGAAAATATTGTTTTTCAAGTAACCTAATGCATAATAACTTTATAATGGAATTATTTAAATGAGGTAATGTATGGTAAAAGTAATGAACATATTTCGACAAATAATTGTTATTTATTTGTTTAACTGTTATTTATTTAACTGGAAAAAATGTATAGTTGATCACGTGATCAAAATACTGAGAGCACCTTACCTCGAAAACGCCCGTGCTCACAGTACAAAAATTATAAATTTCGCTAGAGTACTGCGGCAGTTTACTGTCACTCCATAACGGAACGAATTTCTTCCCACTAAGAGCACTGAACAGTGCTCGCAGTGTACCTATATCGGAACATACCCTACTATTGGAAACGACTTGTAGGTACCTTAATTGTACCGCTTGTTTACCGACTAACAATCGAATACATACATACTTAGTGTGTGTCATTACTCATTATATTTAGTTTTTACACGCTTTATATTAGTTTGAACTGTATCTATCTATTTATATATCTATCTATTCATCTATCAATCTGTCTATCGGTTTATCTATCTATCTATATATTCATCTACTTATCTGTCTATCTATCTATCTGTGTATCCACCTATTTATCTATTTATGTATGTAACGGATATTTCAACGTAGTCTTCGCCAACTTCAAGATGAGGTAAATATTTGCACATGTATCAAGGACTGATGACAATATGACAAGACTAAAAAATAAGGCAATAAGTTTTAATAAAAAAAAACTAAAAAAAAACACGCTTTAAAAGCAAACCGAACTAAGCGAAGGATGCTTGACATCAAATGTTACAAATAGTTCATTGGTAGCCATTTATAAAATTACAGTTATTATAAAAATATAGTAAAAAGCACCCCACGCTTTATCCATTAAATTTTTTTTTGTTAAAAACTTAATTTTTATTTTATATATAAGTATCATATTTTTTTTAATTTTAATGAATCTGTAACAAAGCTATAGAACAAACTCTTCATTATTTGAAAAATATTTTCTACTTTTTAGTTCGGCTTGATATCAAAGTGAACCCCAACGATTGGTTTTCAAATTGGGTAGATGCCTATGCTCAAATAAATTATTTCGCCAAATGTCGCAATAAAATAACTTAAAATAATGTGAAAATTGTCGTCCAGTTTTATTTTAACGTTTTTAATTTAGATTATAATTGTTAAATTAACATTAAAAGTAAATGATTTGACAATACTAAGGCGTAACGTCACGCCTTAGTATTTCATACAAAAATATACGCAAGCTTCCGTTTTGACGTTTACTAAAAAGATACTGATTTGACTTGACAGTCATCTACCCTACTGTCGTGACTTTTATTATTATTGATGAAAATGTCTTTTTTTTCAGTTAGGTTTTACATTATTTTAACAAAAAATATTCAATCACTGCAGGGATCTTTACTATTGCTGCTAAGTAAAGTAGTGCTAGGACTGGAATTCGGCCACTCCGTAGTGTACTTCGTGTATACTCTGATCAGCCTCACAGTCCTCTTCTCTTGATTCTTCCAACCGGAATTGAACCTCCCATGGGCTGCGAATTAACAATAAGTCTAAAAAAAATCACAACAAAGCTACATTTCCATTAAACCAATGTATTTAAGTATTTGCCGGAAAGAAAGCCTGAAAGATTGGGCTATATTTTTCACTTGTATGTACATCGTTTAATGTGAAAATGAAATGATTTGAGGTATAGTAAAAGAAAAATTTGCTTCAAAGAATGTTAATGTTGATAATATTACCTTCTTGTCTTACCTTCAAGTTTTAACTTCTACAAGATCGTTTTGAGACAAATTTTAGACATTTTATTTAAAAAGTTATTATAGTTTTTAAATTAAGTATTCTTATTTCGTAAAGTTTTACAGAAACATGGAACAGATTCATCAAGTAATGATAGTGACAATGAGTCTGATGTCTTTGGAATATACCCATTAGTGCATTATAGAAAAGAAGAAGTTAATAATGTCAAATGAAATAAAAAATTTGGATTCTGATGGTATTTATTAGCTTTAATGTTTTTATTCCTTAATTTGATCGCATGCTTTGATCTGGATAATATTAATATATATTTATTATTCTGACACATTTTCGCTGAATAAGTCCAAAATAAAAAAATATTCTTCTTCTTGTTTGAATTTCCAATGATTCACCATAGTATTAATTCCTATGGTTATGATTACCATCCATCCTAATTTTTAACCCCCGACACAAAAGGAGGTGTGCTATAAGTTACTTGTACGTGCATACTATACTTAGTGTTGCAATAAAAAACGTACCTGAGGCGCCCAGACCAGACTTTTTATTTTTCTGGTTATACCTACAATGGTCGAGATATGCGTAGATATTATAGATAGAGTTCATCGGATCTTTATATATAATAATTATTAAATGTACCTACTAGCTTATAAATATCTATGAGAGATGCAGAGGACCATCAAACAACTTAAAGAATAATAATTCAGAAAGAAAGAAAGAAGAAAGAAAGAAAATACATTTATTCATAACCCACAACATATATAAATTTATAACAAAAAAAAAACTATAAATCTAAATAGTTTTAGCACATATGTGCGAGCCTGAATAGGTCACCATCTCAGCGAACCTAATGCTGCACCTAACAAGATGTTGTGTAGCACTGGTATGTTGCGGGAAATGTTATGTATTCATTACAGTCGTCACACTATCGATGTTCATTCTTAGAGCTTAGTTGCCCGCCTTCCCTCCAGAATATTTGCTACGCGCAAAGCTCATAGTGGCCCAGTAATAAATTGAGGGGCGGCCTGAGCGCGCGAACGTAATATCGTCCGCGCCTTCAACGAACGGATAGCTTTTCCGAACGCAGACGTTCTTAATTTGAACGATATTGTGTTTTTTTAATATTCTTAAACTTGTGTAGCATAGCTTTTTGAATATTTTTTAATCGATTAATAGAAGCATTATTTAAAAAATATTTTGTTAGTTTTTTGTCGAGTGCCTACCTACATGTTCAAAAAATTAAAATGTTTTACAAAAAAGTTGAACACTATATAATACTTTATTTGTTAAAACAAATAACATTTAACCTGTATGTGAGTGGAAAACCTGTAGATAGTGAGAAGGCGGTAGCAATATCTGATGATCAGTTGCAATACTTGGTCGATGAGGCCTGTCCGGTATTGGAGTCATTTGCAGGTGTGGTAAGTTCTTTTGATTAACATTGTAAACATAGTTACCCACAGTACAAGAAAATGGTGTCTGTATTTACGTAATATTTTATATATTAATTTTGACGGAAACGTTACAACTTAAGTTAATGTTTAGTACTGTTGTCTATTAAAATAAAAATCGTCACATACAATTGAGAAAAAAAAAATTAAAATAAATTTTCCATTTCCACCACTTTTAGATAAACTTCATACTTCAATTAATTAATCAGCCTATTGCAGTCCACTGCTGGACATAGGCCTTTTCCAATGTGCGCCACAGCACCCGGTCCTCCTTCCGCATCAAATCCACTTTAGGTACCTTCTTCGGCTGACTTCATGATTAACTATTAAAAAATATTAAACGTTTTAGAGACCTGGCAAGTATTTAAAAAAAAATATTATGCTATTCACTGGATTTATTCGATATAACTTTACTTCCGATAGATCAAAATAAAAAAAAATTACTTTATAAATAAAATTAACCAGTTTACTGAGGTTTAATGCAGGGGTTATCACAGATTATAGAGACAATATCATTGCGAGTTTGACTCATTGAACTCTTGAAGGTGTATGACATTGCGTACAACTCGCTCGTAAAAAAATGATAACCCGATTAACCAAAATTAACACGGTCGATTACATTCAGAATTATCACGCCATTCATACTTGTGCTTATCGTTTTTTAATCATTAACATAATAAGAGACATATTTTTAATATATCTGTAGACAACAGGTCTCTGATAAAATATTTGTTTTGTAATTGGGCCGAATTGTGAGCGTAGAGGAGCTTTATTATAGTGTTGTGCCTACATTATGTTAGCTAAAAGTAATGATGTAATATGATATTTAAATTAAATCATAAATTAACT
Source organism: Euplagia quadripunctaria (assembly GCA_963859945.1). Lineage (NCBI taxonomy): Eukaryota > Metazoa > Arthropoda > Insecta > Lepidoptera > Erebidae > Euplagia > Euplagia quadripunctaria. The sequence goes on along the minus strand of OY982575.1, from coordinate 17,116,219 downwards.
AACAAACTTCGATTAGATAGTCACCTACTACTAGGTAGGTCAAACTATTTTCAGATGTCAGAAACTAGAAACTCAGATATGAGTCTGTTAGACAGAATTTATAGTTGCCAGAGAGAAATCATTAAAATATTTCATAACCTAAACAGCAAAGAGTATACAAACACTACGTTAGACAGTTGCTTAAGAACCTAACTGTGCCCGAGTGGCAGAGTTTGTAAAAAAAATTTTAAAACGCGCTATTAGAAAACACATACATTATTTATTTTCATTTGATTATACTATTTAGAAACATTCGTAGACATTATGACAATATACATGTAGATAGATAGATATATAGATAACTCTTTATTTGTACACTAATGGAAGTAATATACATTTACATAATTATATCAATCCTAATATAATGTACAAAGGGCGGCCATATTGCTAGACGCAATCTCTTCCAGGCAACCTTAGGATGGATCAAAATGATTCGGAGAGACAGTGGCAGTTGTTGGTGTATTTACAAAAAAAAATGAACACAAAAATAAAAATTATTTCGCATTTCATGTAGTATTTTTTTTTAAATAAGTGTTTTTTTTACATGCAATAAAACGAGTTACGTTCTATTGTACAAAGTGATGTAAACAAATGTTTCTATTGATTCAAAAATCAAAACTAATTAATTCTAAATCAGTAATAAATGCCTTTCGTCTATAGTTATGAAGGTATCCGACGTTTCGGAAATTGTACCAGGGGACTGTAATTAGCTCTGGTCGAAATAGGTAGAATTGCTTGACTTACATAGGGCTGTCATCCGTCCGGGTATCCCCGGACTTGTCCTAGTTTAGAGGGCGTCTGGGGAGCGTCCGCGCGGGGTTTTCAAAAAGTGTCCAGACACTCTGTGCCAGGGGACAATTATAATTGTTGGATGAATCGTTAACAAGCTAAAAGTTTAAATGGAATCGGCGTTTTTTTTTAAGGTGTCCGGGAAAGAATCTCGAGTTCATGCATGTGTCTGGGGATTTTTTAAGTTTTTGTCCGGGGTCGGCAATTTAAGTGATGGCAGGCCTACACTTGCATCATCTTGTTCTAACATCGATATGACTTATTCCAGGAAAATAAAAAATAGGTAAACTATTGCCACACAAAATGAATATTACTTTTTGTTTGCATAGAGCTATTATTATGAAACTGACAAATAAAACATTCTTATAAACATGGGCGTAGCTAAGAATTTTTCCAAGGGAGACTGCTGACTCGCTAATATAACACAGCGTGTAAATTTGAGCTACGCGAAAAACTCACGGTAACCTCTTTCTGTTTATAATTATCACAATACACAAGTCAGTTCATCATAAAAATGCGAGATTAATCATTTACAGTCATTAGTTTCATTTGGCGCTACGCAATGTACACGCAACATGTGTAGGTATTCTTTTTGTGCGGTATGGTGAATGAATGAAACGTTCAACGCCATCAAGACCAACTGATTGCATAAAATGTTTAAATGTTGTTTTCTTGATTACATTGCAGTTTTTGGCGGTTTTATTAGTTTTTCGATAAAATGTTCTGTTTACTCATTGTGATATCACTTTTAAGCAAAAAAATTAAAATTAATAAAAAATTTATGAATTTTCCGGCAGTAAATTCCTATAATTTTCGACTCTGAATGATGGTCTGAGTAGACTTTTTCAGGATTTAGTACGGTGTTTCTTACACCCTGAATATAAATTATATATATTCTCTATAACCCTCTTGCTGAGTCTTAACAAAATTAAAGAAAATGGATTTACTTAAGCTTCTAACCACGGAGCAGATACAAAGCTTCTAACAGTCTTATTATTGAGAATCTTCGACTTATTTATCTCACATTTATGGGCTTATTCACAATTAAATAAAACTTATACTTTGTACTTTAAGGAACAATCCATTGCTTTCTTTGGAACTTAGCCATTCAATTCAAGTATTGAGAAACGGCCATTTTTTTTCGAATTTGGGATGGTTTCAAATTATCAACAGCATGGAATCCAGTGATAAAAACCTCGCTTTTATGCGCAGTCGGGTGAACCAGAATAGGGGCACATCGGTTTGCTTAGAGAAAAGGGACACTGTTAGTATAGTATGTGACGATACATGGCGAAATCAAAATATCAAAAATGTGCGGGTCCGTTTAAATACATAATTATATCATGGAACGCGAAAGTTTAAAAGTTAGTATTGTACAGAGATGTTCAGATTTATAAATTATATAAGATGGTATTTCTGCACCAATATCACCGTGAAGATAACTTTAGTTGCGTTTATTATGACCTCATGGTATTTGGTTCCTCGCCTGCTTAAAGTTTTCCTTCCAGGGTCGTCGGTAGTTAATAACTCGAAATAGTTTACAAATATTTATTACCCATTTGAGTCTAATTGGTGCTCCTATTGGTGGTCTATGAAATTCCAGCATTACGTTGTTAATAACATATACAAAAATGTTTTCTATTGCTTGGATTCCAATATCGTAGCTAGAGATGAAACAGATATCCGGTAACTATTCGGTATCCGGCCTATTCAGTCTAAATTTACTATTCGGCCGGATACCGGATAGTAAGCTAGTATCCGGCCGTAAATAATCGTAATAATAATTTAGGGCAAATTATGGAGAATGAATACCTATTCCATTACATTTAGAGGAAACCGCTTTGTAATTCAGCTTTCAACATGGCCCTCGTGCTCACGCATTTGCTCATTTTCCCATATATAATTTTTTTGTGGCAGCAATGCGTGGCAACTAAAGATTGCCACGCATTGCCACGTTCGGTCGCATATTCAGCGTCTTGATATCTGGCTATTCAGTCGCGAGGATGGCCAGATATCCTATATCCTGCCAAACAGATCACCTGTAATATTTTATTTTTGTTAACGACATATATGACAATAATTAATCTGAGGTGTTTAATTAGAAAACTTTGCAAGAGTTCCGCAAAAACTTAAAAAAATCCGGACACATGGGTGAAATCCAGATTCTTTCCCGGACGCCTTAAAAAACGGCGATTCCATTAAAATTTTTAGCTTGTTAACGATTCATATAACAATTATAATTGGCCCCTGGCACAGAGTGTCCGGGTAAAATTTTGAAAACCCCGCCCGGAAGCTTGCCGGACGCCCTCTAAACTAGGACAAGTCCGGGGAAACCCGGACGTGTCCGTTATGTTAGCGTACACAAGAGCTATATCGAGTTGGTTACTATGCCATTAAACTCTGTGTAAATACTGCCTAATTAGTGTAAAAATAAAAAAAACTCTTCCTCTTTAGTCTAGGAAATAAACACCAATTTCAATGTGTACGCTAGTATCACGATCAAGCTAGCGTACACATGGCCATACTCGAAAACTGCTAATTGTAAAGCAACAGAGTTTACACACAAAAATAGTGCTCTAATACTTCTCCCACTATGCAAAATTTCATAACGATTGCTCTTGTAGGAACAGAGATATTGAACAAGACTTTTCAATGACATTCGGAGCTGGCGTTATGGCAGCGCACACATAATAGTTCTTATAGAAAGGGAACTTTTCTTTTAATAAATGCTATATGTATAAATAGTGCGTGAAATTCTGCCTCTATTAGTGTAAATACTTTATGCGAATTCGCAGTGGAATAATTAAAAAATCCATGTTAATTTCTGTTCATAGTACAGGTACAGATATGCTCAAAAGTGATTTGTCAAGTTTTTTAAAATACAGAACTAAAACTGAAACGTGATGAAATACTGAACTAGGAGGATATTCACTTCATTAATTTGTAGATATAGTTCTAAGTGCAAATGAAATAATTGGAAAAATTCAAATAAATAGCTTTATCAGAAAAATAACATTTATTTTGCCAAAAACAATTATGTTTATCACAGTATAAACATGGCACAAAACAGACGGATGGCAGCCCTACGCAAAGGTATCCTTTTCTTGCCTATGATTGATAATGGATGTCTTGCGATTAATAATTTTAGAGGCACAAGCCGACGCGACGGCCTGATATTTTTTGAACAAAAAAACTAATTACCGATTTCAATGCGCCTCAAAATACCCAAATCGCTTCAGGTGTGCCCATAAAATTTTAAGAGTACCCTCGATTTCTCCAGGACCCCATCATCAGATCTTGACCTGATGACTATGGGACCACCTGGAAAGTATACCCTTTCAAACAAAAGAAGAATTTTCCAAGTCGGTCCAGGCGTCTTTGAGTAATCGGTGGAGATACAAAAAAAATTACAGTGGAACATAGAACCTCCTCGGTTTTTGAAGTCTGTTAAAAATGTAATTCATCTTAAATGTATAAGCATAGATGGCAAAAGGTGACCTGTGTATTATTATTATCTAGTGATCGCTCAAAACATGATGTATCTGTAGTTGATATCAGTAGGCTTAAATATTGACTGCACTGTCTACTTATTGAAATGAAGTAGATAACATTATATTGTTTATCATATACCTACCGTATTGTATACCTAAACACTTTATGAACTTGAATATTTTGATGACTTCCTGATACTTTGTAACCATCGATGAAGATGATGTACTTTATTTGTACACTACACTACAGTACACTTTTTGTTTTAAATGAATTTATAATCAGTAGTTAAAATTTTCAATCGATTATTTTAACGTGAAATAATTAGCATTCAAATAAAATATTGTATAGACTTTTTTCAATACTGGTGTCCCTATGATATTAAAAAAAATTGGAAATACTGTAACCACTAATTTCTGATAGGTTGTCGTTAGGTTTGACAGACTTCTAAGAGACTACACCCTGACGCCAACTAGTCTTCGGCACGGCCTCACCTTGACTTGGGTGTTTGGGACTATGCGCTACTTATTTCAGCTTGTAACTTACATCGTCTGCCATAACTTCGATTCGTGCAATCGAGTTGCACCATCAAAGTCATGCCCGACTTCAGAAAATGCTTTCATACTTCCTTGTAATCCTTACAACCCTTATAAAAGGCAACTCCCGCAGTAGGAATAAATAACTCCTGTGTCGCGGGGGACTGTACGAACATTCAAACGACGGACACAACGAACACCTAGACTTGTAACAATTATTTGTAGATCACACAATTATTTTATTTCGTTCGGATCGAACCCCCAACACTCGCCGCAGTGTACCACTTTAACCATTGCGCCAGCCGTGCATTCATCATACTTGAATGCGCATACAAAATTCCGTGCTTGCGCTGTTGACCACTGAGGAGTTCCCTCGTCTGGAGCCAATCCTGGGCGCAACAGTCAGATCTTGGTGAACTTTAGAACCATCGTAATTCAATCAAGTAGGTAGGTATTGTAAAAACCAGTAAAAACAAAGTAGGTATGAATCACACAAATACTAAATTGTTGTTATTGTAATTTCTGAAATCGAACCCACAACACTAGTTACTACTTTACTAGTCAGAGTATATTTAGTACAAAAGCTAGAGACATTGTAGTGAAATATTATAATACTTTTTTTTAACCCTTCTATCGATTTCATATGAAACTTTATTAGCATCGTAATTCTTCAAAAGACACAATTACCGAACCTTCTTACGTTATAGAATACCATAGGGCTAATTAACTATAATTAGGTAGGTATGCCATAAATATTCCTTCGGATCGTTTGGTGGTATTTCTGTTTGTTGACAAACAGTGTATCCGGCAATGATTCAATCGTGAATATTGGTCCGGGTGCGTTTCGCTTTCCACGTTCCAAACAAAGGTACGAACTTTGGTACGATTAGTTACACATCTACGTGATACCTGTGATCTATCGAAATAGACCTTGTTACTTTAAATTAAGGCTAAAGATTTTTTTTAAACGCGGTCGTACGGTTTTCTGACTTTATATTCATTACCTGCTTTTAAAGTCCAATTGAGTACGTACCGAATTTATAGGAGACGATGTATGTTGATAGATCCCTTATGTTTTCATGTCACCTAAAGATCTTTAATGTTTACTCTACAGAGCCCTATAACCATTAGGTGTACGGCCCTGTTTCCGCATTTAGACTTTGGTCCATTATGCGTTCAGATAAAGCTGGCCTGTTAACCAGTCTTGCTCCTTCCAGAAGCACAAAAGCCTCCTGTTTTATTTACAGGCTTCTAGAAGCGACCTTTGCACCCGCGATAATACTTGCCCATTGCGTGGCCACTACCTCGCGCTCCAGGATAACGTAGAGGGCAAGCAGTCTGTCGTGGGTGATCTTTGTTGTAATATCCTTCTATAAAAGAACAAACTCACCTTTTTTTTCATTTTTTCATGTACATAATCAAATTTTAACAAACAAGATAGACCCTGCTGATATGACGCTGTGATTATTAAGGTCTTCAACCGATGAAATAACAGCCTATGAATCTTCTTAGTTTTCTGCAACTGATTTGTGATTACCCCCATTAATTTTTTTTTCAGAAATTCGAAAGCTGTCAAAGGAGCTTCACCAAATCAAAATTTCGGCCAAATCTGGATTTTGCTGGCAGTTCATCTGAACAGTTACCGCTACTGAAGATCAGATGCAGTAATCAATACGACATCAGGTTTCAGGTTGAACCCTCACAAAATTGGCAGCTGGTCGTTTTGGTCCCTGAGCACACCAATGACACCGAAGCTGACAAGTACTCGGTAAGTAACTTTCAACCCTAAACTATTCATCACAAAAACATTCGTAGTCTGCAGCGTTCTTTATAGCTTTTTTGCAATTGCAGAGTTAGAAGCCTTAACCGCACAGTCTGTCATGGTAACAGAGTCACAATTATCACCTCTAACACATTTTTAAGAACCATTTTAGAAATTTTCAAGTTTCAACAAACTATTTCGCTAACGAGAGCCTTCAGGTACACAGAATGGGATTTGAACCTGCGATAGCCTCAGTAAGGGGATATTCTAGCAACTGAGGCTCCTGGCTACTTCAAAACTTTGAAGTAACGAATAAAATTATGAAAAGGGTGTCTCGCAGAAAAAGGCCGGGAACGTTTCACCCCTGTATGATAAGTAAAGATATCTACTGTACGTCTTCAATACTGTCATTCACTTTCGTCTTACATATTAGTTCGTAATGGTGTTATTTTCTAATAGGCAAATCCAAATCAAAGTATTATAGTTAAACATTTTTAACCGACTTCAAAAAAGGAGGAGGTTCTCAATTCGACTGTATGTTTTTTTTTTTGTTTGTTACCTCAGAACTTTCGACTGGGTGAACCGATTTTGATGATTCTTTTTTCAATTTGGTCCAGTTCTGACAATGGCATCCATGAGAAAACCATATATAAGTCTTTTATGGAATAGTTTTGTTTTGTTGAAGTCGGTTTTTTTTTTAAAGAATTATTAAAACTTCCGCATCACGGTACCAGAAAGAGGATCAGTTTTACACAATGATGCGGGTTTTTAAAACCGAGATAACAGTTGACCTGTCGGGAAAGTGATACAGTAGAGAATCTGTTTCGTTGAACGCTTTGTAGCTACCGTTATATGTAAAACACATTAGCTTGGGGGAAATCTGTAAGCGAAAAATATATTTGTTTGAATTTAAGAGTTGAATCACATCTTAAAGTTCAAATGCCGTAGGTATCTGGAAAAACTAAAGCCATGCTTTAAACTGCGCGTACTGAGTTCGCGTTGGCCAAAATTTTTTTAAAAAAATATTTCAGAGACTGTAGACTGGCACCAGTTTACATCAAATTATTGCATTGAATGATTAAAAATAATCATTATTAAAAAAACAGTCATAGGACTGCATGTCAGAAGTAAAAACACACACACACACACACACATCTGTATATTATGTATCTGAGCGTGACGATCACGTTCAGTGCTTTTCCCCATACCAAAAGAGTATAACGTGCCTAAGAGTTTGTTGGGAAGTTACGACATTTTTGTTCCATCATCGAATAAACGACATGTTAGAATAGAAATAATAAGATTTTCTTCATTTTAGATGAACTATAGCCTAATACCACCAAGCATAGAGTACGAAGGAGTCAGCACAACCTCCAGAGATAATTACACACTCTGGAATACAGACCTTCGCATTGGAGAACCTTTAGAATGGCGAGGAGGATTCATTGTGCCACAATATAATAAGCTGTTAGCTCCAGAACCTCAGAAGTATGATATCAACGTGGAGTTTTTTAAAGGAAATGAAGGAGAGAAGTCACTTGTGAAGGGCCTTTTTACGTGGAATGCAACTGGAGGTATATTCATAGCTTAAGTTCTTTACTTTAAAATTACTAAACCATAATAGATAGTTTAAAATCCTTTTTCTTTTTAACGTGTGTGGCTAAGCGGTAGGGTGGTAAGTTGGACTCGAACCGACTAAAATGACATGATGTTCCGTGGAAATCCCTGTGCGGAACACGGTGCCACCGTCTCGAGCCTGTTTCTGCTAAGGCGCCGGATAACTCTGTCCAGCGCCCCCAGGTAGGCGCTCATGGACGTCGGAGATCGACTTGCTCTCTTCGGCGCCTGGTGCGTCTGCGGGATGGGAGATTACTAGTTCTCTCCCGTTTCCCTTCGGCCGCCTCCTTGGCAGCTATTATTAAAATTTCCAACAATACTTAATCTAAAAATATAAGGACTACATATTTATATATCAAATAAATAAGGTATTTTACGAAATCTTCTTTCAGACTTTGACATATGCTTCGACGTCGTGAACTCGTGTGACAAAACCGGTATCAGCGACATCAAAATATGGGTAAGCTAAAAAATTCTTTGACTCGTATAATATCAAGTCCTGTTCATTTTATAAAGCAGCAAACAGATTTTTAAACGGCGCCTCTGCACAGACTCAACAACGTTGTTCATAATTAAAAATGTAGCAATCGGAGAAAGTATATCACCTAATAATTCTTTTAAAAAAATGGGACCACACGGGAAGCACCAGATTTCAAATAATAAAATCGGTAAAAAACATTAAAAAAAAAAAGTCAAATTGAGAACCTCCCCTGTTTTGAAATCAGTTCAAAATGGAAATAAATACATGAAAAAACTGAATTGCATCCCAATGGAGATATTATGTTTATAATTTTTCAACAATAAGCTGCGCTACTTTAAGAAAATTGTTGTGCCTGAGTAAAACTTAGGTACAAGTCTTGACTTGCAAGTGTCCATGGGCGACGGCAGTCACTTACCATCAGGTGACCCGTCTGCTCGTTTGACCCCTATTACATAAAAAAGAGAAGTTTAGAAGTAGGTAACGTTGTAACCATAGTAGAATGTAGATTTATATGCAAAACTACATACCTAAATATTGAAACTGTGCAATGTCGACCCACATTGTTATTACTTAGGTAGGTAGACTACGGCACAGGTATGCAAAGCATGTACCTAAAACTTAATTTGTTTATAATAATTAGGTACCTATGCTTTAAATTCATTAAAACATGTGAAATGGGGAATTTGCAACCGAGATATGTAATGAAAATTGAAGGTACAAATTATTAATATTGCTCATTACAGAGAAAGTGTTATGTTAATGTAATGCAATTCTCGTTTTATTATAAACATTTTGAAAACTTTTACATATCATTACGCATTACTTTCTTTCTTAACATAACCAGTTTCGTTCAAAATTATAACACATTTATATCTACTCGTATCTTTTACATACTTACACAAGCAATTTAATTACTGGATATTTTTAGCTTTTTTGATAGAAATGTTAATTTTGTTTCAGCCCGATTCCAAACCATGTCATTTTTTTTACAACCTGTCATTAGACGACAAATGTGACATAGTAGTGACTGGCCTGTACGGGACCACTAAGCTTTACTACCAGACCCCAACGTGCGACGATGATGTAAACTGTTCACTCAGTAAGTATACTAGGGCTACACTGAAAATTTCGGGAATCAAGGAAGTGACACAACATTACTATTTAAAAATGTATTTATTGCTTTTCGAAGTATTCTCCGCGAAATTTGACACATTTTCCATACGATGGAACCAATCATTGAAGCAACCATTCCATTCGGAAGTTGGGGTCTCCAAAATGGCCGTTTTGTAGGCGTCCACAGCTTCTTCAGGTGATGTAAAATCTCTGACCACGCAATTTATTCTTTATTTTAGGGAAAGTATAGAAATCATTAGGGCTTAGGTCGGGACTGTACGGCGGATGGTCTAATAATTCTATGTTTTCTTGCTCTAAAAACTCTTTTGTTCTGTGCGCGGTGTGAGAACTCGCATTGTCGTGATGGAGAATGATGCGGCGGTTGCAGTTCTCTTTACGGAGTTCGGAAACGACCTGTGGCAAACAAATGTTAGCATACCATTCTGCATTAACCGTTCTTTGTCCCTCAAGAGGAATAGTCGCAACATGGCCGGTTTTGGAGACAAACGTGGCCATCATTTTTTTTGCAACACTCCGTGAACGAACAATTTTAGTTGGCTTTAACTAATTTTCGAACACCCAAACTCGTGACTGGTTTTTTGTTTCGGGTTCGTACGCGTATATCCAGGATTCGTCACCTGATACAATGTTGTATATAGCAGTTGAGAATCCTGCGTGGAATCTTTCGAGAGTTCTGACGCTTACTTGGCGCGAGCCGCTTTTGCTCTTCACAGAGCAAATGCGGTATCCATCGGGAAAACAACTTTTTTACACCTAATTGTTCATGCAAAATTATTTGTATTTGACTCATGCCAATGTCTAAATTTGCCTGAATTTCGCGGTATGTCACATGTCGATCTTCCTCAATCAGCTTACGCACAGCATCAACGTTTTCTTGGGTGACTGCAGTTTTTGGACGACCTTCACAGGGATCATCACTGAGCTTGACACGTCCACGTTGAAATTCAGCAAACCAGCGATAAATTGTGGTTTTGGATGGGGCTTCATCACCAAATGCAGAAAGCATCCGGTCAACACACTGTTTTTGTGTTAAACCACTTCGAAAGTCATAATAAATCATCGCCCTTGAATTTTCTCGAGTCAATTCCATTTTCTCAACGACTAAACAAGTTTGAGAAGACCTTGTGAGAAGACCGAGAATCTTTTTTTAAATAAATAAATGGTATTCGATTTTTAAAACCAAGGAGTTTTCAATTAAAAAGATTTTAATATGATAGGAATAGTGGAAATATTCCATTCCCGATACTTTTAGTGCAGCCTATGTAGCATACTTCTCCCTTCTGGCCTACTCTGCAAAAGGTTAACAATCGCTATGATTTTCCAGATTTTTCTTGGTATATTCGCTTCCGAGAGCCTTGAGATCTCAAAAGTTTTGGAGTTCTTGGTATCGGGTCCTCAAGTTACTTCAACAATGCGAAGCATTGCCACAGAATATGGATGTATGAATAAAAATAAGAAATACTTAAGTAGATGTTATGTTGGCCTAGTGGTTAGTGACCTTGACTGCTATACCATATGTCGTGGGTTCGATTCCCACTCGAGCCTGGGTGTTCTTTGTGTCCGTTGTTTGTATTTTTGTAAAGTCCCCCGCGACACAGGAGTAATTCCTAATGCGGGAGTTCTTTTAAAAAAAAAGAAATAAAAAATAGTTGGTAAACATTTACATTATGTAGACATAATGCTCTTGGACTCACTATAAGTATGGATGCCAGTGCAAAGCATGCCAGCAGCTGTTATTCTGTCCAATCAATAATAACAATTTAGAATAAACATAACGACAACATCCTAACCCTGAAGATTATCACGCCGCAGTCCGGTAACAATGCAGTTGTTGCAACATAAACTTGCAACGATCATTAGTTATGTAGCAAAGTCGCAGATAACATAATACTAGTAGCAAAGTTAACATAACATAACATAAAATTGTATTGTGGTACTTCACTGCTGAACAATAGCTGCTTCTATATAAATCGCAAGACGAGCCAGACATTGAGTATACGTCGGTGTCCTGTGAGTACTAGCACCGGCATATAAAAAGAATAATTATATATCTATAAATTATTAATGTTTATTTCTAAAGCAGATATTTATGATTATCAGGTAAAAGAACACCGGAGACTCCTTCGAATGTGTCAATCGAAGCGATAGAGGAGACGGCAAATGCATGGAATGTACACGTGGCTTGGTCACTACCGCGATACCCCGTTGAACTGTACAATATCACATTACACGCACAGGATGTACGGAGCCTAGAAGTGCCAGGGGTAAGTGGAGCTCAGCCGCACAACGTTCAATTTGTACTGATATTTTTTACAAAATTTCAATCTGAAACTGACCCTATGCCTTAGTGTTTCTGTAAAATACTTATATTATTGACTTCAAAAGTACACACAGTGACACCTATCGAAGAGAAACTGAACTAATTGATATTGATTGGAAACCAGTACATTAAGAATCCTAATTACCCAACACTTTTTCACCAATTTTATTTTAAAATAACTTTTAAAGTAATATGTTCATTAATTTTTAGTCCATGGACAGTGTTTGAAAAAGGGTACTTTCATTTTTTATAGACATAGACATGATCTCCTTCGTAGAAAACGATTTTTTTTCCGCAGTCAGATCTAAATCCAATCTAACCTCGTATATAATAAACCTCGCTTTT